>JALGBA010004241.1:872500-1275000 GCA_023970755.1 Azemiops feae
AGACTGGACAGCCACTTGTCTGGAATGATATAGATATAACCCCCTTGAACAGGGGGTTAACAGAACAACAGAATAACAGAATTGGAAGGGACCTTGTAGGTCTTCTAGTTCAACCCCCTGCTCAGGCAGGAAACCCCATGCCATTTCAGACAAATCATTGTCCAATCTCTTCTTAAAAACTTCCAGTGTTGGAGCATTCACAACTTCTGGAGGCAAAATATTAGAATCTGAAAAGGCAGTTTGATTCGCTTTACAAAGAGAAGTTGGGTGGATCAATTCTCAAGAATTGTAAGTTCTTGTTGCTGTCATGTCAGTGTTAACCAAAAGTAGAATCTGTAATTCAAGAACAAGGTAGAGGGCTCTATCATGGTTTGATTCAGAATGTGGATTGGAAAAATAGGTTCTGATAAGATCCTTTGCCCTCTGCAGGCATAGTCCAGATCAAATTAATGTTCAAGAATTATTATAGCAGATAAATGTAGTGGGGGGAAAGGAAACAGTAATAGTCTCATAATTTGACTCTGCTCTGGAGAGTTGTAATTTAATTTGAATTAAGTATCCTTCACATTCCAGTTAGGAAATGATATCAGCATCCTTTTGAACTATACATCCAAGATGAGCTAAAATCCCAAACCTGATTTTAAAAGGGATCATTGCAGGTGGAAGTCTCATTTGGGCATCAGTAACTTGTGCAAAAATTACATTTCTGGATAAACCCATAAAAATGGGACAAGCTCCAAGCCATACTATAAATACCACGAAACTTACTTTTTTTTTTTAATTTTCACAAGTTAATAGCTTTAGTTATTTAAATTCATTTAATGAATGTAATGACTTCATAGATTTAATATTTATAATTTTATATTTTATTCATTTCAAATTTCTATGCTATTTTATCTTGTGTGACAGGTACTGATTGAATTAAAGTAACTCCCTCTCCTGTTGATATTACTCCTGTGGTACTAGTTTCTGAAGATATCCACGAGGATTAGGATAGACATTTGCAAAAGGAAAGTCCTACATCCAATAGTGTTCTTAACTTAACCACTAAACCACCGAGTCTGATCATTCTTGCAGTACCTAATCACATAACTGAGTCAAAAATCATTCATTGGGGAAACACAAAGTCCACACATACTTCCTTTAGGAAGTGCTTAGTAACCCATAAATCTTTCAGTCAGGAGAAGACTAACAAGGCATAACTAATCCCTTGTCCAATAATAATGGATATGATTTGATCACTGGAGTAAATCAGCATTTGGGAAGCATATTTTGTGCTGGTAGACTTTGGAGTGGGTTACGCCAAGGCTGGAGCTGGCCTTGATGTCTTATCCTGTTTGGAGAACATTGACATTTGGATGGCATAAAATAGATTAACATTGAACCCAAGCAAAACAGAACTGCTGTTTGTATATTAAATCATAATCCTCTTGAGAGAGGTTTGCTTTTTAAGCTGCTGTTTCTCCCCAGTCCTTTTTCCCAGAGTATTAGGTATGCAAAACAGGCCAACTAACTAGATTAGCTATTTCCATAGCACAACTGACTGTGTTACTTAGTTTAACCCCTGTACATCCTTTTAAGATGAATTCAGTTACCTGAATGCTTGCTAACTGACTGGATCAACTGACTGTTTTGGTTTTCCATACCATATTATCCCTTCACTTACCCAGATACATTTACTATGGAAACCATACAGTTGAACAGAAATATTTTTCTTCTTAAAGGAAGTCATGATTTATTCATGGCTGAACTGGACTACAGTTATCTGATAAACTATAGCATTAACATTTGAAATATATGAGTGTCCTCATTCTCTGTCTGTGTTTGGTCCTTTTTTTCCTTTAGCCAAGTATCAAAATTATCCATTCACATAGAAGCACCTTAATTTTACCAATCTGTTCCTTATTTCAGTGAAAGATCCCTTTCAATATTTATAAAGTAATGTTATTTATTTACAAAAGCAGGGTTTGTTTGTTTTTAGAAAATACTCTGGTGGAATATTTATGCATCTGTTTATTAATCAAATTTATCTAGCTGCCCATCTCACCAAAAGCAATTCTGGATGGTCTGCAACAATCTGATTAAAAAAAAAGAAAAGAAATGTAAAAACAGCAGTTATAAAATATAAAAATGCAAACTAATAGATAGCATAAAAGCTAATCACGGATACAAATCACGGGTGAAGGGAGACTAAAAAAGTTTATCCCAATAATGGAGCCCTCTAAGAGAGCCTCTGGTTGCCTGGGAATCTTAGGCCTGATAACACAGCCAAGTCTTGAGGGCTTTTTGGAATATCAAACAGGAAAGAGCTGATCTAATTTTGGGTGGAAGAATGTTCCGTGAGGTATGTACCATGGCAGAGAAGGTACATCTTCTGAGACCCACCAAATGTAGGTCCCTAGCTGATGGTATCTGCAGTTTGCCTATTCTGCCAATTTTCTATCAGTGGGAGCAATCAAACAATGGAATAAGCTCGCCTTCAGAAGTTGTGGGTGCTCCATCATTGGAGACTTTCAAAAAGAGACTGGACAACCATTTGTCTGAAATGGCATAGGGTCTCCTGCTTGAGCAGGGGGTTGGACTAGAAGACTTCCAAGGTCCCTTCCAATCTATTCTATTCTATTCTATTCTATTCTATTCTATTCTATTCTATTCTATTCTATTCTATTCTACTCTACTCTACTCTACTCTACTCTACTCTACTCTACTCTACTCTACTCTACTCTACTCTACTCTACTCTACTCTACTCTACTCTACTCTATTCTATTCTATTCTATTCTATTCTATTCTAGCAGGCTGATATAACCATATATTTAATTACTAACTACTAATATTTAGACACACACCATATCATTTTCTAATAATTTCTGCCTAAATTCCTTGTTTGGAGCTGTTCAAGTTGATGTTGCTATTTTAGCATATGTGTGTCCAAACATGCTTCGGATAAACACATGTCCATCATCATACAAACATTAAAAATAAATAAAATACAAAAATCATAATTTAAAACAATAATAAATAAATTAAAAAGAAAAACAAACAAACTCAAAGGGAGACTCGATGGACTACTAGGTCTTTTTCTGCCATCATTTTTCTATGTTTCTATGTGATGATTATCCATCTATTAGAAGAAGACGAGAAGCGGATAACAACAGAGGTCAAATTGCTGTAATTGAATGTACATCTACAAAATGTAAGCTACTAATCTGATATTTCTCTGAAACCTTGTTTTATTTTTAACCACATTGAAAAGATTTGCAGAGAAGAGTTGTTCTATCCTGCCAGTCTCTTAATTCTTTGGGAGAAATGCAGAACCATCAAACAGGATCAGAAATATTCATTAATAAAACTTTATGAAAAACATAGTTTTTATTCAAAGTTAGTTTCTTCTGGGGTCTTGCTGGCAGAGAAATTAATGGAGATCTGTCATTGGCAGCACTGAATACAGAATCCAAACAAGAATCATGTACAATTCAAGTGACAAGCTTTACTGAATAATTTCCATATATCTGCTAAGAAATGTTGGCTGGAAGAAAAAAAAAACCGAGTAACATGGCATGCATTATTTAAATTGCAATGTAAAACAGTTCTTCTTTCTTTCTTTCTTTTTTCCTGTTGGTTTTTTTTTAATTATTATTTTTGCTCGGTAAATTGTATGTCATTTTTTTTTCCACCATGAATAATGCAAGTATGATTCGAATAGGATTATTTTCTTTCTACAAATAAGCGGTTAATTCAGAATAAGAATGGGATGAGCAGGAGGATGAGGAGGATAATGATGATGAGTGAAATTTTATTGCTGCTGCACAAGATCCAGATTACATTTCATTACACAATGCAAATAACTTCAACAGCCTAAGGTGGAAACTAATATTGCCATTGTTATAATCCAGGACATGTTTTCATTTTGCTGAGGCTTGTTATATTGCATGGCTCAAAACCACATTATCAAATCAAATTTTATATATATATATATATATATATATATATATATATATGTAGGTCTTTGGTAATTCGGGTTTTCTCCCGCGTAAAATTGGAAGTGTCTTGGCGACGTTTCGACGAAGTCTCATTCATCATCTTCAGGCTGGTGTCTCTTCGGCCTCGTGCTTCTAGGAGCAATGTGTGATCGCAGCTGTTTCTTCCTTTTAACTTAAAAGGTTAAAAAGGTTAACTTAAAAAGATAAAAGGAAGAAACAGCTGCGATCACACATTGCTCCTAGAAGCACGAGGCCGAAGAGACACCAGCCTGAAGATGACGAATGAGACTTCGTCGAAACGTCGCCAAGACACTTCCAATTTTACGCGGGAGAAAACCCGAATTACCAAAGACCTACATACAAACACCCGTGAAAACCTCAGAAAACACATATATATATATATATATATATCCCGCCTTTTTTTGTCTATATACAACTCAAGGCAATGAACATACCTAATACTCCTTCATCCTCCCATTTTCCCCCACAACAAATAAACTTTTACTGACTTTCAGAGCTATACTTGGGGAATTGCTTTCCTATTTCCCTGCATGAGAAGCATATGTTATTACATGAGATGATGGAACACCTTGGATTATAAACTCTTACTTGATAAACAATTTCTACAACAAACCATCTTTTGAGATAAGTTGGACTGAGCGAGAATGACTGACCCAAGGTCACCCAATCTGTTTTTCATTGCTAAGGAGGGACTAGAACTCATAGTCTCCTGGTTTGTAGGTCAGCCTTTAACCACTACCAGTGAATGTTAGGAAAGAAAAAGAAACCTGCTGAATTAATTAAATATTTTGATCCAAAAATGCTCACATTTTTCACACTGCTAAAAAGAATAAAACGATTTTTAAAAAGTGCAGGGGTGGCGCTTAGTGTCCATGTAAAGTTTTATTGTAAACTGCCCAGAGTCTGACAGACAGACAGACAAATAAGCTATTGACAGAAAATTGAAACAAGAAATTGGGGTATCTTTTCTTTTAATTAAAGAAGGTCATCATAAAACTGCGGCTCACACAGCAATTTGAATTTATTTATTTGCTTTCTTTTTATTAACCTTTCTTCCTTTTTCTTTTTCTTTTTTTTTTTAATGTTGCACTTTTCAACTGGGAAGGCTTTGAAAGTTGTAGGGTTTGTGTCCTCAGGTTTATGTTATTAAAATGTTCAATACAGAAGAAAAAGGGGGTGGAGCTGAAACAAGAAAATCCAGTTTCAAGTTTAATTGTTTATATAATTGTTCATCCTGGCAAGTGTTAATAGAATTGTGGTCTGCCTGTCATGCTACTAAAAATACCTGATTCTCAAGTTTGACCTCAAATAGGAATAACAATTGTTTGTTTACTTACATTTAAGGCATAATGTGTTCAGTAGATCTACTTCTAGGTAAGTAATTCTTTAAAAGAAAAAAAAAATCTGCCTTATATAGTTCTCTTTCTCTGCCTTGTCCGATCACTTTAAGTCACCATAATTCTATATAATGAAATATTTTTGAAAACTGTAAGGCTGTTTTCCAGAATTCAGACTGCTGGAAATTTTTTACATTTTGTACAAATATAGCACCCATTTTGTGACATAAATTCATAGATCAGCATAGATATCCAAGAAGGAAAGAACATGCAAATTAGAATATAGATAGCGCTTAAATAAAGGTTGGTTTCCAAATATAGCCATATTTATAAAATAGAACTGTAAAATGTAATGGGAATTGTGTTAGTCATACCTCGCATTTTCAGTGATTCTAAGCCACACGCAAAGGCTGGATTGATCTGAAACCATGCTCTTTGCAGACATATTCAAGTTCCATCAGTTTAATGTAGCCGAGCTAGCTTTTTCTTTGTTTCCTTTTTAAAAAAAATTGTGACTATTGTTTATTTTTAAGTTTTAAAGTGTTTTTATTTATTTATTTAGAATGCCCTTTTATCTAAGCACAGTACATGGCCTATTTCTCCCCTCAACTCTGAGGTAGGCTGAACTGACAGAGAAGGATTGGTGCAAAACTTTCCAGTTGAATTTAAGGGGTAAAAGAAGCTACTTTCCTAGTCCAACACTTTAATCAATACTCCATACCTGTTTCCAGCTCAGCTGCTGCTCCAGATGAAGTTCTCAAGCTTAGATGCAACATTTTCCCTGGAGTGGCAAGATGGATGGCTTCCCCTTATTTGTCCTGTCTTGGTTCCTCAGATTCATCCCCCTCTCTCTGGACATCAAGGCACCTTTGTACTTGAAGGACATTTCTCTATCTTTCCAGACAGTCCAATGGACGCCTGCTGCTTCTTCATCCAGTGACTTTCCCATTTGCCCATTTCACTCACTGCAAAATAAGCAAAAAAGGGCTCCACTAATTGTAGGGTTGAAGGGTTGAAGGGTTCATTGGAGAGTTAAGTTTGGTACTCCCCATTGGGCAGCTGGGGAAAGCACTGGCCAATTCCTGAGGATCCTTAGCAACCAGAAAGGACAACCCTTGAATGAGTTCCTCTGTGAAGGCAGGGTAATGAAAATGGTGGCTCTACACGAATGACCTGGATCTGGAGCCAATTTATAAAATCTTCCAAATGGAAATAGGCTGTGTATATGTTCTTAAAGTTTAGAAGAGCTGCCTCTCTGTTCCATTTGCTTTTCCTTGAAGAAATGTTATTTTAGGGTTTGTTTGCATATATTCCTCCAAAGCTGATTTGCTGCTGTCAAATTAATGTTTGCAATAAATGGTAAAAATGAAATGATCTGAGAACCAGTCATAATTGAATAATTAAAGCTTCAAAAATGAAAATGTAGTGTTTAAAAAAATGCAAGGGTCTATGAATGTTTATATATCCATGTATGTGTATGTAAAATATGTTTGAGTGATTAAATATAAGTATGCATGTATGTATATGTGTCTGCATATATGTACATGTGTGTGCTTGTGTATGTGCTTGTGTGCGTTTTCTCCATTTTTCCCATAATGAGAAGAACTCTGTGAAGTAGCTTGAGCTGATGGGAGAATTGAATTTGTGTCTTTCTTCTAGTCCAACCCTTTAATTCCTCTGCCATATTTGCTCTCTCTTTTATAGCTCAATTAAATTATCTAAGACACAATGACACAATGACTGCTACACTGTGTCTGCTTCCACTGTTCATACTATATTTTTTTCAAAAGGATTTTTTTTTAATGTTCTAGTGGTGCAACATTGGTTTAACATTTCAGCTACATTTTGTTGTTGTTACTGAACCTTCATATATAGAGAAAGCGATATTGAAGCACTCATGAGTGCCTGTTGTAATTTAATTCCAGTTTATTAAGTCTGTAACTACAGGGCATTAAATAAAGACTTAAATTGTGGGAAATAAGAGACAATCAGCTTAGTTTTTTTGTAAAACAAAGTATTTACATTAAGTGGGGGAATATCCTTCAGGTACTTGGCCCGTAAATTTAAGCTACCATAGCAAAAAGAGCTATATACTAGGCAAATCACAGCAGCCTAATCAGATAATTGCAGTTAGAAAACAAAAATACCATTTGATTATCAGAATTTTGCTGTTGGCATTTAGTATCTTAAGGATATTCACTTATAAGTACTAAATATAAGTAACTATGAGACTGGCTGAAACTTCATGCTAGTGGGATTTGATGTAATCTGTCATGAATCACTCTCACTATTATATTTTGAAATCTTTGGGCTATGAAAATCTGGCGTATTTTTTATAGAGAAAGCTCTAATGGTGTGAAAGATGGGGGGAAAGAGGAGAAGACAATGGCCAGCAGCAAGGTGGATGGACTCATTGGAAGACCTGAAGGACCAAGTTAGGGACATATCATATGAAGAAAATCTTTGTGGTTGCCAGAAGTTGAAAATTACTTAATGTCACATAATCGTTCAATCAATCTATCTTCTGAAGAGGATCTCAAAAACTATGATGATTTCAGGGTCATTATCAGGGTGTTGCAAGTATGTCAAAAATAATCAAGACATCATCCTTGATCCATCTCAACCTCTTTGTTATTTGTGTTGCACATGGAACTCATGTAAAAAGATGCTACCATCTTGACTTTTTAAACAACCTCTTCCCTTACAGATTCCCTTGGTTGGCTCACCTGTCAACCCTAAAATAATCTTCCCAAACCCGGTCTCTTTATTTTCCAGAATAATATATTGTATTGTAATTCATTCTCTCAAGTAGGATAGAGGGTGAGGGGACAATATGTATGGAATAAGTCACTGAGCATAAATTTCCACTGGCTATCTATAAATGTGTTTATATACAGTATATACCATGGAGAGCTAGTGATAATACATATTTCTTGTACACATTTTCGTATGGACTTCTGTGGATTTTGCTGTGTTGTACAGGATGCTAGACACACATAGACACAAGACCAATACTTAATTAAAGGTATGATTAAATTCATGAGTGTAAGAACAGAAGCTCTGTTGAAAGCTCCTAGGCCTTCAACAATTAATATTTGAGAAATAAAAATAACACTTTCATGGCAGCATCCTTCAGATTACACAATTAGCCCAAAGATAGAGATGGGACATTTATAGAAGGAATGACAGATTTTTTTAAGGTAAGTAAAAGAAGGCACAGAGAAAAATTGAGTTTCTCTGACCTCTGACATTCTTGAGAATGTATAGATAGCTTGGATACACCAATTATTTTGATTATGATCAATTTGGAAGCGAAGTCTTTTGCTTTCTGTTGTGGTTATTGTAACTTTTACTTTTTTCCTTCTCTGATCTATGATTGGTTTAACTATTTTTTTATGGCTTTGCTTCCATTTTTCCCCAGCAACAGTTCCCCTTTATCATTTAAACCTTGATATTAAATGAATATTTGGATTCAATATATCTCTTGATATGCTAAGGAGTAGACATTTTAACAGTGTTGTGTTTTCCTGTATAATCTGCTATCATGTATGTGTGTGTGTGTGTGTGGGCAATGAGTTAGATAATCCATCTAAGCAATAATATACATCTTCATTATTTCTGAGTTATTTATGATTGTGACCTTTGCATACTATAAATATACCATCGTATGTTGATGAGTTTTCAGTGGAAATCCAAATTATTTTCTCCCAACTAGAGAGATTGAATTTCATGTTTTTTTCTTAAATAAATAAATAAAACCTAGGAGTATATAAATCAGTTGTGTAGATGCTGAACTACAAATAAAAGATCCTTTAAAAATCCTTTATACAGACGGCCTCTGGAAATAACTTTTCTAAGACCTGAAAAGAAATTAGGAGGATGATTATTATACTTTTACAGCATTGCAACTGTAATATGTGTGTTAGTAATAGAATCTATTTTTATCACTTAAATCCCGTAATGCCATTGTTTTTACATTTTATATTCCTGGATAGTAATGACCGTCATAATTTATTGGCAGCATAACTGTTTATCTGAAAGAAAATCAATAAAAAATTTCTTACAGCTTCCAATGTTTGTTTGTTTGTTTGTTTGTTTTATTTTTTAAACACTGAAGAATGAGAACTTTTTGCCATTTGTTTATGGTCATACCTATTTAATAGTTATGACTAATTCTACTAGGTTCATATTTTTACAGTACAGATTAAAGTTCTTATTCTTGGAAACATATGTCAACATATCCCGTGGTATGAGCTGTATCTTAAAATGCTGGGTAGTGGTTGTTGTTGGTAGGGTTTGTTTGTTTGTTTTGCTCTCTATGTAATACTTAATCCTGTTCCATTTTTTTCTTTTATTATGCCATTTTAATAGAGCATGCAGTAGCTATTTTATTATTTTATTTTATTTTATTTTATTTTATTTTATTTTATTTTATTTTATTATTTTATTTTATTTTATTTTATTTTATTTTATTTTATTTTATTTTATTTTATTTTATTTTATTATTTTATTTTATTTTATTTTATTTTATTTTATTTTATTTATTTTATTTATTTTATTTATTTTATTTATTTTATTTATTTTATTTATTTTATTTTATTTTATTTTATTTTATTTTATTTTATTTTATTTTATTTTATTTTATTTTATTTTATTTTATTTTATTTTATTTTATTTTATTTTATTTATTTTATTTTATTTTATTTTATTTTATTTTATTTTATTTTATTTTATTTATTTTATTTTATTTTATTTTATTTTATTTTATTTTATTTTATTTTATTTTATTTTATTTTATTATTTTATTTTATTTTATTTTATTATTTTTTTTATTTTATTTTATTTTATTTATTTATTTTATTATTATTTTTCCATTTCAGTTATTGTTACAATGAAATTTTGCATATAGACTTCATTAGCCTTGCTGGACTGACACCAAATTTCAACTGGGAGTGTAGCTGTTAAAATCTCTATTGTCTGTCTGTCTGTCTGTCTGTCTGTCTATCATCTTTCTTTTTCTTTCTTTCATCTTTCTTTCTTTCCTCATCTATCTATCTATCTATCTATCGATCGATAGATAGATAGATAGATAGATAGATAGATAGATAGATAGATAGATAGATAGATAGATAGATAGATAGATAGATAGATAGATAGATAGATAATCATCTAGATATCATCTAGCTATCTAGCTATCTATCTAGTTATCACCTCATTTCTCCAGTGGTCATTTAAATGTTTATTTGAAATGCATGAAGCTTTAACTCCCAATGAAAATGAATTTGGATAGCAGGCTGGAAGCAAAACTAGAGATGTCATAGCATATCTGGTCTGCAAAAATATGAATAGCCTTCAAATAGCAGCAGAAAAATACAGAAAATGCTAACTAGTGGTCATTAAGGTTTTTTTTTTCTTTGTTTCTTCTTATAGCTCAGTTAAATGGCTTGTTTCAAATCTATTATCATTAAAATCCCACTGTAATTGTTGTTGTTGTTGTTGTTGTTGTTGTTGTTGTTGTTGTTCTTCTTCTTCTTCTTCTTCTTCTTCTTCTTCTTCTTCTTCTTCTTATTATTATTATTATTATTATTATTATTATTATTATTATTATTATTATTATTATTATTATTATTATTATTATTATTATTATTATTATTATTATTATTATTATTATTATTATTATTATTATTATTATTAAAGCAGAGTTGTGAGTGGCAATGAGTCAATCGTTGCAACTGTTAAACATTCCTGTGATGGGAATCTACAATGTTTCTAATTACTTTTTGAGATTCAGTGTGTCAGAGTGGACAAATGTAGATTTTAGAACTTTCTCGTTCAAACCTGTCTTATGTGAAGTAGATCACTGGGTGGCCTTGAGCAGTTTAGGCCTAGCACATCTAACTGGATGAGAAAAAAAAAGTTGATAAGAAGGTATTTTTAATTGTACTGAAATGAAATTCAACATGCTAATATGTTTTAGGTGTGTTCTGAGCATTTCACACATACATTATGTTAGTAATATTTCTTCAACTCTTCAGGTGAGGTTGGATAAAATTTAAGCCAATCTAACTCAGTCCAAAGATCTGATTCTGAAGCCCAACTAATTGACTGAAAGGCAAGAACTGAGTCTGCAGCAAAGTAGTGAAGCTGTAAGGTATTCCTGATATTGCTACAAACCATATAAGGTTTTATATACTCAAAATGTTTTAAGCACACTATATAAAATTATTAGAAAAGTATATTTATCATAACCAAGTTGTTAATAAAATATTATACACATCATGTTAAACAGAGTCAAATATGCTGTATAGTCACAGTAATCTTGGGGATGAAAAATATCTTTGAACATTTTGAATCGACTAAGATTTGTAAGAGAGAACAGTGTGATTAATGGAATTAATTCAGTCATGGATTTAATATTTGCTTTGGTGTCTCTGCATGCTCAATTTTTTATGGAACATTACAAGAATTATGCCTCAATAAGAAAACTTGGTATAATCAGAAAAAGGTTATATGGATTTAGATATTTTGGAGGTTTTTTTTTTTGGGGGGGGGGGGGGTAATTTAAATTTTCACTTTCCAGGTTAAAAATCTAAAATCGGCACTGTTGTAAAAACAAACACTTGCAGAGCAGTAACTATTTATTTAAAAGAGGGGCACAGATAAATTACACTAAAAAATGCTCCAAATATTCTTTGTTATTGTTGTTGCTGAAAAAAACATCAGAAAATCCCCATGGTGGCTGGTTTTTAAATAAACAAATGTATGGAAATTTTATTTTTCCTGATCATGTTTGTCAAGTTTCATTGGAAATGAGATATATATTATCTTTTGCTAAATTGTGCATCTAGAATATAAAACTTATGGCTAAGTCAATGCTTTGGATGGACTTAGGTTTTCACTTTCCAAAAATATAGAAATGAAATTCATGACTGAAGGTAAATATGTGTGTCCCAGGATAATGTTGCAGGATCCAATCTGGATCCATCACCAGAAACCTCTGGACCCAGTGACCAATGCAGATTGAATTCTGCAGAAATGAAATTGTCTATAGTCAGAGATATACTGTCAGTCTTACAAGGTAAACCAAACTCATGTCATATAGGCCATAGAGCACCATAGAGCAGCTTCCTCCAAAAAAATGCCAGATGTGTAGGTCTACAATTAGTCTCCAGGCATAATAGATTGCCTATCATATTAGAGAAACATAATGGGATATATATCTTACCTGTTGTCATCCAGATTTATGGAGTTACCACTTGCAGAATTTCTAGTCAGCATGGAGAAGGCTGGTCTGAACAATAATTATAATTTTAAATAATATGTTTAGAAAATCTAAAGCGAGGTCTCTTTATAAGTATATAGTTGTTAGAAGATACTCTCAGGCAGCAATAAAGTAGATATAAATACTTCAATCACGCAAGCAAGATCAACCTCTTCTGGCTTTTCCTGACAATCCAATCAGTGCTTAGCCAACTTGGGAAACAATCAGACTTGTCTGCATAGTTGCAGTACACTGACAGATACCACACTCACATGATACAAGAATGAGGTTGCAGTATCTCTATATTTCTTCGGTTGGTTTGCCAATGATAAGCAACAGAATATATAAAGCATGGGTAACTAGATTGAGGCATAATGCAATCAAAATGACATACAACAGAATTATTGCAGCTAAATGAACACACTCATGCTATTGATCAAGTATCAAACTTAGATGCTCTCAATTTGCATTTGACTAATCATTGCTATATGCAGTTTTCTTGGCACCATCACTGAAATTGTTTGCCACTTACTTCTGGATTATTTTTTTCAACTGCCCAATCTCATCTATAGACTTACGAATTCCTGGTTATCTGCTGTTCACACACAAGCCAGTTCTAATATTAGTTAGCTTTTCTCAGGATTTCTCATCGTCTTATAAATGAACATTTGGTGACATTCATACATTCAGCTCTATTTGATTAAGCTTTTAAGAAATCAACTAATAAGATACAAACATGAGATTTATGTGAAGTGGCCTAATATAATTATTGACTTTGGCAGTGCTCTGCCCTCATCTACAAACAGAAAAGTTTTGGAGATAATTTTTGGATCAATAAATGTAATATTACTATTCTCACATTTATTTATTTATTTTCTTGATCACATTTTTGAAATCGTCCCTCTCCCTCACAAAGGGACTTTGGACTCTCATTCTCTCCTATTTGTAGATAGCCGCCAGATTATTAATATATTACTATAGATACTTATATGAGCAGCATGGTGGCCTAGAGGTGAAGATATCTCCCACCTGGAAGGTTGAAAGTTCAATCCTAGGTAGTGACAGATGTTTCATTATCAGGGCACAAAGAGAAAATATCTGCTGCAAACTCTGCAAAGACATCAGGAAGGGCATCCAGCCAGTAAAGGCTCAACTCAGTCACACCAAACTCACCCCAAAGCAAGGGACTACAGGGCGGTAAAAAGAAAACAAAACACACACACACACACACACGTATGTATGTATGTATGTATGTATGCAATATATTACTAAATCTCATACATACACTTCATCTGAGAAATCGGATTTGCCTTGATTATTTGGTATCACTTGCCAACACAGATTAATCAACTACTGAGACACCCCCTTCTTCTGTTGTATTCTTCTTGTTCTCCTCTTATTGTGCCTGCAAAGAAATAGAATTGATAGCATTAAATGACTTTATATCAGCCCTGATCTAATGAAAGAGAAGGATTCAAATCTCATTGGTTTCGGCATGAGAGAGCATAATGAATATGAAAGAGAATAATGCATCGCCTGTATTACTTCAGTTTCTTATTGTGCAATGACCTATACTATTATTGCTGAATTTGGCACCACCTTGGGAATTCAGCCACAACTATTCAACCTGCTTTCTCAGTGTAGTTTCTGGTTGTAGTAATGCCCAGGGGTCTACTCAAATGATTAATTGATGTATTTGTTTGCTTTGAAATCTCCTGCAATGAATTTTGTCTATCAAAGTGAGCTCCACTGGGATGTGTAAAGCTAAAACAGAAGTGCAGCAATAAAATATAATAATGCTTATCTCTTACCTGAAAACACACCATAGCCTCCAAAATCAATGGAAAAGCATTATACCTTTGTCCAGCAATAGTATTTATCTTGGAATACATGGTGATCTGCTTGCTTAGACTAGAATTCCATCATATTCGAACACACTGTTGTTCAAAACAGAAAGATTAAAACGATAGTGGCTTCTATTCCTGTGACAATCCATATTCAACTGCAGCATGTTTTTGTTTGTTTAATGCATTGATTGCTGAAGAATAAATGGTTTCTCGTTTGACAGTTTCTCAAGGGAAAGACAAAATACAAACAAGAATAAGTGTATTTGGGGATATCTCATTGATGGATATGAAAATTCTGCATATATTGATTGTGCAATTGGCACATTTCTAAACTGTGGCAAATGTATGTTAATGCTGGACACTGAATATGATAGAGACACTTCCTACAGTAAGTCTGAAGCTACTTTATGCAGACCGCATGGATGCCTTTGAAAATTATCCTTGGATTGGAAGGTGCTGCTTGCAGGATGAATGTAATCCTTTTGCAATGCCTAAACAGGGCTTTTCTTTTAGTTTTCTTTCCCTATCCTGTTACCTCTTCCTTTTGTCTTGTCTCTTTTATATTTTGTTCCCCGTTTTCTCTTTCTTTCCTTGGGCAAATGCTGCTACCCCCCTAATCCATTTCAATTCTTTTGACTTTTCTTTCTTTCTTTCTTTCTTTCTTTCTTTCTTTCTTTCTTTCTTTCTTTCTTTCTTTCTTTCTTTCTTTCTTTCTTTCTGTCTGTCTGTCTGTCTGTCTGTCTGTCTGTCTGTCTGTCTGTCTTTCTTTCTTTCTTTCTTTCTTTCTTTCTTTTCTTCCTTGCTCCCTTCTTTCTTTTCTTTTCTTTTCTTTTTTCTTTTCTTTTCTTTCACGTTTGCTGGGGAAAAAAGGACTTGTGTATATGTGTTTGTGTTTAAAAATAAAATTAAAGCCCAGTTCTTTATTTGTCTTCTAATCCAGGGCTTTTCAATCTGTGGTACGCGTACCACTTGTAGTACATTAATGAGTGGCAGGTGGTACGCAGCCCTGCCTAGCCAAGTGTAGTGGGGGAGGGAAAGAGCCAGCACAGGCAAGGACTTACAGTGAGAGAGTCCTCTGGAGCTACAGATTTTACTTATGAATGGAGCCATTTGGGGAGGCTGCCTTAGCCGCAGCCAGTACTTACATTTTTTTTCTTCCTTTAGTGCGGGCTGGGCTCCTTACTTTCCTTTCTAGCCAGTAGTTAATTTTTAAAGGGGAAGTGCCTTTTTAAGCTAGTTCACTCAGCAGCTTGTCTTTTCTGTCTCTGGAGGCCTTTCCTTGTTTGATCAATATATGGAAGAGAAAAAATATGGGGTTTTTTTTTTCAAATTCTTCCTTCAGAAGGAGGTGGGCATGAGAAAGAGGGAGGCAGGGAAGGAAGGAGGGAGGGAAGTCCTGCCTTAGCACTTGGCCACCAGCAGCCCTGCCATTGACTTTACTTGTCAAAAGGTTGCAAAAGGGGATCACATGACCCTGGGACACTGTGACCATCATAAATATGAATCAGTTGCCAAGCATCCAAATATAAATCACATGACCCTGTTGCTGCAATGGTCATAAGTGTGAAAAATGGTCATAAGTCATTTCAGTGCAATTGCAACTTTGAACAGGTTTTTTTTTGTCACCAAGTTTTTGACACCTTGCTAGGTGGTACTCGAATATTGCCATATCCTAAAAGTGGTACAATCGGTGAAAAGGTTGAAAAGCCCTGTTCTAATCAATGAATCTCCTTACCATTTTGTGAGAGTGCCTATAAGTGGGCATTCCAGGTGGATCCCCTGGAGTCCATCAAAATTAGGCAAGACTGTTGTACAGAAATTGAAATAAAAAAGATCCACATCCTGTAATCTATGTGAAACCAAAATTATTCTGTAGAACAGACATTGGGATGATAGCTCATTGGCCTGGGGCAGAGGACTGTGCTTTGAAGTTTCTGGTTAGTAAATAGTCAACAAGAGTCCATTATGGCAAGACAAACTCAATTTTTTTGTCCATCTCCATGCTTTTTTATGGGCGGAGACCAGCACAGTCCATTCAACATACCTTTAACAAAATAATGGATCTTTATGTACCTATAAGGAGAAACTTCCCGAGTTCTACAAATTCAAAATTTGGAAAGACGGGGAAGAAGAAAGGTAGCATATGTGGGGCATACATAAGTAAGGAGGAAGGAAGTACTACCCATTGGAAAACCTTATGGTAGCAGTACATTGTTTTGACTAAACATCAGGTTTTTGCAAAGTAAAGTTGGGAGTAAGGCAAACTTCTGCTCAGCCAACTACTTGTGCCTTCAAAATCCCGAATTCTCTTCTTTCTGCCCTTGCCTGGCTAAACTAAAATTGTCTGGAAGATATGTGGAGTATAAATAAATCATTTCATGTATTTTTAGAACACTAATACCCTTCCTTCTATTTTGTAAAGCAAGGCTATGACAATGCAACTAGAGGACCCATAGCAAAGGAAATGTTCCTGTTTTCTATTATAAAGAATACATACATTTCTAGCTTAAGTCCATAGAGCAGTGATGGCGAACCTTTTAGAGACTGACTGCCCCAAAACCGGCCCTGCCCCTGTCCCTCCACCCTCGCTCTGCCCCCTGCCCTGCCTCTCCACCCCCACCCCACCCCCACCCAGCCCGCCCTGCACCCTGCCCACCCGCAGGGCCACCCACCACCTCCACGGCCCGCTGCAGATTGCCCAGGTGGCCCAGCAGCACCATGGCTGCCACGCCCTCCACCCATACCCCGCAGCATCAACTGCGTGTGATGGGGTGCGAGGGCAGAGTCTTGTCCCCGCTGCCTGGCTGCCATGTCCTTGGCTGCACTGCTCCATGTGGGCCGTGCTCGGGGGTGACTCTCCTCTGGGGGGGCTGCTGGTGAGGAGGGGGCTGCGGGAGGAGGCAAGGCTGGGGCGATGGCATGCATGCTCACAGAGAGGGCTCTGAGTGCCACCTCTGGCACAGATGCCATAGGTTCGCCACCACTGCCATAGAGTGTGTTGATGATAGTAATTTTAAGCTCTACAAATTGTTCTGAGAGTATATAGAAGAATTCCTTTGGGCATAGATGTTCAGAGCATACATTAAATTCAATTAAGTGGATTAAGTTCTTGCATGTCCTGGGATGTTTGCTGGTCACCTGGGTTCTGTGAGAACAAAGGAGATCTTTGGGTGGTTCCAGAGATTGCAAAGTATCTCATTTGATTCTGCCAACAAAGATGGCTCATAACTCAAATGTCAAGCATTTGAGAAGCAAACAGGAAAGGCAAACAAACTTGCATCTCAAAAAACAACAACAACCTTCCTCTCCAGAGTTGCCACGTTACCAGTATGTAAACAATGCAAAGAAGCTCTCACAGAGTGGAGTGAAATTGGCAATCTAGGATGTTCCTTGAGTAGCAAAACAAAAATGAACATTAATAAAATCTGATAAACTTTGCAAAGTCCAGGCAAGAATCAGGTTGACTCCCCATCAGATGCAGTACAAAACAATTTAAATACAGTAGGAAAATTACTCAGGAGTAGGAAAGGTTTCATTATTAATATTTGATCCCGGGCAAATCAGAGATAAATAAGAAACCATTGTAGACTTTCTACGAGTAAACTATAATAGCAGACTGTTAGCAGAGGGTCTTGAGCTTTAATTTTGCTGTTTCTTAACCTGTTAACTATTTTTTTCTTTGACATATGTAATGTGTAACTGGTCAATTGGATTGCAAGTAGATGCAGAAGCTTATAAATTCTGGACCTGCTTTGCAAGGGGGAAGCTATTATTCTTGCAACTAAAAGGGAATAATATGTGTGGGGTTGTCCTTTTTTAATTCACATTTTTTTTAAAATTGTCTTGTCTAGTTTTTGCCTCTTTCTCTTTTATTTTGAATTTTGTATTTTAATATTTTGAATACAATAAAAAAAACTGAAGTAAAAAAAGAAAAAAAACTACTCGGGAGTAAATACTGCTACAAATTATTCTGCAAAGCATGCATAAAACATAGTCCTTAACATTTTTTTTTAATTTGTCTGCAACAGTCCTTGTGTGAAATATCCTCTGTTTAAGGTCCTGCCCTCTTTGCAGAGGGTGGTATAATGTAATATGAAGTGCTCTTTTAAAAATATTCCAAGGAAACCTTGACACTGAGTAGGCTAGATGTGTTTTGAATGCTTCCTCAGTGGCTTCATCAAAGTTGTAAACAACGCAGCTTTAGATACTTGGCAAGGATCCCAGTATAAGAAAGTTTCCTTTCTTAACTGATATGGGAGCATAGGGAGCTGCAGGACTACAAGTCCGAACCTTCTCAAACTTATTTGAATAATCAGACTTGACTCAATCCTCATCTTGACTCAATCAATTATATAACCTTATTTCAGAAATGGAAGTTTAATAATTCACTAGAAGTCTCATAAATACAGCCAGGTCCCCTCCAACTATATTGACTATACCAGACATTTTGATCAAATGAAATCGGAGGTTACAAAGTTGGGAAAGAGATAGCAGATCCTGCAAACAGTTTGAGTTAGTTTTGTTTTTCAAGGGAACCACTCTGCACTTATGATTTTGCAATTGGTTGATGCTTTTGCATGAATAACGCTACCTCTCCTTGGAGTGAAAATAAATTTTAATGGGAGTTCTGACAAAAAAGGGGAGGTCTCCACATCAAAATATCTTGAAGGACCACTCCCAGTGTGATGAAACTCACAAGTCACTCCTTGAATATACCAGTGCCTAAGGTCAGCATTTAATACTGATAATAAGTAAATGAGTGATTGCATGCTGTCATCTACCAACCATTCCCCCCTCTTGTAATTATACTTGACTCAATCTTGACTCAATCAATTATACATGCATGCAATGTTTTGGGGAAAAACAGTAAAATCTCCTGTGTACATTTATTCAAAATTATTCATTAGAATAATTAGAAATTATTTCTTTTGCTTTGCATTGCCCTTTGGAGGGCAATGAGAAGTCAATGAAGAAGTCCAAGTGTCGTCGTTGTCGTCGTCGTCGTCGTCATCATCATCATCATCATCATCTTGTTTGAAATCATGAGACTGCCAAGACATTTTAGCAATCCTATACCTAATCGATACAAATCTTCAAATACTGTATATGAAATTCATTTCTAAGAGTGCCGTGAACTTGAAGCAGAACCAGTCAGTTAATCCTGGATCAAATAAAGGCTGACAGTTCCTTTGTGCTGCTGATCAGCACGTAGAAGCTCACATACTTTTGGCATCTGATGCAAACAGATGATGGATTAGAAGAAATTATTATGGTTGGCAAGGCTGAGGGAAGTAGAAGGGAAAAAATAGAATGTAAGGTGAATTAATGGAATCATTGAGATGACTGGAATATTCATAGAAGGGTTACTGCTTATTAAGATCAAAATAGTGAGGATTTGTCCATACAGCCACCAGGAGTTGATTCAATCTGATGGTACCTAAACCATCAGGTAATGTCAGTCAACAGATTGTTTCCTGCCTCCAAAGTTCTTTAAAGAAATGTAAGGTTTCAGGCTGTAGGTCTATCACCAATGTAATACTGTCCCAAAGGCCATCAGATTCCATGGATTTCCTACTGTGAAGTAGGAATAGAATTCTAATTTTAAAACGAAAATTATAATATTGAATTTCCCTTCCTGTTGACTCTTTCTGAGATTGGGAAATCTCCATTTTGGAAAATTTGAAAACAATGTGGAACAACAACAACAACAACAACAGTGGAATGGATTGTCTTCAGAAGTTGTGGGTGCCCCATCACTGGAGGTTTTTAAAAAGAAACTGGACAGCCATTTGTCTGGAATGGTATGCAGGGGTAGGCAACCTTGGCTCTTTTATGACTCGTGGACTTCAACTCCCAGAATTCCTGAGCCAGCATGGCTGGCTCAGGAATTCTGGGAGTTGAAGTCCACGAGTCATAAAAGAGCCAAGGTTGCCTACCCCTGGTATAGGGTCTCTTGCTTGAGCAGGTGGTTATACTAAAAGACCTCCAAGGTCCCTTTCAACTCATTCTGTTATTCTGTTAATCTGGACTAAAATTGGGCAGCAAATAGAAAGGAAAAGGCTGTGGAGTTGAAGGATCCAAAAACCCTTCCTGTATCTCTCCCACCTAAATGACTTAAATCATATCCCCACTATAGATCTGGTTTAAATGCATTTCCTTCCATTATTTGTATATCAAAAATCCTTTTTCATTTTTTAATTTCTTTATTAGCCCTCTTCAGTCAATAGCTTTGCATATTCATCCCAGCAGTGAGGGACAATGATTCTGACATTCAATTGGCACTGACGATGACACAAATGATGCAGGCTGTGGCTCGCTTGTACATGGAAACTTTACATATTTATGGTGCATCCATAGATAGCATGAGAGCATGACTTTAAATGGAAGGGAGCCTCACAGTGCTCCCTGCATGCTGAGATCTTCATATGAAGAAATCACCTGAACAGGACTACAATCTTGCCAAAATGTATGCTTACCTTTATTTTCCTCATTTCAGCAAAATTTCTGAAGAAAACTTTCAGAAGAAATGAATGCTTAAATTAAATTTGAATTAATAGTCTTCTGACAGTGTTTGATAGTCACTCTTTGTCTTTTTTGTTAGTACACCTCCTAACTCATGGCATACACATTAGACATATTTGATCCTTTCAACCTGCACTTTAGCAACCCCCTTTTTAAACAAATTATGTTTTTTTAATGGAAATATGGCCACTGTGTTTAGTCAGTTCTACAAAAACCCTCCTTGAGAAGATCCTAAATGCTACTGTGTTGTTGTTTATTGTGTTGCTGTTTGATCATGCATTTAGCTATTCTATATGAAGTCACTCATTTTCTCCATTGGAGTCCTCTCTAATTTTATTTTCTAATGACAATTCTAAGGATTTTTATTAGAACACCAACTTTATGTCTCTTCTATATTCATATGTTTGCACATAGTCCCGATGTTCACAGTTGGGTGTATCCAGAGTATAATCTTCTATGAATGACTAAATCACTAAGGACATTATTTAAGCTATGAATGCTAATCAAGGATTGTAGAAAATCATCCAACGTTAGCTTGCTACCTCACTGGAGTTTGTATCTGTAGCTCCTGAACAAAATGAAGATTATTATGGCTTCAACTTGAAAGAAGGAAAAACTAAAATGGACTTAAGCTTAATTCATTCATTTGTACAGGACAACAAACATCCACCAAACTAAAATATTTTATTTTTGTCTAGTTTACTTGGAACTATATAATAATAATAATAATAAAGTTGGAAGGGACCTTGGAGGTCATCGAGTCCAACCCCCTGCTCAGGCAGGAAACCCTATACCATTTCAGACAAATGGCTGTCCAGTCTCTTCTTAAAAACTTCCAGTGTTAGAGCATTCACCGCTTCTGGAGGCAGGTTGTTCCACTGGTTAATTGTTCTAACTGTCAGGAAGTTTCTCCTCAGTTCCAGGTTGCTTCTTTCCTTGACTAGTTTCCATCCATTACTTCTTGTCCTGCCCTCAGGCGCCTTGGAGAATAGCTTGACTCCCTCTTCTTTGTGGCAACCTTATTGCTTATGTTTTGTTTGATTGTCAATTATATAATAATATATTAATGGTTTACTTGCATCTATGTTATTCTCTTATGTAAATGAAAGACCAGTAGCTATTCAAAGAGAAGGAGCAGTATTGCAGTCTTTAATCATGAAGCAGATGTAGGAGATGTCCAGGCTGAACCTAAGGAAGGGTCAAGCATGTCATCAGTCTCGAGTCCCTTTGCATCCACAAGGGATCTAAGTCCAACCCTCCTTGAATTCCATTGACTCTTGTCTACATCAACTTGCCTTGACTGATAGTAGTTTAGATTCTTGTTTAGAGGATGCATAGAATAAATTTGTACTCATTTTGGATCTAACCCTGACTCCCGATTTCTTGCTTCTGATGGTAGACACTACCAAGGTACCAACTAGTCATGGCTTTAGTAAATTATATCAATAAATAACACTATAATAATATACAGGCATGGGTAGCTAACTTCATGGAAACTGATGGCACAATGCAACTTTTCAACAGAGTGGGGCTGTGTGCATGGTCAGTACTCCATGCAAACATACTACCTGAATGTGACCATTGAGAAAGTAAGATATCTCTCAACCTATCATAATTCCCAGGAAAATGGAAAGGAGAAGCAGCTGAATTTTGTCATACATTTATTTTATATTAAAATACTGGGATACAGAAAGATTGAGTTGGCTGCTTCTATCATTCACAGCTTGAAAAAATTGTTTAAAACAAGCATATACTCAAAAAAGTGAGATAATAATGGTGTATATTAGAATGTGGAATAAAGGTTAAGATGTATTTGGGTAAAATGGATCTCTGGGACAGTTTCATATATTAAATATTTACTTTTAAAAATGTAAAACAATACTTGTATTTTCAATACAGGACAAAAAACACCAGCTCTAAAACAATGTGGAGAAATTAGCATTGTAATGGTCGATGAACAGTCTTGGGGAATAAACATGTACCAAAATATGTCTGTAGTCATATTTGTTGGTGAGCTGGAGATTATAAATTACCATTAATGAGAGTATGATCCTGTATAACACAGCTTCCAAACACAAATTACTGTGTCAGTAAAAGACTAAGAACATAAATGTACATTCAACTATGATATTGGATTTGCAATTTCTCTGTTTTTAAACACAGCATTCACAAGATTTTCCATGTTTGGAATAGTGTTTATCTTTACTTGGCCTCAACCCAGAATTTCAATTTCTCAAGCTTGCAATTTATGGCTAGTTTCCAAACAGTAACTTCCCTAAAAGCATCTGTACAAAAGTTCACTTTGTGATCTATGATGGGAATCCTCACCCAAAAGATAATGATCATGATGCAATTTAAGCCTAAAAATCTGTGAGGATGTTGTCCCTGAGGAATCCTTTGAGTGTACAGCTTCACACATATAGGCGTCTGTGTATTCATGAACTCTGCGTCATTGTGGATTGTGCAGATATATAATTGCACGCACAAAGGCTGCTGCAGAACAGACAACTGTGTTGTGTTGGCTGATGCTTGTCTTTAAATGACATCACTTCAGTGATACCTTTAGGGGAAGCTTCTCACTGTGGTTAGCATGATGCTTTTATTCCCCCTACTTCATACAATGCTTTAGTAAAAGCTCTTCTCTAGGAGAATGTAAACTATATTATTGTGTGACTGCAGATCATCAAGGAACTCTGGACATGTTTTCAAGAGGGTTTGGGTACTTTACAGAGACAAAATTAAAGCTGTATGCAAAGTCTTATGTGACTAGATCAAAATCCAAGCCATTTGGCACCCCATTTCTCTCAAAGATCAGCCAAATGATAGCAAGATATATGTACTGTTTTGGGGTGTGTGTGTGTGTGTGTGTGTGTGTGTGTGTGAGAGAGAGAGAGAGAGAGAGAGAGAGAGAGAGAGAGAGAGGGAGGAGCGGGAGGGAGGGAGGGAGAGAGAGAGAGAGAGAGAGAGAGAGAGAGAGAGAGAGAGAGAGAGATATAGTGACTGCCTGGACAAGACCCTACTGTTTTCTTGACAAGGTTTTAGAAGTGATTAGCTATTGCCACCTTTTTAGGAGGCTACATTCCTAAGGTGGGACTAGAACTCCTGGTTTCCTAGTTTCTAGCTCAGTACCTTAACCATGATACCAAACTGGCTCTCTCTAGGATTCAGGCATACAATCTTTGGAAATAGTACAGCAAACATTTATAACTAAGTCATAAAAAAGTTCAAGATATTATTTTCACTGAAAACTGTTGTTTCCCAATCTGGACATCTACCAGATGTTGGATAACAGAACTCTTAGTGATCAAAATGCTAGCTAGGGAATTCTGAGGATGAAGTTCATACAAGTACATAGAACATACAATAATAGAGTTGGAAGGGACCTTGGAGGTCTTTTAGTCCAACGCTGTGTTCAAGCAAGAGACTCTATACCAGGGGTCCCCAACCCCCGGTCCATGGACCAGTCTGCAGCATGCCAGCAATTGGGCTGCACAAACAAGGAACACCCACAACTTCTAAAGGTAAGCTATTCCATTGGCTCATTGATCTAAATGTTAGGACTTTTCTCCTTAATTCTAGGTTGCTTCTCTCCTTGGTTCATTTCCATCCATTGTTTCCTGTCTTGCTTTTTGGTCCTTTGGAAAATGGTTTGACCCCCTCATCCTTGTAGGAGTCCCTCAAATATTTGCTATCATGTCTCCCCTAGTCCTTTTCATTAGACTAGACATATTCAATTCTTGTAACCATTCTTCATGTGTTTTAGTCTCCAGGCCCCTAATCATTCTTGTTGCTCTTCTCTGCACTCTTTCCAGAGTCTTAACATCTTTTTTATATTGTGGTGACCAGAACTGAATGCAGTATTCCAAGTGTGGTCTTACTAAGGCTTTACAGTATAAAGCAGTATTAAAACTTCATGTGATCTTGATTCTATCCCTCTATTCATGAAATCTAGGATTCATTTTGTTGGCTGCTGCACACTTTTGGCTCATGTTTAAGTGATTGCCCACTAGGACTCCAAGATCCCTGTCACAGTTACTGGCATTAAGCCACACTTCACTTTGTCTGTACCTATACAGTTGGTTTTTCTTGCCTTAGTGTAAAACATTACTTTCATCTATATTGAATTTCATTTTGTTAGATAGGGCCCAGTGTTCAAGTCTGTTAAGATCTTTTTGGATCTTGAGCTTGTCTTCTGGGGTGCTGGCTATTCCTATCAGTTTACTGTCATCTGCATATTTGATAAGTTCCTCTTCTATTCCCTCTTCTAGATTGCTTATGAAGATGTTGAAGAGTACTGGGCCTAAAACATAACCTTGCGGTACCCCACTGCTTACTTCTCTTCATGTGGATATAGTTCCAATGAGGACTACACGTTGAAGTGAAGGACACTAATTCATACTGAATAGTTCAGTAGAGTTATGTCAATATGCAGCAAAACATCCTGTGGCACCTTGTAGATTAACAAATTTGTTATCACATGAGCTTCTTTATTATTTAGGATACCACAAGATTCTATAATGTATTTGCTGCCCTTCCTTAACCTTACCTTGAAATATTCTTAATGAAGTTAGCACATCACTGCTAGAACTAATCTTTTTTGTTGAGCAATTCAGAACAGCAGATTAGATTATTAATTTGGTTCTAATGTGCTTTCTATCTTTTTATCTCATTTCTGTGGGCCCATACAACTCACCTAGTTTACCTTAAGGAATTGAGATAAAAACATGTGAAATAATTATGTCAGCCTAAAGCAAGGGCCCTAAAGATGTCTTTTTTGTGATCTTGTGCTCATCTTGATTTGGAATCTAATTAGCAAACTGGACTGTTTAGTACTGAGAGGAAAATATCACACACAGGGTATCATAGGACTAAAAAATAATGAACAAATAATATATATCTCCCCATCCACCAAAAATTACTTTCAACATTGTTGAGAACTTCTGAAAAACTGTTGAGGTCCCAAAGGCCAGCAAATGTCATCTCTATGTTTAAAAAGGAGGAGGAGGAGGAGGAGGAGGAGGAGAAGGAGGAGGAGGAGGAGGAGGAGGAGGAGGAGGAGGAGGAGGAGGAGGAGAAGGAGAAGGAGAAGGAGAAGGAGAAGGAGAAGGAGAAGGAGAAGGAGAAGGAGAAGGAGAAGGAGAAGGAGAAGGAGAAGGAGAAGGAAAGACCAATCAGCTTGATGTCTATGTTGAACAGATAATGAAGTAGAAAGTTTATGGACCTACTGCTATAAATAATAATCACCAAGTGTTCCAGACTAACCCTATCTCTTTTGATATTCATTTATTTATTAATCAAATTTATATAGCCACCCATCTCATGAGAATTGACTCTAGGCAACATGCAATAATCTTTGATAGGATTTGTCTATGGAGATTCTCAGTCATCCAGGTCATCCTGCCATTCCCCACCATCCAGTCAGAGCTGAAGAAGCTTCTTGGATAAGAAGCAAAACGTCTTCAAAGTAAAACAAAGAAAGTCCAGTTGACTCGGGGAAAAAGCACCTTTGGGACTTTGATAGGATTATTAGATTACTGTTTCAGAGTATGCTATAGTCAGTGCATCTGGACTTTAACAAATTCTTCAATAGAGTACGTCATAAAATTCTAAAATATGGTCTAATATTTGAATATTAGCTGAACTCACAATTGCTGCATGTCTTCATTCAAAGAATATTCATTATTGTCACCATTTGAGCTTGGAGGGAGCATCAAAGGAATGCCACAGGTCTATGAACTGGGACCTAATGTCAGGTGCAAACAATCAGGACCACACATTAAGTTCCAGTTAAGCTGATTTATTGCTCATACCCATACACAAGAATCTAGCACTAAACTGGTACTAGTTCAGATTTAATGGAATTCAAGAGGGGCTGGATTTAGGCGTCTTGTGGGAACATAATGATTCTAGGGTGATTCCTCTCTTGACTCTGCTCCAAGAGAACCCTATTCTCCCACTGATCCAAGTGTACATCACAAGACAAGAGATGATTAAGGGTGTAAAGATTAAAAAAAAAGAAATGTAACTTAAGAGCTTTTGCAGACAACCTGGTGCTTTTTCTGGATGACTCTTTTATTGGAATTGAAAATGTATTGGGAAAACTAAAAGAAATTGGTTCACTTGCAAGTCTTAAGATCAATAAACAAAAGACAAAGATGTTGACAAAAAACATGAACATGCAAGATCAAATAGAATTGATGAGTAAGGTGGGTTTATAGTTAAAAAAAGATAAAATATTTGGGTATGATTATGACAAATATGAATTATAAGTTGTTTCAAAATAATTATGTTTAAGACTTGGAATGAAGTTAAAAAGTCATGTTAAGATGGGATAAAATACAACTGTCATTGTTGAAGAGAATTTCTGTGATTCAGATGAATGCCTTGCCTATTTTGTCATTTTCATTTCAGACAATACCAGTTATGATATCTGATATGCCATTTAAACAATGGCAGAAAGACATATATAAATGGAAGCAAAACAGAGAGAGTTTTATTGCTTCTCTTCACTATCGTTCAGTATCCATCCAGATTTGGATACACCCACAATGTAGCCACTGGATAAATATTGAAGAGATAAAAATCTGAAAATTCACTGTTCTGATTTTTCTCCCAGAGTACTATACAGAGTTTACACGGGTCTGATCATCCAAAAGTGTGGAGAAGAAAAGCAACTGTGGTTGTCTGTTGAAATCTTGTCTGCATTTATTTACATTATACAATGAATTGGACTTTATAGTCCTGAATTCCTCGTTCCACAGGATACGGAAGTGTAATAATTTCAGCTACACTTTCGGTTACAAAGGTTCAGCCAACAGAGTAGTCAGTTTCAGATCTTCATCTTTGGACCGATTGATCATTCATTCATTCATTCATTCATTCATTCATTCATTCATTCATTCATTCATTCATTCATTCATTCTTTTTGAAACGGTTCCAATCTTCCTGACAGGTAAAATGGCATTGCGGAACAGAAACGTACCCCAGGAATTGGACAGAAGCACAGTAAAACCTGATGGTTCAATTGTAGCTGAGCAGATTGTAACTATCCCAACTATCATTTTAAGCCCCCTGTTTGATGCACCATTAGCTTTTCAGATATGAGGTCTTCTATTCTTCCAGGGGAAATGCTATGTTTATCTAAAAAAAAAAACAACAACCCCACAACACTTAGTGGGTGGGCTACCTTTGAGATGGAAGGTCTGCTGTGAGATGTCTGAAATGGTATAGGGTTTCCTGCCTGAGCAGGGGGTTGGACTAGATGACCTCCAAGGTTCCTTCCAACTTTATTATTATTATTATTATTTTGTTGTTGTTATCAAGTCCTCAGCAAGTGGTATTTGTGCCTTATTGTCTTCATGAACAAGCCCTATGCCTTCTAATACTTATTTCCAAGCTGTGTAAGTAGGGCAGTTAGACAAGAATGAAAAGATTGGAAGTGTTTACTCATACATCTGGGAAAGAGCATTGTTGTGGTTTAATTATCTAACAGAAGCTGGTTTGAGGTTTTTGTGTTTGCTTTTTAAGTTAATAATTATACCACTCAGATAAAAATATGGGATGGAAACTCCCTAAGATAGATAGATAGATAGATAGATAGATAGATAGATAGATAGATAGATAGATAGATAGATAGATAGATAGATAGATAGATAGATAGATAGATAGATAGATAGATAGATAGATAGATAGATAGATAGATAGATAGATAGATAGATAGATAGATAGATAGATAGATAGATAGATAGATAGACAGACAGACACAGACACAGAGAGAGAGAGAGAACAAGAGAGAGAAAGAGAGAGAAAGACTTTTTTTGGACCAAAAAGCATAAACATATGTACTTTCAATGCAATGAATTTTCCTGAAAATGTATCATATGGTAACAATTCATGCTAGCTGTTGTTAAATATTTTTCTCTGTAAATATGCATAATTTACTCATGCTGTCAGGATTTCATTAAAAAGGTTTTGTATTGATGATGTTGTTTCTAAAAATCAAATTCTATGTTCTAAGATCATATATACAGACTCTCAGATCAAAACCAAACTGCATTAACTTAAGAATAGGCCTTGCATAAAAACTCATAGAACAACATCACCCTCTTCTGGTGGAATGTTGCAAAAGGATTTCCATTTAAGAATGCTTAGACAGGTAATATGTATAAGGAGTTTAATCAGGAATAAAAATTAAGTTTCATCCCATAGTGTACCATATGACTTATTTATAAATATACATGCTGAGAACTGTGCTGAAGGATGAAATCTGACGGAAGTTTTTCTTCAAAAGATAAAACGTTGCAATGGACTCAATTTTTTACCAGCAGTTTTAAACTTTAATTTGTGCCATGGATGATAAAGATGATTTCCAGGGATTAGTATGCTAGTACAGTAAGCTTGTGTATTCATACTAAAACATTTTTGGGTAGATGGTAGATAAGTGCATAAGATAAAGCACAATTGAGAAAAGAGTAAAAATTTCTTTTCTTAAAAGGCTTGATATGGAACAATTGGTGTAGGTGTAGTTACATGCATGCACTTCTATAGGTGAACAAAAATGCGAAACTCAGTTTAAACATCTGGCTGATTGTGCAACCCACCATAATAATAATAATAATAATAATAATAATAATAATAATAATAATAATAATAATAATAATAATAATAATAATAATAATAATAATAATAATAATAATAATAATAATAATAATAATAATAATGATAATAATAATAATAATAATAATAATAATAATAATAATAGATGGCTGTTTTATTCATTTAAAATAAGCTGAATCTTTGTTTTTAATACAGATGATGCATGAATGAGTGCTGTTATAGTAATATACATCAGATTTAATGTATATTTTATATCAGACTTAAACAAATTCTAGTTCCCCAAAACATTTCAGGTGCAATAATGCTGTGCTTACCGTTGGATGCATGTGGAAGTATAGTATGTGAGTCAAGTTTTCTGTACTGACCAAGTATAGTATCTTGATCAAGCTTGCTGTATTTATGAATAATAAGCTTGCCGGCAGCATATGGAATACATTTGTATATTCCTTAGCGGGGAGCAAAACCATTAACACCACATCTGATGTTAGTGCAGAATACAGAGGAGAGCAACAAAGGGGTCTGGAGGCAAAACCATATGATGAACAATTGAGGGAGCTAGGTATGTCTAGTCTAATGAACAGAAGGACGAGGGGGTTATAAGATAGCCGTCTTCCAGTTTTCTATGTTCTACTTTGTCGTGCTGCTGTTTGTAGTCAGTCTGCACAATCTTCTTGCAGCAGCTAATTAAGTTGTGCATTGTTTCTTCAGCTTCTTTGAGAGGTGGCTGTTGCTGTCTGTTGCTGTCTTCTCAATTTTGACTTTGTATGCATTTGTTCTTAAAGCTTGGTCTTGTGCAGCCAGAATTAGTCCCTCTGTCTTCTTTTTCAACTTTCCCATTCTTAGCCATTGCCAGGGTTGTTGTTGTCTGCTTGGCTAGCTTTGTTGTTATTGTTGTTGTTGTTGTTGTTGTTGTTGTTGTTGTTATTATTATTATTATTATTATTATTATTGGTCATGTAATACTTTACCTTGCCAAGTTTCTTTTCTGTTCTTCGTTTCCTTATTATTACCTGTTCACAACAATGTTAAGTGACATTATTATTATGCAAAGTCCCCCCCCCATTTTCCTATTTACAAAATAAAATGCCCAGTTAATTAATTAGATATAATATTATTAATTGAAACATTGTCATTCTGAAGCTGCCACAAAGAAGAGGAAGTCAACCTATTCTCCAAAGCACCAGAAGGCAAGACAAGAAACAATGGATGGAAACTTATCAAGGAGAGAAGCAACCTGGAATGAAAGAGAAATTTCCTAACAGTGAAAACAATTAGCCAGTGGAACGGCTTGCCTTTAGAAGTTGTGGGTGTTCTGTCACTGGAGGCTTTTCAGAAGAAACTGGACAGCCACTTGGAATGGTATAGGGTCTCCTGCTTGAACAGGGGGTTGGACTAGAAGAGCTCCAAGGTCCCTTCCAGCTCTGTTATTCTGATAATAGAAAGGAAAGTGTTTGGGGAAAGAAAAATTCCCTCCTTCATATCTTGAACTCTCCCAGATTACTCACATAAGCTGTTAACTTGCCTTTAAAATGTCACTTATGAAATGTCCTAAGGCATCTGAATAGAGGTGAGCAATAATGAATTATTGATTGGTTATATAATACAGCAATAAAAATGAATTGCATGAAAAATATAGCTGAGTTATCAGAATACAAAGTTGCTGATCTGGAGGAACTGTACCTTCCTTTTCGTCTCCATCCTGGGTTGGCACAAACTAGTGGCATCTGTTTTCACATATGTTTGCAAGTTTTTCAATATCAAGAAACTGAAGTAATCTGCTCTCTTTCACCGAAAAGAAAATAAAGTGAAATATTCATTCTTAAATTTCTTCACAGTTGAATTGTCCTGTTAAAAATAATATAAATGGTAGGATGAATCAGATTTATTTATGAGATCTATTCCTGCAGATGACTTTATTTTATATATAACGTTTTCTACATCCCATGATGTAGAAAATCCCATGAGATTCTTAATTTAGGTTGAAATCACTTATATATTTTAAATGCATGCTTCTTAATGGCCATCCTATATAAGTTGAGAAAGCCAATTTCGCCCAGTGGTTAAAGTGCCAGATTAGGAGTAGGGAAACTTGAGTTCCAGCCGTGCTTTAAGAATGAAATCCAGCAGGATGACCTACACACAGTTACTCTGTTTAGTCTGGCCACATGAAATACTTATGCAAAACCAAAATGAATTTGGCAGATGACCAAACTGCTGGTCTAGCCATCTGTCAAAGGTGTGTCCTCCCTGCTCCTTATTAAACTGGTGCCACTATAGTTTTCTGCCAACTCAAAAGCTGGTAGATATCATTTTAAGTGGCCTCAAGGAATCAAATAGAGGAACTAAGGAGCTTGATTGTAATATTTGCTCCCTATGCCTCTGCTGCATCAAGGGATAAAAGATAGAAGGCGTCAATAGTTTTGGAGCTATTTTCCAAGTTAACTCTTTGTAATTATCAAGTTTTTGAATTAAGGAAATGTAATGTACTGAGTTGTGTTAAGACAGCAGGTGCAGGGCGGGAACCAGGCGAAGCTAGCGGCCATGTGGCTGCTACGGAGACTGAATGTCTGGAGACCCGGGCATGCTTGCTATTTTAGCATGGGAGAAACCCCGTTCAATGATTGGTTAAGGTTACCCAGAGCTCCTTGTATAAAAGGGCGGAGCCAGTTTCGTTTTCTGTTCTGTTCTGTTTCTGCGTGCAAATGAATAAACCTTGTTGTTGTTTAATATCGTCTCTTCAATGTCTGCCACCCTAAAGACAGAAGAGGAAATGACTTCCTTTGAGCCTTAGCTGGACCACAAACTGAAAGCTGAGGACCTGGGATGAAGAGATAGAAAGCTGTTTCTGCATTATTTACTAAATGCATATGTGAACTATAATTTCTCTTGTGTTCTTTACTGTGGTCCACGCTAACAATGATAATATACAAGGCAAATAGACATTATTTTTGATTAATGCTTTTGTTAGGTGAAAGACGCATTGGGTTATTAAGGCAAGAGTCACCGTTACGCTTAGTGTATTGCAGTTTACATTGAAGTGGGTTATTGAAAGGGATTCTGCTACAATCAGATTTGAGTTATCTTGAATGTCTCTTAATAATAAATAAATAAAATTTATTATGGCCCACTACATTCTTGTACTTTGCTTCTTTTCTTTAATACTCATGCTATATAATTCATGTTAAGTTTGTATACCCAGTCAAAACTGTACTTGGGAAAACATCATTAATCTAAAAATAATTTTCTAGACAACTTGATTGAAGAACTGGACTTTTGAGGAGAGGGGCAGCAGTAATGCCACTCCTTTTGTCCTCCTTACTAATCTTTCAGCAAATGATATTTCTATGCAAATACAAACCAGGCCTTTCCGCCCCCAAAAGTTTGCATGTTTTCTCTTTCAGTAGCAAATGTTATTCTTTTCTTCTTCCCTCTTTTGTGCTCATTTATACACTTTATCAACAAAACTACTCAAGACTAATATCAACCTAGTAAACCTTGCTTCTTAAGCCAAAGCAAACAAAAAAAAAAATGGGGGGGGGAGAGCTGCAATTTATAATTCTTCAGTTATAAATGTAATAAACTTACCTTTGGCTTAAAGATGATTAATTGGTCAACCTTCATATATGTGCACATGCACAAGAAGTGAACTAGCTATGGATAAAGAATCCTGATTCTAAAGAGGACATAACAAGACAAAGAGATGATTATGGGTGAACATGAGAGAAAAGGCATCTGAAATTTAACTTTCAGCGAGATAAGAGATAAGTAATTGATGTGTAGAACACAAACAGGAATCTATGGTTCTGATTCCTTGTTTTGTGTGTGTGTGTGTGTGTGTGTGTGTGTGTGTGTATTATGTATATGTATATGTAAATTATATTTCACATGAAATCGTCAGTGTGTGTTTCTGCTTTCAACTTTACTGAGCAAGATTGTTGCTGCATGTTGTTGCATGTTCAGTGACAGGTTCAGTGAAAACTAACTGACTCAACTGCCTTCCCAAATGATTTTATTCCCCTCCCAAATCAACTTCAAAGGAGCATGCATGCTTTATTTGGAAGGCCATTCTTTAGAAAAACAGGAGGGGGAAAGGTCCTTGTTTTTAATGGCATAAGAATAGGGAGGAAGGACAAGAGGCATATTTGCTTCAGTTTTTCTGCTTAATGTACTTTGAAATGATTGGTCATTTCACGTCAGTCTGTTTGGTTAAAAAGTGTAGCTGTAGCTTTAAGTTTACTGACCTCTTGGAACGAATACATTTTGAATGCAATTTGGGTCACTGAGTTTGTATGTTAGGAAGATGAAGTTAGACTTTTCTTCCGTCAGTCGAAGCAGTTATAGAGCTACGATTGTAGCCAGTGGCATTCAGCACTTTTAGCTAAATACAAAACAAAATTGCAGCCTGGGAAATGGCATATTTGTCCTGAGGATTAAACTGAAAATGTTATGGCCTATGAACTACTTCCAGTTTAAATATGTCTCACAGCAGAATAGAAGGAAAGCCCAGCTCCCCACCCCCGGGGTTTGGGTTTGATCGATAGAAGGGTCTGATGGACATTTATTGTTTGCACTGGATATGTCACAGCTAAGCTATGGTGAATGTTTTCTTCCTCCATTAGCTCTTATTGTATCTTTGTGCAACCATATATAGATAGCATTTTTCCCTTTGTGTGGATATAAAACAAGGGTTTTCCAAACTGCTGCCCTTAAAGTGCTGATCTGAAACTTTCATAATTCCTATCTAGCATATTTTTTTGCTGACCAGGAATTCTGGATTTGATAGCTCTAAAACAAGTCACAGCTATAGACTGACCCAAAACCTAACACAGTGGCCAATTATAGATACAGTAATCAGTTATTGTGAACCACATGTTTACTCCCAAACCAAAGTATACTTCTAAAACAATAATCATTTATCTTCTTTTGCATAGTCTGATTGCTTTAACCATAGATTAACATGACAGATCAAATATATCTCCCCAAATAAATGAATAATAAGTAAATGAACTCATCTGTCTTTCATGATTCTATACTTCCTACATGCACCTGGCATACTGCATCCAGTTTTGGTCACCACATTATAAAAAGATGTTGAGACTTTGGGGGAAAAGTGCAGAGAAGAGCAAAAAAGATGATTAGGGGCCTGGAGGCTAAAACATATGAAGAACGGTTGCAGGAATTGGGTATGGCCAGTTTAGAGAAAAGAAGGATTAGGTGTGACATGATAGCGGTATTCCAGTATTTAAGGGGCTTCCACAAAGAAGAGGGGGTCCAACTATTCAAACTTAATAGCACTGACTATTACCGTAGCTAAAGGTAGTATAGATTGGCATAAATTTACAAATGAATTTAATGATAGTATTTGTAGGATAAACCATGGCAGATACGGATATGAATAGTTATTATATCTCAGAACATGGTAATTCATCTGAGCCTTTTTAGGGACCAGGACAAAACTGGCTAAAATGTAATTGTTATATTAATGCATTTTAGTTTTAATTATTATTTTTTTAAAGAATTATTCTAGAACGGAATGTTTTCACTGATTTGATTATTTTGTTCTTTTTCTATTGCATATTCTCTGGTGTTTTGTGTTACCTCCAAAGATAAATTGATAGGCTGATAATAACTTCCCAGAATAAGTATGCTAATATTAATTAATTGTCCTATTTTCAGAGGGAAAAAAATGATTCCTAATGTCGTAATCTCTGTGTTGAAAGTAACTATCTTTTATAGAGGCAATAACAGGAACTCCTCTGATGGAGATTTCTTCAACAGAGGAAACCTAACCACACCCAGTATTTATGTACATATTTGAAGAGTTACTTTATCTTTATGCAAGCATTAAGTATTACAGAAACTGTGCTTGACAGATTATGTTAGTTTAAAAGTTTTTATTTGATTCACTTCATAACTGAGGAAGGAAAAGCATTTGGAAAAAATACTACATTTTATCATCACATTCCTTAATGTTACTACTGCTAATTTGATCCATTATAATTTTTGATTTAATCTTTTTTCCAGGCTACTTTTTTTTTCTTTTCCATCTTTTCCCTTCAATGCTCTATAGCACAAAGTATTTTCTGATTATTATCATATATATGACACTTGTCAGGAATATCACCTAATTTTGTGAAATAATAATAATAATAATAATAATAATAATAATAATAATAATAATAATAATAATAATAATAATAATAATAATAATAATAATAATAATAATAATAATAATAATAATAATAATAATAATAATAATAATAATAATAATAATAATACACAGTCATTAGATTCACAGCTGGAATAGTGGACTGGACTCAAGCAGAACTAAAAGCAATGGATAGGAAGACCAGAAAAATAATGACAATGAATCATGCCCTTCATCCACGCAGTGACATTGACAGACTCTATCTACCAAGACAAATAGGTGGGTGTGGAATGTTGCAAGTACATCAGATGGTTGAAGAAGAAAAAATGGCTTTGGAAGAATATCTGAAGGACAGTGATGAAGATGCACTGAAATTAGTATATCAGGAAGGCTTACTGACTACTGGAGAGACCAAACTGGCCTACAAGAAAGACCAAATGAAGAACAGAATAGAGGCATGGGAAGCACTACATGGCCAGTACATTAAAAAAATAGCTGGGAAAGCAGATAATAACAAGACCTGGCAATGGCTAAGAGCAGGAAAGTTGAAGAAAGAGACCGAGGGATTAATTGTGGCTGCACAAGACACAGCTTCCATATGCCTATCCCAGGTCCTTGGTAAGGACTCGATAGGTAGACAAAAATGCCAAATCCAGTCTGAACAACTGTGTTGTTGTTGTTGTTGTTAATAATAATAATACTAATAATATCAATACTAATAACAATAACAATAATAAAATATTATTATTATTAGTAGTAGTAGTAGTAGTAGTAGTAGTTGTTAATAATAATAATACTAATAATATCAATACTAATAACAATAACAATAACAATAATAAAATATTAGTAGTAGTAGTAGTAGTTGTTGTTAATAATAATAATACTAATAATACCAATACTAATAACAATAACAATAACAATAATAAAAATATTATTATTATTATTATTATTAGTAATAGTAGTAGTAGCAGTAGTAGCAGTAGTAGTAATAACCCCCTGCTCAGGCAGGAAACCCTATACCATTTCAGACAAATGTTTCTCCAGCCTCTTCTTAAAAACTTCCAGTGTTGGAGCATTCCCAGCTTCTGGAAGCAAGTTGTTCCACTGATTAATTGTTCTAACTGTCAGGAAACGTAACTAGATATCTGCCTGTATTTGCATCTGAATGCCTTGCTTTACTTAAATGTATCTAATGAAACTTATGCCCTCAGAAAATATCCTAGATTTTGATGTAATTAGTTGCAGTTCACTGTCTTAAGACCTTATCTCTTCCAGTACAAAGAACAAACAAAATATTCAACAAATCTTCATTGACTACAAATCATCAGGTTTACTCATTTTTAATAGTACATTCTGCCCTCTAGTGGAATGCACATATATTTTAAATCAAAAACTATTTCACCCATTTTTTTTCCAGAGGAAACTACATTTTTCTGCCTATAAAAAAATTAAAAGTTAGCATCAATTTGTGAAAGATTGGTGCAACACTTGTTACTGTTTGAACATTTTTTCTTAATGAATCTGAAGTCCCTGCTTCAGAGAAACCAGCCATCAGTACACACAGATAAATGTACCATGTTTAAATATCATTCCACAAAGACAAAAAAAGCTAAGAAGGAAACAAAAAAAATCCAAAACACATACCCTCCAACAGCCAATAGACAAATAAACAGGGATTAACACCGAACAACCACCAGACAATCAAGCAGAAAACAGTACTCAGATCAAGGAACCACGAAGGAGAAATTCCCACCACAGCAGCAAGCTATTGTATATAAACAAGGAGCAAACCCCACACTCAGTAGCAGTGATGATGTTACCTAGTTGGTTAATTAAATGGTTGCAACCAAACAACCAAGATCAGAGAAATCCGAGGACTCAGTTTGACTTACAGTTTCATGTTACCAAAGCTGAGCCTTTGCACATAAGAATGATCCTAGGTCAGTGATGGCGAACCTTTTAGAGACTGAGTGCCCCCAAACTGGCCCCGCCCCGCTCTACCCCCATGCCCCGCCCCTGCTCTGCCCCCCCATCCCCACCCCGCCTGCCCACAGGACCACTCACCGCCTCCAGGGCCCACCGCAGATCGCCCAGGCAGCTCAGCAGTGCTATGGCGGCCACACCCTCTGCCCACGCCCTGCAGCATCAACTGCATGATGGGGTGTGAGGACAGAGTCTTGTCTACGCTGCCTGGCTGCCATGTCCTTAGCTGCGCTGCTCCGTGTGGGCCACGCTCGGGAGCGACTCTCCTTCAGGGGGGCTGCTGGAAAGGAGGGGGTCACGGGGTGAGGCAAGGCTGGGGCAACAACACGTGTGCCCACAGAGAGGGCTCCGAGTGCCGCCTCTGGCACCTGTGCCATAGGTTCGCCACCACTGTCCTAGGTCTTATCATCTAGCACTTCTAGAATGGGGTGCCAAATAGATTGTCTGAACCCTTGTAGAATTGCTGACCATCAGTTTAAAGCAAGCCAGGGGACCAAAAATAATAAATAAATAAAATAAAAAGGCATAATTATTTATTTTTATATATCGCCACCACATGGAAAAATAGGTTCACCCCAACACCATAATACATTCTCGCAGTACTACCTTAGCCTTCTTCTCCTACGCTCTCTCAATCTCTCAGATCCAGATATGATGCCATTGAAAAAGTGAGAGAGAAGCAGCCGGGACAGTATAGCCAACTCATAAAGGCAGGTTTCCAAGAAAAACGTGGAACCGGATAAAGCCATTCAAATTAGCACATTCATCTCAATATCTACAATCTGCACAAAGGTGGTATTTATCCTCCATTATATGATGTGAGAGAAAAAAATCAATCAATCTTGCCTATTTTATGAGGTGATATTATGAGGTGAAATGACAGCCATTTATCTGAAATGGAATAGGGCCTCCTGCTCAAGCAGGGAGTTGGACTAGAAGACCTCCAAGGTCCCTTCCAACTCTATTATTCTATGTTTTATGTTTGAGTTCTATATTCAACAAAACTAAAAGTTTTAATATGTGGAAATTGGGATGCTGGAGATGAGGTTGGGCAATAGGCAATAAATAATAATGCAATTTCATTTTAGCTTATTTTTTTAGACGTACAACCTTGAAAATGCTAAGTTTGCCTGAAATATTTGGAGTACCATCTGGATGTACATGAAGGTTCTGCTGCTTGCTGTAACATTCCTAAATTACAACTTCTCATTTGAATTTACAAGTTACCATCACTGGTATGTTCATACACAGAATATTTCTTTGACTGTGAAAACATGATATATATGAAACATAAACATATTACTGATTTTTCTTTTGTTCTAACTACATCTGTGTAATGCTACTATTGCACAAGTATTCTATTTATTGTCAAATTATAGCAGGAAGAAATAAGAATTGTCATTTATGGGATTTATTTTTTCCTGAAAAATAATTGGGATGAACAAGTCACTATGCATCAAATAGAAAATGCCATAACAATAACAAGGATTTAGTGCACATGTGCCCAAAATAAATATATATGTCAATGCAAACATAGATTTGACACAGTAAGTACATGTACATGTGCTTGCTTTGCACATATATAGCTGTGGCTAGAGCAAGCACTAGGTACATAACTAGATGGAGAAATAAAAATTTACTGTGCGTAGCAATGCAGAAATCATCGTACAACTGTAAAGCCAGGAACTATTTTGTTCAGTTAGCTGAATTAGTATGTGACTGATGTACAGGACGTAAGTTATCATAGCCCCATTAGATGGCACTGTTGGGTGGCATAATTACATTCTAGTACTGTACAGTGAGTTAAATTATGGGCAGTGAAGTATCAGAGATATGCCAATCAATCAATGAACTTATTTCAGTCTAACAAATGGAATTTATGAAATATTTTCCCCATTTAACAGAAGTGTTGAACAATCCCTACTCCACCCATTGCTTCTCCAAATCCATGGGCTTCGTGATGTATGCCTGGCAATTAATGTAAGCAAAATATTAATATGTATTTGCTGATCTTAACTGATACAAACGAGGCAATTTTGGATTAACTGGAAACCAATCATAGGCATGAGGTCTTAGTGTTTCCTAAAGGATTATACATATACTTATAAATCTAGCCTTGACTTTCACAGCATTAGCAAATAGGAACAATGTGTTGCAGTTAGAATTTGATAAGGGGATAGCAAACAGTTTAGCAGAAGTTAGCCACTGAAATCTTATAAGGAATTACTTTAAAGGATTGGGTAGGATTACAGATTGTGCTACAAAATGTGAGAGTTTGCTTGCTGCTATCTAACATTGTAAATAATCTGATCTAACAGAGATAGTAAATTAATTCCAGATGCAGTTATACTGAGAAGATACACTTGTTCATCACCAACTTAATATATACGTATTTGAATGGTCTATGGGTAATAGAAAATCAAGCCATTCTGTCCCCAACATTCACCACTTTGTTAATATGAACTGGAACTTCAATCCAAAGTCATTCACTCTGACAGTGGCAGATGGTGAGGCAGGAAGAAGATCCCATCTGCTGGCCTTCATCAGCTCAACTGAGAGTGTATCTGTTTTTATTAATCAGGGCCCTTCGTCGTCAGAGTTCTGCTGTTATGTAAATTGATTAAAGCATCCACAGTTGAACAGGAGGTGGAATACTGAACTGGAGGACAGAGAGTACAATCACATTTAAAATCCATAGAGCTATATGGTTTGGGGAGCTCACAAGCCTACAGTGGCGGGCAACAGTTCCCTTCTACTGAGCTTCCCATAAAGGATGTTGAATATGATTTAGGAGGTACTAAGCAGACATTGAAGGGCATGATAGCTCAGTGGTTAAAGACACTGAGTTTGTCAGCGGGAAAGCTGGCAGCCTGGGTTTGAGACCCAAGCTCCATGCAACGGGGTGAGTTCCCATTCTTGCCCCAGCTCCTGCCCACCCAGTAGTTTGAAAACATGCAAATGCGAGTAGATTAATAGCTACTACTTTGGTGGGAAGGTAACAGCCTTTGGCATATAGCCATGTTGGCCACATGACCAGAGAAAATGTTTTCAGACAATGGTGGCTCCCTCAGCCAAGAAACGAAGAGTCAGACACAGCTGGACAGGGAAACCTTTACCTTTAAGCAGCCATCGGTTTTAAGAACCACTGACAGACTGATCCACCATGAACATATCCAGTTTAAAAAAAAAAAAATCACCCAAACTGACTGCTATTACCACAAGTGTTGGCTAAGAATTCCACAATATTTCTTTTTTGTCAGTTCTTAGTATCTCTGATTTAGATCAGGAGATGAGTTCAAGCTCTAATATGACATACAAAGAAAAACACGTCTTCTTCACATTATCTGGGCCATTCATGACTTTACATAGCTACATCATATTCTCTTCTTACCCTTCTTCATTCAAAGCCAAAACACCCCAATTGTTGCAGCATTTCCTTATGCGGAAACTGCGCCAGCAGCCTAACAATTATTTTGCTTAATCTCTTTAAATACAGTTCCTAAAAATGGTAATCACAATTTCACACAATACTCCTACAGTAATCTCACCTTGCATTCATTTAAGGACATTATTATACCAGCAGTTCTCTACCTAATTTCATTCTTAATGACAGCAAATGTGGACTTTTTGTTTCTTTTCTACACACTGGCATACACTTACTCATAAGACACTAACTCATATTCAGCCAATCTGATTTTTCTTTCTTCTTAACATTTTCCCACAAGGGCAGGATCCACTTTTTTCAATGAACCAAGTGTAACCTTCTACCCAAAGATTATTGTTTTACATTACACTGCCATTCTGGTGTTGTGAATAAATTCTACTTGCAGTAGCATTCATATACAAAGAAGCACTCACTATCTCCTGTTTTTTTTACTTTAGCTTTACAAATTGCCCAACTGGTTTTAAGAAAAACACTTCAGCATTATATTGTGCTATAAAAAGTGCCATCTAGATTAATCTTTGTGATATCAGGAGTAGTTTAACAAATCCCTTAGCAATTTTCAATCTGTTAAAAATGAGAGAAATGTCCATTTTGCTCTTTGGTGTCTGAATAACTCTCCTCTGCTTCTACAACTATCATTCCTGTCCTGCTTCTGGAAATGTATAATATCTTGTCAAGTATTGAATTTTTAACATTAGTGCCACAGGCAGATGCATTTTTCACCAATTCAGAAAAAAGATAGAGAACTGAAGTCAATTGTTCTGACTTTTGTTTTTTATCTTTGTAATAATGGTTCAGATCTTACTGATTTACAGCCATGCCACTTATGAATAACTCTCTTCTCCCCCAAGCCAGAACACTACATCATCACAGAACACATTAAAAACTATGTTACTTTAAATCAAAGCTGCTCTATCATCTTAAAACTGATATACCACCAGAGTCAATTTTAACCAGGAAAAACAAATTTTAATTACTGATTACTAGAGATCAGAACCTATGTGGCCGTTTTGAGACCAGAAATTAAGTAGGCATTTGGAAAGGATACTTCTATGTTAAATATACATTTTAATGATTGATTGGATTTATACCCAACTGAATGACTATGAGATGAACCGTAATAATAATATTCTGCCTATATTCTAAGATGCTACAGTACCTAAATAATTCTTAGATCCTTGGTTACTACTTCAATTATTAAGTTCCACTAGTCTTAGAGTGTGAATCTAACTGTGTAGATTACCCACACACAAAATAATAATTCCCTCCATAGATATCCCCTTGTCATAGGGAAGGGGCTTATGATGCTTGATGAGGTTAAGTTATGCAGCAGTATATTATATCGCATATTTTACCCATGCCAGACAGGTCTTAGCAGAAGAAGCAAACTGAAGCTATTCACTAAGCCGGGGGTAGGCAACCTTGGCTCTTTTATGACTCGTGGACTTCAACTCCCAGAATTCCTGAGCCAGCTATGCTATGCTGGCTCAGGAATTCTGGGAGTTGAAGTCCACGAGTCATAAAAGAGCCAAGTTTGCCTACCCCTGCACTAAGCCATTTAACATAGTGAGAAAACAGGGGGGGGGAAGCTTATACTGGATTGGTTATTGCCCAGATCAACAAGGACTTTGCCAAATGTTAGACTTCCTGGGCATCTGTTGATAAATGAGCAACAGGACTCAGAGTTATGGTTGAGCGATCAACTCAGTTAGATCATCAAATATTCAGAAATATCGGTAGTCAGTAAAAACATTAGAATAGTTATAGAGAAAATAATGAAGCCATGGAAGACAGAATTGGTGGTTGGAAATGAAAAATACGGACTTGTCAACATTAGGACAGGCATCTTCGAGGGTGACTCATTATCCCTTTGTCGTTGATTTCCAGTGAAAAGAAATCTCGCCTAGCAAACAGAAAAAAAATGCTAATAAAATCACACATTTGCATTATGGGAAATCAGAAATCAAATCCAGAATTGACAAATACTACTAATTCGACTCTAGAGAAATGGGGGAAGAAAAAAGCATTCTTTCCTGCTCTTCTTTATAGTTTAGAGTACTTTCAGTACAGCACATTTTCTGTTCTTTTTTTTTTAAAACAAGTTTTATTAATTTTTCAAATGTTTACATCCACGTACTTAGGAAGCAGCGTGGTGATAGGGTAGTCATTAGTCCAATAACAAAATCATTCATGTATATCTCAGGTTACATCAATAAAGGTTCCCTCTCTATTTCCCACAAATATTATATCATATTCATATTAATAAATTTCTAGCTAAAGCTCAATCAATCAATACATTTGTGAATAACATTTTGGTTATACATATCCAAGTCCTGTTTTTAGGTTTTATTTAATTCCAATTAGCATATTCCAATTTAGCCTTTTATAACCAATGTTTAAGCTTCGGATAACCTTAATTTCCCTCATTTCATTATAAGATAATTAACGTAACTAAAATGCACATATTATTCCAGAATTTACCTTCTTACTTTATTGACAGATGTATTCTGTTTCTCATCCTAGTAACTCCTCATATAGTAACAAAATATCTTTCATTGTCACAAATCTATTTCCATATAACAATTAAAGTTATAATCTAACAGTTAGTTTTAATTCCCATTATAAATCTAAATCCTAAATATTAAAGCAATCATTGTCTCTAAAAAGCTGCTTAACCCATTAGGTGGATTTCTAAATCCCATTTTTAAATCTAACTCTAGCTTTCTTTTTGTGCCAGGCAGGTTTCCATGCCAGTGCCTTTAAGACCTCGGATGTGTCTCCCTTCATTCCCATGCCTGTTGTTTGAATCAAGGGAGAACATCCAGTTATCGGTCTTTCAAAAGAACTGGTCCCTTTGTTATTATTAGGTTGTTGCCCTAATAGTTCAAGTCTCCATGTTTGGTTTGAAATGTTTATCATCAGTTCAGTCTGGTCCTCTTCTTCTTCTTGCAGTTTCGTCTGAGTAAAATAAATGGTCATATCCGGTGTTGTAATTGTTGTTTGGTTATCTGAATTGTCTAAGTTCTCAATGTGGCATGTTTGTTGATCAATTCCTGTTGCTTTTGAAGTTACAGGTACTATAATTAAAGTCAGTGTTTGAATATCAAAGTTCTCAGTAGATTGTACGTGTTGTTGTGTAAAATCCTCTTTGATGTTAAATTGTTCCTCTTCTGTTATTTTTTGGCTTGTAGGTTGATCGGTTTGAGTCTGGGGTTCAATTTGTAGTTTTGTGAAAATGTCCTTGGCTTTCACTCCTGAATTCATTAGCTCAGTAGCTTCAAGGATTTTTTCAAGGATAGGTTTATAATTAAGTTGTGGATAGGGTTCCTCCATTTCCATGGTGATTAGAGATGGTCCTTTAGTGGAGGCTATGTTTAGTGAGAGTCAGCCATTGTCCACCTCCACACTTTGTAAAAATAATTGTCACCACCCAGCTGTTTCCACTTCTTATCTTTTTTGATAATATGAAGGGCAAATCAAGGGAGTCAACAGCCACAATTGAAAAAGAAAAATTAGTTGCTATGCCAGGTTTCACCACAAGATGTCCACAGCAGACCACAAAATCTTTTCCCAGACACCAAATAGCCTTTTATTCAGTTCAAAAAACAGAAAAAACAAATATTTTCCAAAATTAATAGTTAAATAAGATGTTAAGTCTCTATAGTAGAAAGTTTTGGGACCCCAAGGTATCCATAGAGCAAAAATCCAGTTATTTAGTTGTTGAGGTTAGTTGTTCTTTTCTTTTCTTTTGTTTCCAAAATTTAAATTCCCAAGTATGCAAACGCTGCTGTATTGAGAGTGGGGAAGAAAGTTTCAAAGAGCTTTCACAGGAAGGTAGTTAGGGAAAGAGAAAGGTAAAAAAGGGTCTCACCGAAATCCTCCACGGTGCTTCCTTGTGCTTAGTTGTTATTTTGGCTTTCGGCTGGTGCGACTTGATGATCGGCCATGTTAATGGCCGATCTTTTCTTCATCGGTCCTGAGGAACTGCCTTGGATCAAACAGAAGGGCTGCTGCCCTTCTGCGATCTAGCGAGGGCCATCCCTTCCAGGGCGACTTTCGACACTTTCCAGGGTCTTCCGACGAAGGGAAACCGAACGGCAGAGAGAGGGCTCTCCCCGTGCATCCGAAGGCGTCACGATCCGGAACCGGAAGCCACATTTTCTGTTCTTCAAGCCCTCAACAGCAGTTTGAAAATGTTTATCGTCACTCTTTCTGGACTCAAAACATTAAAATCAAGGAGCAAAAAAAAAACCATGTAAGTTAATAATTGTATTGCCTGAGCTGCCACATGTCCTTGAGTAAAAATACTTCCTCACTTCCAATCCATGCAAAAGGAAATAAAAGAGATTGCTTGCTCTCTTTCTTGTCCTAACTTAATGTTGTGTTAATTTCCCCCCAATTTTATACAAAAATGGGGGGGAAGAATCTAAATATATCATAAGATCAAGGCATCAAGGCACATTTTTCATTGAAAAAATCAGCTAGGACAGCTGTAGCCCATAAACCAGTGGTTGCATGATACAAAACCTGCAAAACACCCATAAAACCACCAAGTTGTAGCATGTCAAAGAAAACATTAGTTTTACAGAAATTTGAAATGTAGCACTGGCACTTTAAAAAAAAAAAAAAAAGCTCAGCTTGTAAACAGAGCAATCCAGAATTTTTAAAGTAGCAAAGCCTTCAGGTTGAAATACCCTGAGTATGTTACATGGCAACAGAACTGCCTAAGTAAGAGAGAGAGAAAAAAGTGGAATCTTAATGTATTTAATAGACCTTCCACAAACCAAACTGTTATTAAGTAGACAGGTCTCCCAATATTAACAGATAAACAGGCAAACAGTTGGAGCAGGACAACTTGACCAATTAATCAACTAAGCATAGATGTGATTGACTTCATCTTGTTTATAACAGTACATCTGGGATGAAGAGTTTAACTATTGGCATATAAGCTTGGCATGGTTTCCTAACATTCCTTATCCAATAATGCATAGTAGTTTGGCAGACTAAAAGGTTTCATACAAGCTCTTGGAAAATTGCAGCTTGCACAAGATAATGCTCTAAACCAAAGATATGTATTTTAGGCTTTTATTGTTATTGTTCAGTGAAATTGAATTCTGAGTGAATCTCTGGGCTGGAGAAAGTGAAAAGTGCAAAATTGATTTCCTGTGGCCATTAAGATTGCAGGCTTACTTAAAAGTATTTAATTGCTTTCTAGGTCCAGTAAAGTTCAGAAACATTTTCAAAAGAATGGGGACACATAAAAAGCAATTGTGGATAATAATCTAATGCAATCTGGACTTTGTATGGTCCTCAAGAAGTTGCTAAACTACAATTCTCATATTCCACATCATTGGCCATAGTTCCCAATATTTGGAAAGACCATCCCTAATCTAAAATATGATATTTACAATAGTGTTGGATTAGAAATTATGAAAAGTGTGGAACTACGTACATATTAAGGAACTGCCTCAGATATCTATGTCCATATTGAAGACATTTACAAAAGTAGGAATGGATAAAACATTGAAAACAGGGTTGCTCAAATATACCGGTACCTGAGGTGGGGTTTGAAATAGTCCACTCTAAGTAGTCCATCACCTAATACTGCTTGTATTACGAGTTCTGGTCAATCCCCACTTTGCAATTCCAAAGAATATATTGAGTGGCTAATTTTCTTCTGGTGAAGTCAGAACTGATTTGTTGAAACATGCCTATATCTTTTGAAATATTTTGAACTAATCTCCAATGGGCTTTCAGGTAACATTGTAGCTCCAAAAATATATATAGCTATAGGTATCAAAGTGTATTAGAATAAAACACACCTCTGGAATTTTCCTAGGACATCTGAAAGATGATCATCTTAAATATTCTGGTCAATGTGCTATAATTATAGTAGAGACATTATGTTCTTAAGCTGCTTCAAGGAAGTAGACATGTAAATCACGTATTATTTTGCTCTATTGTCTTGGTTTTATGTATAATTTTTGCTTCAGTAGTATTTGTAGTAAATCCAGACACCATACTTGTCTTACTTCCAGACTGCATTTCTATCTTATCTTCCTCCAGAGAAGGTCCAGATTCATGACTTGTAGTAACTTTGTGTTATCTTCCACAGCATCCCAGTGATATAAATTAAGTCACTAAAGAACAATTGTCCCTATTCTTCAAGGAGTTTCTTGGATGAATGAGGATTTGAATCTAAATTTCTGCAATCCTGAACTTGTGCCCTAACTGGAGGATTATTCCTTGTTACTTGATGTAGGATCAATTTGCAATTCCACATACAGTAAAACACACACACATACACAAACACACATTTAACACAAATGGCTTTCAGGGCATTCTTGATGCCATTACGGTTACTTTATTGAAGTAAGACAGATCTAGTTGTTGGCTATTCAGCTATTACTCATCAGATTTGAGTTTTTGTTGACTGGGATTGCTGACAGGTAACACTTAATAAACATCTCTTTAAGTAATGGTCACAGAAAACTTGGACTGTTTTATAATTACTTTGACATTTGCTACTTGCAAAGGCTGTTTCCCCATCTACATTTAATCCAAGAAAAAGCAAAGACCAAGAGGCATTACTTAGGAGTTAATTTTTTCTGAACTTTCCATTCTTCCTTTAAATTGGTCAAGAGTTGAACAATTTTCCCAAACACCCAAGCAGCTAGACTTCATTATAAGCTAATAAAGTTGCAATCCTAAAATTGCATACTTTTTATTTCAATTTTTCTCTAAACACAAAGATTAAAATCAGCACTTGTCATAAGACCTATTTTATTTTCCAGGTTACTAAACTAACTTTATTAAACATGAGTTGTTCATGATTTAAGTCTTAGATTGCATATATTGTACCTCATATGGTGTCCATTTTGACAGAATACTAAATTGGATATGCCTTGCATTAATATTTTATTCTGTCTCCCGACTGGGTGCCAATTAGATAATAAAAACATCTGGATTGGCTTCACCTATATTAGCAAGATAAAATGATGGGAAAATTGCTTGCATGGGGGTGTGTAAAGATATTAATAGATATGCTCAAAGAAAATAACACACTCTCAGTTTTAAGGATCACTGATACATAAAAGTTAATCCATTAAGCATATTCTCCCACTTATGTCAAATATGTTCTTTTATTAATTAATAACAGACTATTATTGCACTTAAGTATACTTTTCCACAAAGTTCCCATGTATTTATTCCATCTGGTTAGCACATATGTGCTTAGGTTCAGCACTGACACTTCATGAAACACATTGTACATGTATTTCAAGTTAATATGTCAGCAATAAATAACTGAGGTCACTAAACCCTATATTAACATTCTCATTTCCATGCTTGTTAAAATAAATTAATTTTATGCTGCTTCTGAAAGACATTCATAATCTCTTTTGGTTTAGGGGAATTAAACATTTATTTTCATCATTTCATCATCTTTAATAGCTAGATTATTTCAGTACTTAGGTTAGTATTGTGCTTATTTTTTATTTTTTATATATATTTGTTTTGCATTCAAATTTTGCTAACTGCCTTGTGAGCTAGTCAGGTAAGACAAATATAACTCCAAACCAATCCATTTGACAAGTTTGGGTTTGATCCAAACATTGCATCAATGCTGTGACAAACCAAACTGAAGCCATTTTTCATTTTGTCTTCGTTGCCACATATTTAGTTTAGAAGAGGGAAGAGGGGTGTAGTTCTCAGTTAGCCAAAACAATTCAAATGTATGGGAACCAAGGTCATTGCTGATAACATTTTGGTGGGCTGGAGAGCTGGGAGGAGTGCCCACATTTTCTAACAATTGGTGAATGTGATTTATGACAGCAAATTGGGGTGGGAATTGCACCTTGCAACTTTGTAACCAAGGGGAGGGGAATTCAGTCTTGGGTTCACCTTTGTATGTGCCGTTATTTTGTAGCCAAATAAAAATGTCCTTTCAGGAAGAATTCCTTGCCTTGAAGTTCTTTTAATTGGTCTCATCTATCGGAACCATGACACATTGATAATTTCCACACACAGAGAGAAACACACACACACACACACACACACACAAAAGAAAAAAACCCTGGGAAATATTGTGTAGCAAACCCCAAAGTTTTAATCATTCATATACTGTAAATTTATGTATAGAAACAGAATTTTCTGACACTACAAGAAAAAGTATTAACCTTTAAAAGTTGTTTTGTATGTGTATTTTTCATTCAGATTTGTGAGAAACACTCCTTTGCAATTAATTTAGTTGGGTTTAAAATTGCCTTAAAACATATACTCAAATCTCTTTTTAAAGCAAATATTAATTATGAGCTCACGATAGTTTGATTCGGAGGGACTTTATTTATTACAAGCTCCTGAAATTGCCTTGAAAAGAATAATTTGTATAGCTGAAGGTTGATCACAGAAGAATATGTTTTATTCTTCTGAAGCCTGTTGTGAATAAAAGTGACCCCAAAGCTTCAGATTGTTAATGTAGTTTTGATATGATAATTGTTTGTCAAGTGATGCTTTGTTTACCAACTGCTATTCTGTTATGGTTCTATACAGACATATGACTTACCTAATACCATATTATTTCCAAAGAATTCAGCATGTAAATCAATTTCTAGAAAAGTAAAAAGACGAAGAACAAAATTCCCTTGGTCTATTGCAGGGGTCTTCAAACTTGGCCCTTTTATGACTTGTGGACTTCAACTCCCAGAATTCCTCGGCCAGGCACGCTGGCTGAGGAATTCTGGGAGTTGAAGTCCACAAGTCATAAAAGGGCCAGGTTTGAAGACCCCTGGTCTATTGAATGGGTTGATAGTCTTTTTTGTGCAGCCATTCCATATGTCCTCTGGCCACTAATATCTAAAACTGGTCTGAGTTCCTTATAACAGGAGTAGGAAACACACAAAAGAACACCTAACAGAGATCTAATGTAGTTTATGAATAAGCAAAATTCAAAGTTCCTTGGTTCCCAATATATTTTCTCTGCAGATACTTGACATGGATCTAATTACTTTCCATGACTAGACCAACCACTGTGAGCCATCTCTGACAAATATAGCTCTTACTGTGTGAGTGATCTTCTCCACAGCAGAGACGTAGATTCGCTTTAAGCTTCAGAAGTCCAACAAGAGCTTCTTTGCAAATAGTTTTCTTTTGAAGGTTCCCAATACTGCTGACACCCAAAGAACTACTTTTTTTATTTAGTTCCTGTGAAATGAGAAGATACACAAGGGAGTGATAGCAATGGCTCAGCCCCATGAATATTTCAAGACTCCTAAAGGATCTTCCTCAGCATATTAGGCACCATAAAACAAACTGCTATTTAAACACTGTCTAGTAAAATCCCTAATTAAAAAAAATCTTGCAGCAACATTGGGCAAACTGCCAGACACCGTTAGGGTTGCTGTTTGAAAATATTGGTAAAGCAGGAGAATGATAAAGGGAAGCTAAATCCAAATTTTGTGCCTCTGTTATCCATGATGGGCAATGATGTCCTGCTTTTCATGATTGTATCTTGAGAAACTTCTACATGAATTTGAAGCCACATGAACTTACAGGAAACATTTACTAACTGAGAAAGAAGGATTCTTCCTTTATTACTTTGAAAAGACAACTGTTCAGTTCTTGTTCTTTCACACAACACACAGACACACACAGAGACAAACACACACAGAGAGAGAGGCAGAGAGGGAGAGAGGGAGAGAGGGAGAGAGATCAGAAAGCTTGAAAGCCAACTATGGTATGGTGGTCCATCCAGTGCCTCTCATATGATCAAATACTTTACCATTCAATATATTTTCTGCACATGGAAGATTAGCATGTTAGGAAGAATGGGAAAAGGTTTATCATTTTGTTGTCCATAGACTTCCTTCCTATGAGGAGAAAATGCTTTGCAATTAAGAAGTCATGGAAAAGACGATAGATGGACCAGACAAAGATATTATTCATTGAGCTATAATGGACAAGAAAGCAAAGAAATGGAGCAATGAAGGATGGAAATAGACATATTAAATCAAAATTATACCACCATCATCTTTTCCCCTGACTTAATGTGTTCTCATTATGGGTAGCAAACCAGTAATAACAAAATATTTTATACTATTTCTTTCACACAATACGCTCCCAACAATAATAAGAGATACATTATTCTCCTAAAATTTTAATCTTTATCCTGGTGTCAATGCCTAAAGAGATAAAAATCAGTAAAATGATTTCTACACAAAGCAGAGATATTTGGTCTGTAGCAGGGCATAAACAGTTTACTGTTCATTACAGCTATATAATGAAACTTAGTTGTTCACTCCTGCCAATAGTTTAAGCCCAAATTAATTTTTATTATACAGGTAATTCTTCTTGTTCTTTTAAAGCTTGTTGTAATCACAGGTTTGTGTTGAAATCAGTCCTATTTTTCTCCTATTTTTCATGTCCTCCTTTGGTTTAGTATGAATGCAGATAAACACTCTATTGTGACAAGAAATAAATTCTTTCCTGAATCTACTGGTGATCTAATCTCTAATGGTTTTTATGCAGTAACATATAATGCATTTTCTTTGGAGAGAAAACAAACATTTTTCTCATCTCTCTCTGTCTCTGTCTGTCTGTCTGTCTGTCTCTTTATCTATGTGTGTGTGTGTGTGTGTGCGTGTGTGTGTCCCTCTGTCCCTCTATCTCTCTCCCTATGATCTTCAGTCTTTGGCTTTGATATTGTCCGATAGCAGCATTCCAGTATTGAGGGCTACCACAACTTATTTCCCAAAGTACCAAAAGGCAAGACAAGAAATAATGGATGAAAACTAATCAAGGAGAGAAGCAACCTGAAATTAAGGAGAAACTTCCTAACAGTGAGGACAATTAACCAGTGGAACAACTTGCCTTCAGAAGTTGTGGGTACTTTATCACTGAAGGTTTTTAAAAAGAGACTGGACAGCTACTTGTCTGAAATGATATAGGGTCTCCTGCTTGAGCAGGGGGCTGGACTAGAAGACCTCCAAGGTCCCTTCCTGTTCTATTCTGATTGATTGATTGATTGTCATATGGGATAAAAGTAACAATATATAAAAAATAGACTTGCCTAAAAGTTATGGCTATCAGAAATCCTGATATAATTCTTGAAGCTTGGACGGGTTATAGCCAAAGGCTGAGTGGGGCACTATTAGAATTTTATTTTGAATTTTCCTGGAGCGTACCATACATATCTACTCTTACTGCATTAACTTATTATATGTAGGTAGCAGATTCCCTCTAGAATCCTTTATGAAGTGTAGTGCTGATACGAAGTCATGGCAGGGAAATTGTCAAATGATATTTGTGCTTGAAATGGTTCAACTGAATAAAATAGAAACTTTGGTGATTATGTGATGAGTTGGCAACAGTCTACATATAGAACCATATTATGATTGTAATCTTGAAGAGTTGCCAGCTGTGCTTTCCTTAGAATTATATATATATTTATATATCTTTTTTTGTTGACAAAGAGTTAACGAGTTAAATGGGAGACTAGAATAGCTATTTCAAGCTTTTTAGCTCTCATCAGCTAGCCATGCCCTTTATGGGATTCGAACCTAGGCAGCCTGCATACTAGGCAACTGTATTAACCTCTAGGCTGCACAAGTCGGAAAGCTCGGAAAACTAAACCTCTAATCCCAGTGACCGACCCAGATAGGATCCTACAATGATTTTTTTTTTCTCTTTGGAGGAGCATTTTGTCCATTTATATTCCATGTTAAGCATTTATGCCAAGATATTAGAAAAATAAAAAATTGCAGTGGCCAGCATGGCAGCATTGTCAGTGACCTCTTGCATCTGTTGTGGAATGTGTTTAGCCAGGGGAAAATAAACTATTTTCCCATGTGCAGTATTCTAATTGAAATTTCCTGAAGTACAACTACATCTGTATTATCAGTCCTCAATCTAGCATTAACATGCTGCTGCAAAACCTGATCCCTTGTCTTACTGTACTCCTGTAAAAGTACACCAAAACATCCCTTGGAGCTTTTTTTTTATTTTTGCCAACTGTGTCTTGATCCTGTAAACCTTATCAATCTCTGCCTCTGTGTCATCTTCATCCCAATCCAAAATGTTAGACATCACCTGGTCCCGGTTCAAAGTCAGGGTTATGGAGTTCATGAATCTTGCAAGCTACACAGAGTGGAAGTTAATGGATAGTTGTCATTAACAGAGAGCTTGTACTTGCTGCTCCATTTTAATAGAAGCAGCCCTGATGTTGGTCACTTAGGCAAGGACAAGAATCCTTCTGTGCGAGCATCTCACAGAACACTTTTGCACAACTTTCTTTGCAGACCACTGAGGTCTTGCATTGGGAGGAGACAATAATTCCATGCCCTCATTTTCAAAGAATGAGCAGTTGTTTTTGCTGGATGCTGGTTTGCCCCACCTCCTCTGCCTGCTGAAACAATAGTCCAGCTGCTGGTGCTGGAGTAGGCTGTTTGTCATTTGTTGGCCCTTTTGGAATTGGCCACTCATCATTGGTCCCCTCCTCTGTCTCCTGCCTACCAGGACAGCTACTTACTAATCATCTTTCCCTTCCCTTCCACTTTTGCATCAGATTAAATTAAGAATTTGCAGTTTATCTGCTGTCTCAAACGTGGTTGCTAGAACAAGTTTTCTAGGGGAGCATTTCTCTGTGAAATAAGGACTTTTAGGTCATCATGCTGTGATTTGCCCCAGTGTTCTTCTGTTTAGTACATCTTCAGATTACTGGAATCTGGCAGCAAAATATTATGTTTTCTGCCTTTTAAAGTTAGGAGAAGACATAGGATGAACTATCCCTATGAAAGAATTGGTGCATTGATTCTAATATAGAATTCTGACAAGAGAACATCAGCCTGATGTTCTGAACAGAATGGACGAGGAAGTGAAACAAATGAAATAAGTTTCGTTTATAAAAAAAAAAAATGTAAAGAGAGAAAATGAAAGAAAAAAACAAACAAGTCATTAAATCGCTTTACACACATGTCTCCCAGAAAATGCATGTGCATTATGGAAAGTTCTCAGTTTTACAGCGATCTTATTTAATTAGTATAAATAATATTTTACTGCTATGCATTAATGATTTTTAGATAAATAGTCAGGTTATTCTTTATAACGATGAAACAGCTACTCCCTTGCCTCAGCTGTTTCTCTCTCCATGTTTGGTTTCTTTAGTGCTTTCTTTGCCATTTGGATAAAAAAAAATCAATTAAGTATACCAGTGTGCAATGATAATGAGATTTTAGAGACAGTTAAGAGCCTGCATAAACACTGAATCAGAGGGATTTTCCCTGGTCACAAATTAACTTTACTGAAAATACGGAGCCAAGTATCAAGTGGAAAGCTTTATCTCTTTAATTGTTGTAATTAGACAGTGACATTTAAGAGTACATGAAATGGAGATAGTGGAAAAGACAATTAATTAGAATCACATTGTAAATATGCCTTTTAAATCAGAACATCAGAGTATTTGTTTATACATTCAAGTCCTTACGTCAAGGTTGCAATGCCCTTTCAAAGGATTTGGGATAGGAGCTTTATAAACTTTCTTCAGACAATATCAAATATAGGTTTCATGTCTCATATGGAAATCATGGTTCTGCCCCAATTATTATTTACCCATCCATTTTGTAGGACACTCACTGGATTTTCTACATTAAATGGAATGGAATATGTGGAAGAGAATTCCATAGTTCTGTTGTCATGGGAAAACCAAGACTGGAGAGTGGACCATAGAACAGTCAAATGAGTTCTATAAATTAAGCAATTCAGTGGTGAAAAATGTAAAGTCCTACACATAGACAAGAAAAACCAAATATATAGATATAGAATAGTGGGTACCTGGCTCCACAGTAGCAACTATGAAAGGGATCTAGGTGTCCTAGTAGACCACCACTAAGTAAGTATCAGCAGTGCATTGCAGCTGCCAAAAACTGCAGTCCTAGGTTTCATGAACAGAGAGACAGTTTCAAGATCGTATGGAGTGATAGTACCACTTTGTTGGTGAGACCACACTTGGAATACTGCATCTAATTCTGGTCATCATAATAAAAAAATGTTGAGACTCTAGAAAGAGTGCAGAGAACAAAGATGATAAGGGGTCTAGAAGCTAAACCATATTGAGAAGCTAAACCAACGATTGAAAGAAATAGGTATATCTAGTCTAATGAAGAGAAGGACTGGTGTGTATCATGTTTCATGTATATGTGTATGTTCTATAAAGAATATATCTATATTTTATAGCTTTATGTCTATATTAATATAGAAAGATATTACTGTGTATCACTGTGTATCCAATATTCTGTAGGTAATTATGATAGCAATTGGAACTGGAATTTCAGTTGTAAGTCATGACAGTCATAAGTAAAGGCTACCCATGAGATCAGACTTGATTTTATGACTCCTTTTACAGTGATCATTAAGCAAATAATGCAGTCAGCAGTCCAAATCTATTCTCCCAAGTGCACAGGTTTTTAAAATATATTTTAAGACATGTGACAATTTTAAGTCCATTTAAATGTCCCTATTGGGGTGGAAACTGGGTTTATGAAATCAGCAAAAATATCTTCGTCAAGACCAGGCGACCATGGGGTGCTGCACATAGTTGTAAGTGTAAACTGTTTATCAAGCATCTGAAATACAATCATATGATCACAAGGTATGGGTACTTCACATTTTACAATGGGCTGAATTGCTTCACAGACCGTAAAGCACCCTTTGTGAGGCCATTGTAAATCTCAATGGTTGTTAAATAACTGATCATATGTCAAAGATTACTTCTCTTTGCTTTGCTTCTGAAATGTATTATTTAAGCATATAATATATAAATTTATATACATTATTTTAAGACACCATGAATTTGAATGGGCTGAAGAAGCAGTGTGTTATTCAAAGGATTCAGATTTATCTATCAAATATTTATATTAACAAGTAAAATGTTATTTTTATGTTTGGCCAACTTGCTTCTATGTGTATTTTTATTTATCTACTTCCTTTTATTTAAATAGATACCTTAATATTACAATGTTTACTCTTGATCCAGACCTTTGGGTTGCTTAACAGCAAATGATTTAAAGCTCTTTTTAAAATAGAAAAGACAGAGATAAAATAAAACTGTACGATTTTATCATCTTTGAACTATGGTAAGGTAATGGGTTAATCAGCTTGCTGAGAGTCAAACTCTGGCCCATCTAGTATTTGTTTGGAGAGAGAGGGGGGGGGAGAGAGGAAGGGGGAGAGAGGGAGGGAGGGAGGGAGGGAGAGAGAGAGAAATTTTGATTTTGATTTCTGATTTCTGATGTATAGGTAAGCACCCCATCAATTGCAACTAACAATTCATTTAAACCATTAGCTATTCCAACCAAAACGAAAACTGGGGACTGCACCAGGAATTTATATGATATATTCTAAATATAATTATATCTGGATTTAGCTACTACCATCGAGAGATATAAATGTGTATCTATTTTCTTACTGAAAGGCTTGCTTCTTACAATAGGAATAGAAGTGAATAGATGCACCATAATTGAGCCTTTTTTTTTGCTAAATTCCAAAACACAGATAACCTCATACACCCACTTTTACCCCTTAGAACTGCAGAAATAAATAATCACTTGCATTTGATATCATTTAGGTAGCCTACTGTACTGGGCGCTTTAGGAATGATTTTATATATTAAAATAATTTATATGCCCCGCCATCTCCCAAGAAACAACATAATAGATAATGGAAATGTATTCAATAGATCAACCAACAGCCTCAAAGCATATTTTATGCACTGATTATCAATGACAGCCAGGCTTCTAACATTCATTAGAACCTCTAAAAATCTACCTGACTTCCCAATTATCTGAGACAAATCTTGAGTGAAAACCCCATTCAAATCATTAAGATCTTCACTCTTTAACTTGAAAGAGTTTTAGATCAAGCTCAGGGACAGCAGTGAAGGCAGTGTAGAAAACAACAAGAAACAGAGACCACATGCTGTACCTACTAAGCCTTTTTGTCTTTCCTGAAGATATTAGGAAGAATTGTCACATTAATCCATAGTTAAGAACAGTGTTGCTGGTCCTTTACTTTCAATATTATAACACTGCAATTTCTCAGAGATCGGATACTAATCAGAGCCTTTTTTAAAAAGGAACCACAATTACCAATTACCCTGGTCTCATCACATGGAAGAGCCTTCTGAAATATAATTCAGTATTAGAAAAGATCAGATTGAATTTTTTTTTCATTCAAGGTAGAAAAATTAATCATTTAAGATATAATGCCAAGAGTTATTTTAGTACGTCAACCTTCTCCAGAAACAGTCCTGATTACTTGCCTATTGACTTCAGGGGCCAAATATATATTGGAGAAAAATATATGTAGGGATATTTAGATGATCTTGTTCTGCTCAGGACTCTCAGCTTTTAAAAAGAGAGCCTGTTAGAGAATATTTAGTCCTTCCTTCCTTCCTCCTTCCTTCCTTCCTTCCTTCCTTCCTTCCTTCCTTCCTTCCTTCCTTCCTTCCTTCCTTCCTTCCTTCCTTTTCTCTCTCCCTCTCTTCCTCTCCTTTTCCTTCTCCCTCTCTCTTGGTTGCTTTCTATTCAATCTTGAGTTCTAGTAACTACCTGGATAAGTTTCTTGGCAACAATTTCAAAAGTGGTTTGCTTTTCTATTTTCCCTAGGCTCAGAGAGAGTTACTGGTCCATGGTCACACAGCTAACTTGGAGCTTGAAGTAGGACTAGAACACACAATATCATGTTTTCTAGTCCAGTGCCTTTAATCGCTATACCAAAATAGCTCATGATCAACCTTGCCTTGAAATTATTTAAGGATGAAAGGACAGAATCCATCCAGAGTCTGTAGTGGCAGCTATAAATGGTTTATATCCTTTGTTATCCATTAAAAGATATAATATAAAGAAAGTTACATTTAAGGAGGACAATACCTTCCTATATTTGGCAAAGTTGCATATAAAATGTTTGTATTAATGACTAAGTCTGAGTAGCACTTTGGATTCAAAGGCAAAAGGGATCACAATCATCTGCAGCTTTTTAAAACGGGCATATTTTCTAGGATTGCTTGGAAGATTCCTGGAAAAATCATGTTTGGTGTAAGGAATTATCAATAAATAATAAGCTCATACAACTCTGCTGTAAGACATTGCACAGTTCTGTTAGATAAAGTTTGATTTATTTTGAGTTGATTGACCACCCAAATCCAGTAGTCTTTGAAGTTGTTTTAAAAATAAATAGTAAATTCAGTAAAGTGTGAATCATAATAAGTATTGCATAGGACAAAACTTGTTTAATTTTCAGCAGTTTGGAAAAAAACACAGAGAGAATATGATGAAGTAGAATCATGTCTTAATACATGTAGCACTGATGCAGAACAAAGATAGACTGATTCACAAATTGCTAACCATTAAATATTCAGAAACAGCATGCTTCATAACTGGATTAAGATGGACACTTAGAAGATTTAAAAATATCAAGCAGAATATATTGGTGTTGAGCCAGTTATGAATCAAAACCTTCACTGCTGTCTTGAAGCAGTGTTTGTGTTATCCTGATTTTGATTATCAGTATAATGATTGTATGTTTTTAACCAATAGGTAAACGGAACAGTGTTTCCTAAAGCAAGTACTATTTTGAAAATGAAAATTGACTCCAAGAAATTTGGAACTGTTTCTTTGGAAGCTTTAACTCAAAAGTCTGTTTTTTTAAACTTCAGTGTAATTAACATTATGACACTTGTCTTACCAAACCACATGTGCTGTAGAAAATAAATGAATTTTGAGTCTGGCATGAGCAGGTAAAAATATCACAGAGTTGGTAGTTGAGTTTGGTTTATCTTGCTAGAATTTGGATTCACAGACTTAGATTCGTAGGCGAGCTTTACGGACCCAATAATTTTGACCATAGTTAGCAAAATTTCATTAAGTGCATATTTAAAATAACATCATTTTAACAGCATGCAAACATGATGACCCACTTCACTGATATGTGCCAGGATTCTCTTTCTGGCTATAACTGTCTTTGTTGTGTTTCATCATTATAGAATCACCTAGTTTGTTTAAATAAGAAATTCTTCTTTATATGTGCTAGGAATTTATGAAGCTGTTTTACTGAAGATTAGAAATGATATCTCAACAACCTCAGAGGGCATATATCTAAGAAAGTGTTTTAAAACTGTATAAATCAGTTGTTTAAACACCATGCCCATTCATGTTCAAACAAATCTGCATAACAAGTAATGATCCAAGTCTAGTTTCATCCATTAAGGACATATATCATATTTAACTAGGTTTATTACAAAAGTAGTGGCTGAACTGCATAACTGCTGAACTTGCTTAGTTCTTTTCTCTTTTTTTGAAGGGGGGGAACTAGGTGTGATCTTCAAATCCACTTTATTTGTTATATTTTATGGCTCAATATAGTGTGCAAATCCAAAATTGGATAATTGATTAACCAAGTTAAGCTTGTCGAATAAACAACTACAGTGAATCTCTAAGATTTGTTAATTTCCTGGAATTACAACAGCTTGATCATTCTTAAGCATCTGGCATAAAACACAGTTACCGCTGAAACACCACATTTAATTTGGGAGGTAATTATGAATATGATTGCTTAAATATATCAACAACTGCAGAATTTAAATTTTGGATTCTTTTTCCGGACATAGCCAAGAATCAACTCATAATGTTCCTTGTAAATTTATTTTTGTTCTTCCTGGCTTCCCTGGAGGCAGGGATTGAATGATGTGGGCTTTTTGTAGGAAAGCTATAGAGGTGGTTTCCTATATCCTTATTTCAGGATGGTTTTTCAACTTCCCATTCTAGCCATTTTTCCACATATTCACTCCTTCTTTCCTATTATCCAAATATTAACCAGGTTTAATAATGTTTGATGTCATAGATTCCTCATACCAGGAGGGAAAAAGGATGGAAGTTTGCAAAATATTATAGATTATCAGAAAAAGAGGTAGCTATTTCATACTACATTGACAGATGCTTAGCAAGGGGATCAAGGATTCCTATGACTAACAAACTTAGAGGTGCTAAAGTAAATATATTCATTTGCTATGATTTCTGGTTATCTAAGCATCTTTTCCCTTTTCGATAAATCTAGTTAATAAGACACTATGAAAATCTAACTTTCTTAATTGTGAGTACTATGAAGGATGTGACACTTGGCTTTTCAAGATTAGTTAAGGTAAAAAATTAGTTTGGATTGATGAATACATATGAATCTTGATGGCACGACAGAAATAAGTTATAATACAGTGAATTCATTTTTCCAATCACTTAAATCAGAGGATTTAATACTACATGCACATTATTATATGAGTTGCTTGGAAGAGTGATAATTTTGATGCTTCTAATATCCTTTCAAAAACAGAAATGCACAAGAGCATAGTTCTTTGTTCTTCCTTTTGCCCATTCCTAGGATTGACAGTATATTCCCTCAACTTTAACAGGATAAGCAAATAAATGTACAACAGCTCTTAAACTCATAAAACTGATCTGTTTATGGAGTTACAGAAAAAAAAATCAAGAGGATTTGGAGTGTTCAACCTTGTCTGAATTATCTCTGCCATAAACCCAGTGGTGGGATTCAGCCGGTTCACACCACTTCGGCAGAACTGGTAGCTAATTTTTGTTGCCCAGGCCCAGAATGGACTTCCGGAAGCAGCATCCACACAGAGAACATATTTGAATTCCACCGCTGTATAAACCCTTCAGAAGTTGGAAGCAAGGAATTCAAAGTTTAGGTTTACCATTGTAAATTCAGAGATCAAATTCCATTTATGAGGAGAAAATCCTGATATATCCTATTACATTATAAGGTTATTGTGTTAAATTGTGTCTGACAAGTCCCTGCAGTTTTCTTGGCAAGGTTTTTCAGAATTGGATTTGCCATTGCCTCCTTCCTAGGGCTGAAAGAAAATGACTGGCCCAAGGTCACCCAGCTAACTTTGTACCTAGATTGAGATGGTCTGGTTTCTAGCTAATGCCTTAACCACTACACCAAACTGATTCTCCAATAAGTCCATAGAACTATTTATTACAGAAGGGACTGAATAATTTACTTCCAATATAGAATTTGACATTTATGTTATAAGCAGTAGATTATTTACACAGGTGATATTTTCTTATCCCCCTACATCTTTCATAAAATAATTTTGAAAATCCATCCTAGTAATTTTACATCTCTTAGGAAAATGAATGTACTGGAAACTTATGATTACAAGTTTTAAACTGCAAGGGAAATTGCACGGGTATGCTTGCAACATAAAAGTCTTGGAGGAGACAGCTGATATGTTTGGGCAAGCTTGGGCACCAAACGAGATATAGAAGCTGTTTATTCATAAAGGAGAAACTAAAATTGTGCATTATTGTCACAAATTCTGTATGATCAGGAAAGAAACAGAGAAAACATGTCTTGCCAATAAAACAAATGTAAGTCTTCCAAGGCAGATTTTTTGATAGCAAGGAAGGGGACTGCATTAATCCTGAACATGTGTATATGTATGTATGCATATGTATATGTAAATGATGACAACAACATGGAAACTGTTTTTTCCACTTCTCTTAGATGGGAAATATTTTTGATAGAAATCTAGCTACAGTTGGTAGGGAGCACTCCAAGCAATATTTAACATTAGACAATAATGAAAATGCCCAAAAAGTGTATGAAATATTTATCCTCCTTCCTAAAGAAGACTGAGCTTTGCTTATTGCAATTTGTTGTTGGTGGTGTTGAAAGTGAAAGTGGTATATACTCTATTGCTTCAGGGAAAAGACAATAGTTTTCTGAACAGGAAGCTGAAGCTATCCAGGAGAGGCAGAGAAGACTGTATCAGAGAATGGGAGGGAGAGAAAAACCCTTTTTGGCAGAGAAAAACAAGAACAATATAGCTCATAGAAGCAAACAGACCAGGAAGTCCACAATACCAATGAACACAAGACATGATACCATATCTAGAGGATAACTAACTGGTACTTGAGCAATCTATGCCACAGAACATTGCAAATAGTAATTTGAGCTCCTATGGAACAAAGAACTCCAAAACCCTCTCAAGAAATAAAACACATATTATAGATGTTGGTATTTCCCTATGAAGAGCAGCAGGACAATTATGAGCAGATATCAGTGGTGGGATTCAGCCACTTTGACAGAACCAGTAGCTAATTTTTTTGTTGCCCTGGCCCAGAATAGACTTCCGGAAGTGGCATCCACACAGAGAACTGGTTGTTCACATATTTGAATCCCACCACTGACAGATATGATATGACATTGTGGGAACTATCTTATCTTCTGGAAGTCCATATATATAGTGTATGAAGAAGAGGTTACCAAGTTGATTTAAACCCACTGGCAATTATCCTTTCCACAGCCAAAGGCATCTTAAGAAGAAGGGGAAAGAATAAGATGGCAATTACTCAATGGATCGAAGGATGAAAGTCAAGATTGGATATTTTCTTTCTTTTCTTTTCTATATTTTTATTGAAAATTCTAATATATGATACTATTCTTAGATGACTTACAATTGGCTGAATTACCACTCAGAAGAGGGTTTATTAATGGCTCCACTTCACACATTTATAGTGTTTACAGGTGAAACAAAACTATGAAGAATGATTAATATCTTAGAGGAAAAAGGAAAGATTTTAATAAACTTTAAATAAATCTACACAGGTTTGTGCACAAAAGTAACAAAACAGAATTAGCAGAAATAAATGAAATGTTTTGCATCTGGGTAAGTAAATACTGTATAAGGCAGGGGTCTTCAAACTTGGCCCTTTTATGACTTGTGGACTTCAACTCCCAGAATTCCTCAGCCAGCATGCCTGGCTGAGGAATTCTGGGAGTTGAAGTCCACAAGTCATAAAAGGGCCATGTTTGAAGACTCCTGGTATAAGGCACAAGTTGAGAATATGGAAAACCAGTTTCGCAGTCATACATATGGAAAAGATCTAGCTATCCTTGTAAACACAAGTTAAACAGCAGCCATAAATGTCAGTAACTGCAGATAATACAAATATTATCTTGGGATCCATTAACAGGAACATAGAGTGCAGATCATGAGAAATAAGAAATCTCTATGTGGACTGTATTCTGGCAAGACTCCATTTGGTATGATCCAAAAACTTGGTATGATGTTGGTATAATATAGGGTCTTTTGCTTGAGCCAGGAATTGGATTGGAAGACCTCCAATGTCCCTTTCAGCCTTATTATTCTACATTCTATGTCCAGTTGTTGGCATCACAGTTCAAAAAAGTCAATGGCTGGACTGGTGGAAAGGATCGCTTCCAATATGGTAAAATATCTAGAAACCAAAATCCCTTGAGCAATAATTAAGGGGTATATTTAGCTTACAGAATTCTAAGGGGAGAAATCCAACACAATTTTAAGGCCAAATCATTTTTAAGAAGAAACTTTATGATTGCACATTTGACGTCTGCCACAATGATGAGAAATTTATCTAGTTTTAAGGTTTTTTTTAAGAAGGTGATCCCTAAATTATATAGTCAACTATTAGCCAAACATAGGTTGGAGTGCTTAGAATCAACATTTTTCAGCACTGAAACACATTGGAAGACAACACTACCTTTGTCAAAGCAATATAATTGAAGGAAGTAAAATACAATTTCATAAAATCCCTTCTTTGAAAGCTGCAAAAGCTTTGGTCTTCCCCCCCCCCAAAAAAAAATGTTTTATGCAAACATCGTAAAAAAAGCCTTTAAACTGTCAAAACATTATTTTCTGATCTATATTATCATGTATACCTTAGCATGATTTCATTTGATAAGCTAAGCATAGATATTGTTAATATGGCCTTTTGTAAATATATCCTACTTTATATATAATTTCAAAAGGATGATACATTCATAAAACTAAGACAAATTAACTTTATCCTCTGTACAACCAATTTGCTTCTTGTCAAGATGATACTAAATTGCATTTCTTATCTTGAATATGCTATCTTGTCATTAACTTTAAAGGCTCATATTATGTTCTCTCGTTGACACACAAATTCTGCTTTCTACACAGAGGATATATTTCAAATGAGATTTCATGAACTACTAAACTTATCAAACATTTTATTTTCACAGGTAAATATTTTCCATCCAGAAGAATTGAGAATAAGGATGTAAAAGGCTCTTTGTGGATTTTCTTTGGGCCAGATTAGCACTTTCAGTCAAGATAGAACAAATTATTTCGTGAAAAAAATATTGATCATATGCAAAATATGGTTAGATATGAGACATATCTCCCACATTCCATTATCTGACTTATTAAACATATAGTGTTTGGTTCCCATGCCATCAACCTCCCCCACCACACACAAACACAGGGACTGGACGACAGTTTTATCAAACTGCTTCTCAAATATATTTAGCAGTGTTCATCTAGGGGGGACAATTTATGTCTATTTATTTAATGCACATTTTTCCATGTCTTGTTAAACTTTGTTTTTGTTTGGAGTTTGTATTTTAACATTGTGAATAAAATAAAATAAAAATACATTGACAAAACAAAGCAAAACTAAAAAAACTGGAAATACAGTTCCTTCTCCAACAAACAATGATTTTCCCAAAGTTGACTCTGTTCATTATTAGATCCACTGATTTTCAACTTGGAGGAACAGTGCTCCCAATATATCACAAACTGCTTCTGCCTATTAGCTTTCACATTTATATAAATACATTTTTCAAATTAAATTTAGGAAGGCTAACACGATGGTGCCAAGCAACGCTTAAGCCCTTGTTACTAATATCTTCGTTTTGGGGGATTTAGCCTACTGTATTTAGTACTTTCCTACAGCATCATTTATGCACTCAGTCTCTCAAATGAAAGCATATTTGGTGGTGCACAACAACCAGAAAGGAGTGAGTCATATCCATAATTTATTACCGTAACCCTGGGAGACCTACATTCCCAGTCAGTAACAAGATCCCTGCAAAATACCAAAGTTTGAAGAAAATAATCAATTGCCGAGTTTATTCTCCATGCTAGGAGTAAAGTTGACATGTACCTGGCATGTCTAGAGAAACGATCAATACCAAAGGTCTCATTTTTCATAAAAAAAACCTGTGTCCATCATTAGAACATTATAATCAGTATGGTGTTGAGATGGGCAATTTTTGGTGTTCCGTGACCACATTTTCTTAGGTTCTGCAATGGGCAGAGTCATTATTCTTAATGGACAAAGCAGTGTCACACATATATCACACAATATATTATTTTATTTTATTTTACTTTTGATTAATTTCATTTGTTTATTTATTTCTTCTCCTTTACTTCCACTTTTATTGCTTTGGGTGTTAAGGGGAATACAAAGTTCTGCTTCTTGCTCATTGTTACTTGATGTTGTTGTAATATGACTTCCCATCTTCTTCTGGATCTGCCTCATGTTCTTTGACCTTCTCTGCTTGTATATGCTTTGTATGGTATGGAATCCCAAGACATAAATAAATAATGTTTGTTTATAAATGTATTTATTTACTTATTTATTTATGCTTTTCCTAAAGATTTTTGGAAGAATTTGGTGGGTGGGTGGAGATTCCTTGCTTATTTAAAACTGGGTTGTTGTTTTTAATGCATTGCTGTTCCCCATGTTTCTTGGCACTGATTTTCAAGAACAACAACAATTGCCTTGACAGGCATAATGCATAACAAAACAAAAAGGCCAAACAATACAATCATCACAAATAAATTCAATAAAATTAGTTCCAAATCACAAGCAACCATTTTTAATGCTAACACAATTAACAACAAAAACTAATTTTCATTCTTTTATATGTGAAGCAGAGAGACATGTGCAGTCTTTTTTGGAGTTACTGGTGGTTATATATGTCTATTTCTGCACCTCATTTTCACCACCATGAATATAATAGAAGAAACAAATACCTTTAAAATATATAGATGGTTTATCATACTTTCTTCTGTGAAATCATGACAGCTCTCTTTTAAAGACCAATGTGTGAACTGGTGAATAGCTTTATTCCTTTTGTGATTCATGATGAATACTATATTATTCTAATAGCAGTCTCCAGTCATTTATAATTCAAGGAAGATAAAATGAATAGTCTGAATGTATGCTTTTAGCTGATTATCCTCTAAAGCACAAAAGAGATTCACGAACAGCATAAATATAAAGAAAGCCAATGTTATTTAATAGCATCCATAAGAGTAACACCTGAAATTCTGTCAGAATCAAAACAGTGTGGGTTTGAATTGCTGTTGTTCAACTAAGATCCTTTTGGATTTGGTTTTATTCCAGGACTGCAGGATCAAATAAAATCTGGAGGTGGCAGGGGGTGGTGGAAAACATTGCATAAGATATTGTCATAGATTACTAGTTTTTCCCAAAATAATTCAAGAATAGGAATAGTGTTTCAGAGCAATTACAATAAATTAAATTACCATAGATTAAAAAAGATGTTGAAAAGTAGTGAAAGTAATAAAACCCAAAACTTTCTTTATTGAAAAATACTAAACAATATCAACTTTTTTATAGGAACCAAGATTTTAAATTTTCAAGATTCAAAAGAAAGTGATAAATTTGACTGATCACTTCTGAATGCATGCTTTTGTTTCGTTTTCTTTCATTTTGTTTGTTTGTTTTATTGTATTTTATTTTATTATCTATGATAAAACAATAAACAATAAAAAACAAAGATAAGTCCAATAGCTTCACCATTATAGTCATCCTCAGCCTTTTGCTCTGCAGATATAGTAAAAAAGATTAATTGTAGATGCCAATATGTACACAAGTAATTAGATCCCTACAGAATACCTCCTGCAATAAATAAATTGCGACCACATTCTGAAAGGCTCAAAATGCTGGCTTTCACTAGTGTTTCCCCTTCTCCTTGCCCCACCATGCTGGGAGAGACTGAGCTTTTCCTGCAGTTCTGTTTAATGACCTGTGCAGTCACTTAATAACTGCAATTGGGAGAGCTAGGGTTGTGGCCATTGAATGAAGTGGTCATGGGATCTTGCTTAACAATTGAGTTTCTGGACCCAATTAGGATTGTAAGTAGAGGACTATCTGTATAAGTGTGTGTGTGTGTGTGTGTGTGTGTGTGTGTGTGTATTCATATTCTCCTACAGAGCCGCATAGGTTTGTCCCACATAATATATCTGTAAAGAAATCAAATTAAGAAAGACATATTTATGACTCACAAATCAACAGCTTTTTGAAGTGATACTGAACAGTTTAATAAAAACACAAAGTGAGTTAAGACGTCAAAGAAATGTGGTAATAAATCAGGGCTAATCCAGTGTTCACTGTTAGTGTAAACGTTTGTGTTAATGCAACATTGATTTAAAATGCGTAGAAGCCCAGAAGTTATAAAATGTTAAATTTTAACCATGTGCCTCAGCTTACTTGTGCTTTATCATTTATACTGCTGTTTTAAGAGTCTCAGAAACCCCTTGGGTGGGGGAATTTGTTGGCAGAGAATTTGGGGAACATTAAGGTTCCTGAAGCTGTCATTCAATCAACAAAACAAGATGAACAGCCTCTCTAAATTCTGTTACTAGTTTTGATCTAAGAAGTTCAAAACATTTTATTTTGGTCACTGAGCAGACTACAATAACCTTGCATAATAAGACTGATACATATCCATATATGTATAAATTCAGAAGGAATACCATTAGAAAAAGTTGAAAGGATCACGCACCTCGGTTCTAATTTACATGAAAGCTGGGACATGACCGCTGAAGTAAAGACAAGGATAGAGAAAGCTTGAACAGCATTCTTCAAAATGAAAAAGGTCTTCTGCAGTCACGACATAAGCCTAAGACTGAAAATCAGGCTTGTCAGATGCTATATTTTTTCTATCCTGCTCTATGGAGTAGAGAGTTGGTCTCTGACAGAAGGCCACCTGAAGAGACTAGAAGCATTTGAAATGTGGATTTACAGGCGGCTGTTACGTATAAGCTGGGTTGACAAAATCAGAAATGAGGAGGTGATAAGCCGCCTGGGAAAGCCAAGGGAAATCATCAAAACAATTAAAAAACAAAAGTTAGAATATTTCGGACATGTGATCCGACACCCAGAAAAATACGGCATACTCCATTTAATCCTCCAAGGAAAGATTGAAGGCAAACGAGGTCCAGGCAGAAGAAGAACATCATGGCTTCAAAATCTAAGGGACTGGTTTGGACAAAACTCAGCAGCACTTTTTCGTGCAGCTGCTGATAAAAACAGGATCGCCAACATGATCGCCAACGTCCGATAATGGATATGGCAAAAGAAGAAGAAGAAGAAGACTGATAAAATAAGATTAACGAGATAAAAGAGAGTTGTGTGTAAAATAAGGCAAATAAAAATATAATCAAATTGAACTGCTCCTATCGAGGTGCTGACAGATCTTGCCAGCTATTAAACAGAATTTAGTGTCGGTATAAGAGAGTACATCATTCTCATCAGCTAAGAGATAGCTAAGGTAAAAAGAATTAGTGCAACCTGGGATTTGAGGTAATAAAGTTAAAATAAGTTTGTGTCACAATCTGCGATAAGATTGACAACAGAGAAGTATGTGGGCTTCTTTTTCAAATGTTCCTGATTTACAGTGACAAAGTAGCTCATTATATGGTATTTAGTGAAATTTCTCTTCCAGAACTATAATTTGCAAAGCATTGAAATGTGCAAATGTTAGAGCTTTTTGGAAGTTTGGTATAGCAGTTTGATTGAAATCATGTCTGGTTACTTGATCACTTAAATAGACACTAGCAGGGATTCAATTGTTCTTAATCTGTTGTTCCATATCAAACATCCATGGTCTGATATTCCTCTTGACTGAGTTGTATCCCTTTATAGTCAAAACAAGGTTTTATAATGGCAGAGAGAAGTTTAGCACTAGAAAGCAGTAAAAGATCTAGATGGTCAATACTGACATTTTGAGTCATAATCTATACAGGTTCATCTTCTCCTTGGTGCCTTGAATATTATTCCAAGATGTTTGAAACAGGTCCAAAGCAGAACGTCTTCCAGATCGTTCCATACATAGTCCCAATCTTTTTTAATATTTAAGAAAGAGTACAGTTTAAGTGATTTTTAACAAAAATGTAAAAAGTTCAACTGTTAACAATCCCATTGTAAACTTCTTGAAAAGTATAACTAGAAAAGTAAGAGTCTTCATATATGTATTGATCATTCTTTTGGGGGTTCATGAACATATAACGTGGAAAGGGTGTAAATACAGCTGTCCACTTAAACTGGAATAATAATTAATAATAATAATAATAAAGTTGGAAGGGACCTTGGAGGTCATCTAGTCCAACCCCCTGCTCAGGCAGGAAACCCTATACCATTTTGGACAGATGGCTCTTCTTAAAAACTTCCAGTGTTGGAGCATTCACCGCTTCTGGAGGCAGGTTGTTCCACTGGTTAATTGTTCTAACTGTCAGGAAGTTTCTCCTTAGTTCTAGGTTGCTTCTCTCCTTGATTAGTTTCCATCCGTTGCTTCTTGTCCTGCCCTCAGGCGCTTTGGAAAATAGCTTGACTCCTTCTTCTTTGTGGCAGCCTAATTCCTTTAGGTTGTGAATTACATAGAAGCTTATACTTGAGCTGGCATGAGCAAATTTTTCTTTAACATCTGATCACATGAAGGATTTAGATATTACAGAAATGGCTCCATTTCCATCCCATTTCTCTAACGGGTTGAGCCCTCTAGATATCTAGCTGGATGCCAGAAATTTGTCTAGATTGGTCTAGAAAAGGGGAAGATAAAAGCTATTTAAGAGACTGCAGTTGTCTCCCAATGATTTTCCATGAGAATCTGCAGAATAGGGAACAATCATCATACCTTCTCCTTGCTATTTGGTAGTGAACTCCAACCCCCCCTAACTAAAACTGTTGCTTTAAACATGACACAGCTTTTAGGACAGCTGTTCCACTCAACCTAGACATTATTTGTGTTTGTTGTATTTCCTATTACTTATTTAGCACATGATTAGAACATGACAGCAGTAAACATATATACACAATCCATGTAATTATATACAAAACATCTATATGGCAGTGGCTTCATAACTGGATGTTCAATTCAGCTATGTAGGCAATCGCCTCTGGCCTTTTGCAGATCTTCTAGGGAACCAGAGAATGCACATCTGTTATGTATTCTTCTCTTTCATTTCCCCCATTGGTCTTCCTCCCCTCTTTTCCACATTGCCTTAGGCGTGGAATTAGTTTCCTGCAGTTGTTTACTCAGTTTCCATACTTTTCCTTTCAGTGTCTTCTTAAACTTTAAAAAAAAAATGTATCCAATACAAAGTCATTTGAACTCTTTTTTTAAAAAAATAAGAAACAACAGCAAATCCACTACTGTTTTGGAATGCTCACTTCAAAAGTGCTTCAGTATTTTATCTAATTTTTACATCATCTTTACATAATCCATTTCCCCCTTCCCTGTTGTGTCGCATTGATACTCAGATTGTGCACCTTTGGGCAAAAAAGCTGACTTTTTAAATCCTCTGGGAAGGGCTTTGTTTGCTTTATGTGCTGTATAAACCTTTCATGTCAGTGCTGGTTCTGATTTATTTTCTGGAAGGACTTCCTATGAAGCTTGAGACAGAAATTAACTGTCAAATTAGGGTACATTATATATTTGCATAGATCCTGAAGTTGAAACTCAAGTACTTTGGCCACCTGATGAGAAGGAAGGACTCACTGGAGAAGAGCCTAATGCTGGGAAAGATTGAGGGCAATAGAAGAAGGGGATGACAGAGAAGGAGGTGGCTGGATGGAATCACTGAAGCAGTAGGCGTGAGCTTAAATGGACTCCAGAAGATGGTAGAGGACAGGAAGGCCTGGAGGAACGTTGTCCATGGGGTCGCGATAGGTCGGACATGACTTCGCAACTAACAACAACAACAAAATTTGCACCCCAAAATAAAATTAATGAAATGAAATTAACTGGATGAAGAAAAAACAACAACCTGAAACTATGGCATCTTTCAAATAAATTGCAAAAAATTTAAAGGTGCAAAATAATATTTTAAAGATCAGAGGGAAGTAGGTATAAAAATTTATATGTTGTTTTTTGAATTTGGCCAAACAGCAAGAGAGACCTTAGAGCAGAGGTCCCCAACCTTTTGGGCACCAGGGACCGGTTCCCTGGAGAGAGGTTTTTCCGCAGACCGGAGGGTGTGTGGTTTTGTGTGCTGCCTGCATCTCGTGGATGGGGCTTTGCTTGTTTGTGCGGCCCAGTTGCTGGCATGCCGCAGCCCAGTACTGGTCCACGGACCGGGGGTTGGGGACCCCTGCTTTAGAGCATAAGAACCCAGACCAAACTATTTGTGCAGTACACAATGGAAACTCCCCCCCCCCTTATTATGTGTGCAGGCACAGAAGAGTGCAAATTCTGATTTCACAAATAGAATGCAGGGCCATCAGTTGCTTGGAGATAAACATTATTTTTCCTGCTCTCTTGCACTGAAGGAAATACATTAGGATTACCCTGCTGAGTTTGCAACCTCCAGAAGCACTTTTTCTTCTTTCTCTAGCTGTTTCCAGATAACCACTATGTTTGCTTTGTGGACAGGTTTTCCATAATTCATATATCTCTAAGATTAATAGAACTCTCTAGAAGCTGCTTCTTTTGCAACAAGGACCAATAATTCCATTCCATTCTTAACCTCCTCTCCTAATTCTGCTTTTGCAACACTGTTATTGTTCAAAGCCGAGATTTTATACACCAAAACAAGGAATGTTCAAGTTGAGATTAATTTATTTTATTAACAGTGTATATCCCCAAAGGAGTAATATAGATTTGAAGACCAAGCAGGATATCTATCATTAGAAAAACACTAATCATCACCGGCAATATTATTTGTTTGCTTAATAGAATTATATCATGCCTTTTCTCCACTTTCTGAAGAGGTTAGGCATAGCAGTTCTTCCTTCAGTTTTTCCTACAACATCATATCTTTGGGTAGGTTGGACTACAAACGACACACCCAAAGTCATACAGTGAACTTCATGGATGGAAGTTGATTTCCCTGGTTCCAATTCAACCACTATATTGTATTGTTCTCTATTAATAAAATAGAACAGAATCCAATGCATCACCCCACAAACTCATTGCAATGCTTAATTCATTCTTCACATTAAAGATTCAAGTAGATATCTGGAACCCTTTGTGGTAGACATCAAAATAGATGTTTTTAGCAATTTTGGTCATTTTTAAATAACAAAAAAGGAAGGGGAGAGAAGTATGTAAGTGGTATAAGTAAGTTCTATTAAAATAACATATGTTACATATGGAAACATATGTAAAAGTGACTGAACATAGTACCTTCAGACCAGTATAGTGAATTTATTCCCCTGGTAATGTGTAAGACTATCCAGCCATGATGGTAGTGATCTAAAAGCCCTCCTAGCCATGCCTGTCTCCTGGACTTCAAGCAGGAGCCGAGAGACCAGGAAGATCCACAGATTGAGCACTGGGTCTGTCTGGGGCAATGCAGCTCCATCCAGAACCAGAGATGGGAGAGCCTTGACTCTGGAGAGTCCAAATATCCATAGCAAGTCTAGCTTTCTAGGGCTGAATGGAGCCTGTGTTGACCCATCCAATCCCCAACAACTCACATCCACTGGGATAGGACATCCACTGGGATAGGACATCCGTGGCATCACGGGGCCTGGGGTAGAGATATAAATCTTGGTGTCATTTGCATACTGTTGATATCTCACACCAAACTGATATGCTATTCAATTGAACAAAACAACAGGAATAAATCTAGTGCTTCTTTCCTTTAGTGTCTTCATTAATTAAAGTAACTAGTTAAGGTATTAGATATTTCAGAATTTTTCAAATATTCTATCAAACGTCTCTAACCAAAACAGTCTCTCAGGTTTTTAAATGTACTTTACTTATCTGTAAAACATTAGAATTGCTTTGGAAAATGTTTTCCCCATAGATATGGTTTGGTCCCAACCGTAGAGGCCTTTAGTAAGATGATTAGGACCTGGCTCTTCCCCCCCACCCCAATATTGGACTCCATTTGAGCTGAATCTCCAGCTGGATGATTTGTAGAAATCTTCAGTTCTGTTCCCATTTGATTTCCTAGTGTATTTAACGGGCCACATTATTCTGTATTAGTTAATTATGACAACCTCTTTTTCATTTTTTTGTTATCTTTAATACTTTCGCTACTTTTATTTTATACTTATACTTTTACACAATACTCTTACACAAAGCAAAAGTGACTGGAAGGTGAGACTTTGTTGTTTAAAGTCTCTGCTGTGGTTGCAAGCATGATGTCTGATAACATCACCTCCCAAGGTTTAAACTTGTGGAAAACTGCAGTCCTCTCATCTGCTCATGAGGAGCAGCCATCCAGAGCACCTGTGTGTGATCTCCTATCTTTTCCTTATAAAGAAAGATTCTAAGAGACCGGTCTATTCACTGGTTCCTTGATTTTTGCCAGTCAGTTCAACGTTTGCAGTTCATCCACACCTCCCCGCAAAATCCTATTATTTATGCATTTCTGTATGCCACTCAGAGTCACATTGTTTGAGATGGACAGACGTATAAATACATATGTGCACAAAATGCATATTCTCTAACACCAAAAGTTTTTATTTTATTTTCATTAAAATATAAATTTATTTCGGATTAAAACAAAGTCTGTGTCAAAAGATTTCAGTGTTAGCTTTAACCAGCCCTGCGCAACATTCCCTGATACAAACATTTACTACAATTCTACATCAAGGCTTACTAATCACAAGTCAAATTGAAATAAAAGCAAGTGAAACAAATTTTGGCTCTCCATTTTGGACATCTAAACTGTCTTAAGCATGAATTCCACATTTTTAAACTTGCTGTCTGATATTTCCTTTATTGTTCATTTCTCATTTTTGACAGATATTTATGAGTAGATAACTTGAGATATAGTTTCTCAAACTTTAAAGCATTACTGACTCAAATATGTTTTTATCAACGCACATTTCTCCAAAGTACACTTAGGGAGGCAACAATTGCACTTCAGATATCTGTACAATGTTGCCTTTAACACATTCCCAGATTTGCCTGTTTTAGAATCAACAGAAGAATTCACAACTCTTTATATTATGGCCTCATTGGCTTTGGATTCACTGATGTGAGTTTCAGTAGCAGATCAGGAATGCATGTGGAATGTTTTCTAAAAATACGTGCATAAATTTATTTTCTTCAGAAACCATTATTTGTGTTAGCCTGCAGGCAAAGGCTTTTCCTTAGAAATTGTCTGCATTGCATTCCCCAGTATTCAAATTGTGCAGGCGGTGTTCCCTCAGTTGTGGTTTGGAAGTCAGCAATAGGTCAGAGAACCATGACAGCAATTATTGTGTATAACCATATCAGTGAATACTATAGGTGGAAACAAGGGCAAAAGCAAGTGAAGAAGGGGATGGAGGCCAATCAAAGGAATTACAGGCAGTCCTCAACTTATGATCACAACGGAGCCCAAAATTTATGTTGCTAAGTGAGACATTTTTTAAGTGAGCTTTGCCCCATTTTATGACTTTTCTTGCCACAGTTGTTAAGTGAATCACTGCAGTTGTTAAGTTAGTAGCACAGTTGTTAAGTGAATCTGGCTTCCCCCTTGACTTTGCTTGTCAGAAGGTAGCAACAAGGTGATCACACATGATCCCAGAACACTGCAAAAGTCATAAATGTGACTCAGTTGTCGAGTGTCTGAATTCTGATCACATGACCATGGGGATGCTGCAGCGGTCATAAGTGTGAAAAATGGTCATAAGTGTGAAAAATGGTCATAAGTCACTTTTTTTCAGTGATGTACTGTGACTTACAATGAACTGTTGTAAGTGAAGGATTACCTCCAGCCCGCCTGTGAAATCAAATTGATCCAATATCTCAAGTTTCTCTAATGGAGCTATCACTTCCTAGAGCTGAAAACTGCATAATGGTATGCATATAACAATTACTTTAAACCTTAGAAGCCTTGCAACATATTTTTCAAACACACAGAAATCCAGAATGGATGGAAACACCAAAGTTAACGTAATTACCTGTGCGTAATTATTGGATTTGTTCTTAAAATCAATTGTATTCCTGGCTGATGATCAAATTGCCTTTGATACATCTCTGCTTCTCTTGTGATTTGTTTTTTTTTTTTCCCCAGTAGTCCTGAAGTACTGACATTTGGTGCCAAAAACATTTGACAAAGATCATTGTCAGCATATTTGTGGAACGAGATGCTCTCCCTTCTTCCCCTTGAAATGTTTTGGCTTTATAACATTCACATGCTAGCCATGACAGATTGCTTGTGACAGGAGGTGTCAAGGAAGGGAATAAAGTTTTAAACTGTCAACTTTATCTCTCTTCCTAATTATCATGCTCCTCATGTTAAAGATAAACTCTTCCTAGAACCATTACATTCTGTTTGTTAAAGCTGTAGTTTCTCAATTCCTATCTGGAATGTCACTGCTTGGTCTGGGGAATAGTTTTAAAGCTGGTGCAGGCACCCAGGTTTAAAGACACAAACACAGATACCCAGCTAAAGAAATATATTTGTTTCTCCCACCCAACACTATCAATTCGAATTTGTGCAGGAAGGCAAGCAGGATGAGTGGGAAATGCCCCTTCCAAGTCTCAGCTACATTTGGATGAATCCATAGTGCCCCATCTCATAACAAACACATAAAGAGATTGGATTTACAGATTGTGTTACTTTTAAGATGTGTGTGGCTGGAAATTTGAAATGTGGATTTACAGGCGGCTGTTACGTATAAGCTGGGTGGACAAGATCAGAAATGAGGAGGTTTTAAGCCGCCTGGGAAAGCCAAGGGAAATCATCAAAACAATTAAAAAACGAAAGTTAGAATATTTCGGACATGTGATGCGACACCCAGAAAAATACGGCATACTCCATTTAATCCTCCAAGGAAAGATTGAAGGCAAACGAGGTCCAGGCAGAAGAAGAACATCATGGCTTCAAAATCTAAGGGACTGGTTTGGACAAAACTCAGCAGCACTTTTTCGTGCAGCTGCTGATAAAAACAGGATCGCCAACATGATCGCCAACGTCTGATAACGGATATGGCACAAGAAGAAGAAGAAGTGGCTGGCTAGGTTGGCTGATTCTAGCCAGTTGTGTTTTGGAACCTATGACTTACAGTTGAATGACTTACAGGTGAATGAGGAACCCGCACAATGTCAGCTTTCTCAATAAATCATGGTTGTCCAACCTTTTGGCTTGCCTGGGCTTCATTGAGTGAAGAGTAGTTGTCTTGGGCTGCATATAAAATATATGACATAGTTAATGTACATAAATAACAAATTTCCTTTTTTATATATTTTTTTATTCTTTTGTGAGGCTGCAATTTTAGCTGTCCAGGGCTGCATGGAGACATTCCTGAGATAAATCATGGTTAATGTTATTATTTAACATCATGAAGAATTCAGACCTCTTCCCTATGGAGACACTCAGGCAAAATTAAAGATGCTATCTGTTACTATTCTGTTCTTTTTAAAGTTAATAAATGCCTTCTGAATCAGGTGAATAATTACCCTATTTTTATATATATATATAGGATGCATCTTTGTGACAACAAATTGTACCCAAGGTTCATGAAAAACAGCAAATTAAGATTTATTAAATCAAACTTGTGCTTGACAATTATACTATACTAACGGTAAGAATGCCCAACTATATTTTTCCCCTCTTGTAAACTTTTACTTTGTTCTAAGTAGAATCAAATCTCCCATTACTTTGCTTCAGAGATGTGCCATGTGTTTTCCTAGCACAAAATCATTTTGTGTAGAGTTGAAACAGTTATGTTTAGGATTGAAGTTTGAAGCCTATTTTTAATTACTAATCAGGGACAGTGCACAGAGCTCTGTCTAGATACCAGCCTAAGTAAAAACGATCTTTAGCACCATCAGGATAAGAAAGGTATGGTTTACTAAAAGCCAAGTGAAATACAGCAGTGCAAAGCTGCAGAACTGAAATTTGCAAGCCAAGGCGAAAACGTTTCCCTGCTTAGGCACTAACCCGATTGCTGGTCCTTCACTGTCCAATCAATTTCAAAACAGATGTTTTGGAAACAGCCACTCTGATTGTAGGCTGGCTTGCGGCTGCATTCTTCTCATTATGGAGCAAACTTGGGCCGGCACTTTCACTTTCTTAACTTTTATTCTCCCCCCCCCAGTGTTCCCCCTCCCTCTCCCCCTCCCCCCAGGGTCCATGGCAGGCTGGTACTGAAGCAATCGCAGAATGTAGGCATTTGGTGGCGGGTCTCACGTTTTCTGAATATTGTGAAGAGTTTCATGAGAAGGAGAATTATATATAAAAAAAAAAGAAACCCTCCAAAATTTAGCTAAATGTGGCACAAAAGGAGTAATATCAAAATACAGTTCAGAATAATTTGACGGAAGTTTCATTTGTACTCGCCCACTTACAGAGCTGAACACCTAAAAGTAACATGCCTGGAAAATGTGAACGTCTAAAATAGCAACTGGCCAAAACTATAATTGGTCAATGAGCTCCTGTCCTAAAGCTGTTCAAGAGATAATGGAAAGTGGGATGGCTATTATCTCTGAAGAATGCATCAGTAGAGAATGACAAAAATTTTCTTTCATTTTTTTTTTCCAGGTGGCTCTTTTCTTATAACTAATAATAACCTATCAACCATGAAAAGAAGAAAATTGAGATATTGGAACACTGCTATCATGTCACCCCTAGTCCTTCTCTTCATTAGACTAGACATACCCAAATCCAGCAACCGTTCCTTGTAAGGTTTAGCCTCCAGTCCCCTAATCATCTTTGTTGCTCTTCTCTGTACTCTTTCTAGAGTCTCAGCATCTTTTTTACATCGTGGTGACCAAAACTGGATGCAGTATTCCAAGTGTGGCCTTACCGAGGCATTGTAAAGTGGTATTAATACGTGATCTTGATTCTATCCCTCTGATAATGCAGCCCAGCACTGTGTTGGCTTTTTTGGCAGCTGCAGCACACTGCTGGCTCATATTTAAGTGATTGTCCACTAGGACTCTGAGATCCCTCTCACAGTTACAACTATTGAGCAAGGTACCCCCTATACTATACCTGTACATTTGGTTTTTCTTGCCTAAATGTAGAACCCTACTTTTTTCACCATTGAATTTCATTTTGTTAGATAGTGCCCAATCTTCAAGTCTGTCCAGGTCCTCCTGTATCTTAAGCCTGTCTTCTGGAGTGTTGGCTATTCCTGCCAGCTTGGTGTCATCCGCAAATTTGATGAGTTCCCCATCTATCCCCTCGTCCAAATCGTTGATGAAGATTGATCTGCAGATCAATATAAATCTTGTAGATTTTACTATCTATATTGGGGAGAGTGGGAGGGGGGGGTAGCATTCCAGTCTGCCAGCCTTTTACATGGATTTAAAAGAAATCTATGTATATTAATAAAAACCACATCATCTTTTTCATTCACAGTTGCTAATGTAAATCCTAAGAAATTCTCTTTAATTAAAATTTCCCTGGTGTCATCTTTACATAAATTGTGCTGGCACTAATTTTAGCATGAATTTTCTTTCAATATCAAACACACACACACACACACACACACACACAAACAAACAAACACACATCTATCTATCTATCTATCTATCTATCTATCTATCTATCTATCTATTACTGAATGGGTAAGTTTTCTTGTAATCTGTTCATTATCTATCTATCTATCTATCTATCTATCATCTAATCTCTATGTCTGTCTGTCTGTGTATCTCTATCATCTATCTGTCTGTCTGTGTCATCTATCTATCTATCTTCTATCTATCTATCTATCTATCTATCTATCTATCTATCTATCTATCTATCTATCTATCTATCTATCTATCTATCTATCTATCTATCTATCTATCTATCTATCTATCTATCTATCTATCTATTACTGAATGGGTAAGTTTTCTTGTAATCAGTCCAGGCTCTACTCAGATTGGTCTGTCTAAACCTGGAGTCTTGGGCAACTGCTGTTTTGAGCCTCTGGTGTTCTGTTCTGAGCTGTGTTTTTGTACTGGCCAATACTGTCTGTAGTTATGATGCCCGGACTTTCCATGTTGTGGGGAGGCAGGGTATTGGCCAGTAATGGGATGGAACTGTTCCTTGTGGGGGTCTTTCATGAACAGTAATGTCATTCCTTGATTAGCCAGTCTGGGTGGGAGCCTCCTGTTAGCAGTTGGTTCATTTGTGCTGCTAGAGTTCATGCACCGCTGTCAGTTTCCTTATCTAGTAGGTGTGGATCATGTTTGAACCAGGAACTGTCCAGCCCTTCGTGTTTTTGACCCACTGTTGGATGTCTGCTATTGTAATGTTGACTGTCTCGTCTTCTGGAAGGCTTCTGTGGTCTGGTCTCAGGTCGTGTGATCACTTTGTACTGGTGTTATGTGTCTTCTCTTTCTCCCACAGTACCAGTGGTGGGATTCAAATATGTGAACAACTGGTTCTCTGTGTGGATGCCGCTTCCAGACGTCCATTCTGGGCCTGGACAACAAAAAATTAGCTACCGGTTCTGCAGAAGTGGTACGAACTGGCTGAATCCCACCACTGCACAGTACTATATAGTTTCTGCTTACTGTGTTGTTGCATTGCAGTTGTTTACCGTGATATGTCTGTTCTCCTAAATGGGGTTAGATTTATTCTGGTTTATCTGCTCTCTCTCTGCTGTTTTTTACTGATTTCAGTTAAATTTCTTATAGATATAAATGATATTGGCATAGACATACAATAGTCATATAATTCTATGCAGATCTGATTGTTGTTAGATGCCCAGGATAAAAGATTGGTGGTCATATACTTCTTTTAAACAGATAGGTATTGATGTAACTTTTAATATTGTTACCTATCCTGGGATTTTTCTTTTTAATTACTCTAAATTTAATTACAGCCTTTATGGCATTATATCTGCAATGTAGCTGGAAATTATATGATCAATAGAGTAAGAATTAGTGCTTGAATAATCTTATCTTTTTTCCTCCATCTTTGTGTTGTGTGTGTGTGTGTTGTGTTTTTTTAATTATAAGCCTTAGCATATACTTTCTCTTTGTAAGAATCTATGTCTAAAGAACAAAATTTTATTTATTGAAATAAGTACCAGAATCATGTACTACAGAGTTTACAGGTTAGGTCTACATATGTCCCAGACGTTCTGCTTCTACTGCATCCGAGAAAGAGCAAAGCTAACAGGTTTTTTTTTATATTTTAAATGTTTTTGGGATACACATTTTACTGTGTAAAATGGTCTTTCAATTAGTTTTTTTTTCCCTTATATTTTATGCATTTTTTTCTTTGGTAAACTGTCTTGAATATTATGGGCAATATATAAAACATGTTATTAAATCAATATGCGTTTCCTTAATCATTGCAGAGGCACAAGGCACCCATTTTGTCCCTTAAAAAAATCCAGATATCATCGTTTGGTACATTAAGGGTCAAAATCAGCCTCTTATCAGTCATCCTGGTGATGCTTTTCTTCCATTTGCTCTTTCAGCTGATAAAGAGAAAACACGGAAGGTTTTTCTTTCTCTTTTCTTTTCTTTTTCTTTAAGTAGGGAGAGATACAACACTGCAAAATAGATCCCAGGATAATTTTATCCAGGAAGATGCAGAATATTCCACGGGGAAACTGGCAGAGTGTATAGGCACAAGAAATCTTCCTTATTTGAAGTAGTGGAGCAATACTGTCCCTCAGAAAAATGGGTGTGGCTGCTTCAAATGCACATTTGTACTTGTTTGCACACCCATGTGCTTCATGAAGCACCTGTTGCACTTCCTATTTTCTTTAAATCACTAAATTATATGTTAAATTGTGTCAAAATGCCGGCCCGCGGGCCGGACGCATCACCAGGAAACCGCGCCCACCCCATTGCCAGCAATGGAGAAAAAGCTCCGATAACATCGTGCGACGTCACATGACGTGACGAGTTTGACATGACTGAAACCATCTGATAACTCTGCTCATTGGATCATTCTCCCAAGAGAAATGTTGGTAATCTTCATAACTTCATACATATGATTATAGAAAAATGCATCAAAGTCTTTGGAAAAGCAGCAGCAGCATCTGCCGCAATCATACTGCCAAAATCCATATTGAGAAAATATTTCTATGAATTAAATTGAATAGTTGCAAAAATATTGTCATTTAGTGTTTCTAAGAACTTTTAAACAGAGGATAGTTTTAAAATCTGAAGTTAAGGGAAGAAAAAGGTGCAATGATCATGGTATGCAAAGTCAATGAGCACCATTTCTGTGGTTTAAAGCTAGTCCTCACTTAATGACAGTAACTGGAACCAGAATTTCTGCCACTAAGTGATGGGGCTGTAAAGCATGATGTCATGTGACGGTATCGCTTAGTGATGGAAATCCAGGAAATCTAATTCCCATTGTTAAGTGAGTATTGCAGGTCATTAAGCAAGGATCTCAATTTGTGACTTCCTGCCAGCTTCCAACAAGCCAAGTCAATGGGGAAGTTGCAGCAATGTTGCAACTTCAAACAGTCCTGAAAAGTGGTCATAAGCTGAGGACTACTGTATTTTTCATTATGATACACTTGTGACTAATTTTACATTGTCTAATTGACAGCTCTGACTCAAGATTGAAGACCCCTGAACTAGGATTTAACTCATGTCTATTATCAAGTGAATCTCAGATCAATTTATAAGGCTGCTGCCAGTAATATGAGAAGTAGTGTTTGACCAAGTAGAAGGAATGTGCAAAACATTTTACAACTGTTTACTTCAAAACATTTCATGCTTGAAACAATGCCTCAAAAAAGATGCTATCTTCCTTTATTGCTGACTGGAAGTCCCTAATGGACTTTTTTGGGGGGTAAAATAGAAACAAATGAACTTATGATTTATGGTTTTGATGATTAGATAGGATAGATTATAGAAAGAAGAGAGTCATGAAGTCAGTTTAAAGAGAGGTAAATTTATGATTGTACTTATAACTGCTGTTAAAAAAAAGATGGAAAGCTACTTCGTTATATCTTTCCTTCTTTGATTTCTTCCTTTTTCTATTTTTTCCTTACTCTATTTTTGTTTGTATTAATTTTCAACTTTAAAATTTAAAAAACTTTAAATAACATTATATATAAAAAAAGAAATGAACAATGTCACAAATATTCTAAAAGCTTTCTGAGCTTGCAACACCCCTTAGCTGAGTTGAGGCAGGTGTTTCAAAATCAAAACATGCAATTTTAATTCACTTCCAGAATGAATGAAATGGTCCATTTTGAGCATAAAGCATTTCAAGCACCATAGGATTGTATTCCTACTGTACCAAGTAGGAATGCAATCCAATCCCATACAAGAGTTAACATTTCAAATGGATTCTGGTTTCTATTCGCTGATTGTATTAAGCCAGGAATAAGCAGTCTTCAGCCATGGCTTACTTTAATAAGCCATTTTTGTTCACATTAGATAAATTGAAATCAAATGATATTATTGTAGCTCTGCCAACCTGGCAGTTTGAAAGCATGCAGCTGCAAGTAGATAAAGAGGTATCACTTCGGTGGGAAGGTAACAGCATTCCATGTGCTGCCACATGACCATAGAAGCATCTTCAGACAATGCTGACTTTCTTGGCTAGAAAACAGAGATGAGAACTGCCCTCTAGCGTTAGACATGACTGAACAGGGGGAAACTATACTTTTACTTTTTTTAAGTGTTTCAAAGCTTTTTCATAGAAATAAACATGGAATAAAAATTAAGTGTTTTGCTTTAGGTCTCCATCCTTAAGGTAATAAACAAACCAAAAAGTGTGACTTTAATAAACTTTTGTATAAGATACTGTATTTCTTATACTATATATTTCTTTGTTTCTCCAAAGTCTACTGTCTACTGGATGTCAGAATGTATGAAATTATGTTTTCCATTTAAATGTGTAAGATTGACCTAGCTTTGGCTGGTTCACTTTATGTATGTGGGTAGGGATATGTCTGTATAGGGATCAAACAGCTGCTCATGAAATCTAATGCCTTGGTAATATTCCATTACTTTTAGTCATAAACAAATAATTAGGATGCTCATTTGTTTCATGGCTTGGTTTAAAATCCACACTATGGAATTTATTCTTGATTAATACTAGCAGCAGCAGAGTTCAACTCAAGAAGATATGATAAAAAACCACAGGAATGTGGTTGCACATTGCATACCATTTAAACAAAAAAAATTCTTACACCAAACCAATTGAAATTCATTTTTTTGACAATTGCTTTTTTAAAAAAGCCAGGATTATATCAAATAGGAATGGTTGATAGGCTACCCTCATTACTATGGAAGAAATAAATGGAAAAAAAAGATTGATTCATATTTATTTCAATTACTGCACACATTTATTATTTAAGAGAAAACTAGAGTGTAAGCAAAACCATGACATTAATCCACTCTTGTTTAATTTTTTTCTCTCCCCCTCTCTTCTTTTCCTTCATCTAGTGTGCTCTTTCTATTAATGCTGCAATTATCCTCCACAATCCATCAGATACACAAGGATAGTATTGTTGACATAATTAGCTGGAATAAAACATTATTATTTAGCATTCTTACTTGCAAAATCTAGAAATGTAACTGTATTAGTTTAGTGAGGAATTCTACAGCAGTCTCATTAAAATATAAAACCAAGCATACTGAATCTTTTAAAAAGGATATTACAAATAAATGGTCATCCTTCAGGAGGAAGAAAAAAAATTGATTCCTGAATAATGGAGTTTATACTGCTATATATTCTCAGATATACTGTATTGTAATATCACAGCATTTCAATAAATGGTAATAATGGAAAAAGAGAGAGTTTTTTGGGGGGGAACTGCTGCTTTTTTATTGATGATGATCCATTGCAGGTTGGTAGGTGTGAATATTCTGTTTGCACCACATAAATGGAAGAGCATGGAATACTGAATACAGAATACTGAAACAATGATTGGGCTTTTCTGAGATTTATTAAGAATGATAAATATTTGTATATAATATGTTCCTTTTGAAACTGTGTTTGAAGTACCAGTGTATTTAAACATGCATAGAAAAAAGGAATAAATTGAACAACATGACTGATACCATTGTTTATGATGAAAGGCTAAGAGAATCAATAGAGCAGGGGTCCCCAACCCATGGTGACACTCGGTGGCCTGATAAGAACCGGACCACACAACTGGAGGTGAGCGGCAGACTCATCTCCAGCTGTGGTGATGGACAAGTGAGCAAAACCAAAATCATCATACCCTCTACTCTGTGGAAAAAAATGTCTTTCAGAAACCAGTCCCTGGTGCCAATAAGATTGGGGACTGTTGCAGTAGAGGATACAACAGTGATGAGATGTTGAATTCAGAACACCACTGGAACATGGAAAAACATGGACATAAAAAAAAGAAAAGAAAATAGAAATAGAGTGAAAGTCGGACTACTGTAACAACAGAAAGCACAAGGGCCATAATTAATATCCCAAGCAAATGAATGGAAGTGAATATAAGGAAAGAGGATGTTAAAGCTACTTGGAACACAGTGGAAAGAGCAATTAATGTTGAAGAGGGCCATAACATCACACTAATGGGAATGTGAAAAAGATGCTTGATAGTATAAGTATAATGAAGTGAAAGAGTTTATGGATAAGGAAACAAACCAAAGCAAACCCACCCCCTCAAAAAAACCCAGTTTTGTTTGTAAATGCTTTTTTTTACTAAAATCAGAAGAAAAATATAATGTGCATTGAGAAAGACAATTACAAAATACGTGTAATCAAAAGACAGTAAGGAGTAATTCAGAATGAAATAATGTTTTTGAAGATTTCTTTTCTTTTCTTTTTCAAGTGTTTTGAAGTGGGTGAAAAAGCCTAAATAAGAAACCTCCAGCTAAGAGAATGGAATTCAAAATTAAACTGATGAAATAATTTGGGGTGACACTAAAGTGAGGATGTGCTGGAAGGGGTATTAGTAATATGTCAAAGAGTAGAACTGAAATGAATGAACGCTATTTGTTTTGCTAATGACCAACTGGGGAAAATGGTGGAAAGAAAACTATAAATGCTTGAAAATGTTGAGACATTATAACTCTTAAGTGTACATGGTGAAACTAATAATAATAATAATAATAAAGTTGGAAGGGACCTTGGAGGTCATCGAGTCCAACCCCCTGCTCAGGCAGGAAACCCTATACCATTTCGGACAAATGGCTGTCCAGTCTCTTCTTAAAAACTTCCAGTGTTGGAGCATTCACTGCTTCTGGAGGCAGGTTGTTCCACTGGTTAATTGTTCTAACTGTCAGGAAGTTTCTCCTCAGTTCCAGGTTGCTTCTCTCCTTGACTAGTTTCCATCCATTACTTCTTGTCCTGCCCTCAGGCGCCTTGGAGAATAGCTGACTCCCTCTTCTTTGTGGCAACCCCTGAGATATTGGAATACTGCTATCATGTCACCCCTAGTCCTTCTCTTCATTAAACTAGACATATCCAATTCCAGCAGCCGTTCCTTATATGCTTTAGCCTCCAGTCCCCTAATCATCTTTGTTGGTCTTCTCTGAACTCTTTCTAGAGTCTCAAGGTCTTTTTTACATCATGGTGACCAAAACTGGATGCAGTATTCCAAGTGTGGCCTTACCAAGGCATTGTAAAGTGGTATTAATACTTCACGTGATCTTGATTCTATCCCTCTGTTAATGCAGCCCAGCACAGGAGAACTAGAGAACTATTAAATGTGGATTGCTCATGCATGCACTTGGCACTTGTTTAATGTTCGTCTGAAGGCTGCATCTGTGCATTATGGCTAGAACAATGGTTTTATTGTTTCTTCATAAAGGGGAAAGTGTCAACTCTACAATGAACCTGGCTGCAGCCATTTTTTTTGTTCTAGATTGCCACAAGAAAGGGAAGGAGGGAAGGTATTTCTGGTAGTCTAAACATGAGCAACAATTGTGGGAACCATACCGAAGGAGAGAAGGAGGATGGTTTACTCAGAAAGCCCGCCAAGTTGTTCTATTGGTCAGCATGAGTAGAATTGTTACATTGTATTACTTTGATTCTTGGAGGGAAAGCTTAGATCTGGTTTCATTTTTGTTCGTGCCGATATTATGTATCCAATAAACATGTTCTTTGAGGAAATTTCCTGTCTTGGACTTCCGATTTATTTGGTCTCATTGATCGGAACCTTGACAGAAAGGTAACAAAAGTGAATGCAAAAGTAAAGGAGGATTAGGTTGTTAAATGTACTTGGGAAGGATTTGCCTCAAAGAAAATGGTTAAGCACTGATCAGGAATAAGATGAGAATATGTGATATATCCTTTGGTTGTTTAATGTATTTATTGAAACATGTATAAAAAAATATTCAAGATGATTTTATAGGTAAACTGGTTGGCAATATTTATTTATTTATATTCTGCCTTTATTGCTTTTAAAAATATTTTTTTTACCTCACATGGCATCTGCCAGGACTCTCTATATAAATGGGACACAGTATACTCCCCTCAGTGTGACTGCGGTGTCCCAGGTCAAACTGTAGATCACATCATGACCATCTGTAGGTTGAGGGCATCTACCACTCCAATATCTGATTTTTTAAAATATAAACGATGTTGTGCTTCAATGGTTAGATGGCCTACACATTGGTATTTGAACACAGAACTTTTTAACATTTATATTTTATTGTGTCTAGATAAAATGTTAATATATACTGCTAGCCCATATAGATAGATAGATAGATAGATAGATAGATAGACAGACAGACAGACAGACAGACAGACAGACAATAAATAAATAAATAAATAAATAAATAAATAAATAAATAAATAAATAAATAAATAAATAAATAAATAAATAAATAAATAAATAAATAAATAAATAAATAAATAAATAAATAAATAAATAAATAAATAAATAAATAAATAAATAAATAAATAAATAATGGATAACTCAAGGCAATGAGCATATCAACAAACCTTCCTCCTTCTATTTTCCTCATAACAACAACAATCCTGTGAGGTGAGTTGGGCTGAGAGAATGACTGGCCCAAAGTCACCCAGCTGGCTTTCCTGGCTAAGGCTAATATGAACAAATGTCTTATTTTTTTATACCTACAATACCATGTTAACATCTTAGAACCAGAATGACTTGAACCAGATTTTAGAATGTGTGATAAAGTGAGGAATAATGATGCTGAACATCATTAATATATCAAAGACCAAGGCAATGCTGTTTACAGGGAAAATGGAATGAATAATTGCAAATTATATATAAATGATGAAAAATTAAAGCAAGCAGGTGAATTTGTGTACCTTGTTTTAGTAAAGTTTACCAAATATGGCAAAATAGGGGGAAAATGTGCAAGTGCTGGTAGAAAATTTGTAGGTAGGAGATAGTCCTTGTGAGAAAAGAATATTTGATAAAAACCACGGAAATTAGAGTATGATTCTGCACACTTGTTATAAAAAGTGAGGGTTGGAAAAATGAGGTGAGAAGAAGGGACATATCCAGAAAATTGTGGCTGGATGATGTCATGAAATTCTCAAAAGAAGAGGAATGTTTAAAAAAATAAAAACAATCAATGTGTGAATAAATGTATGAACATGGTAAAAGCAAAATTTGTTTGCAAGGATAGAATGGCACAGAGTAAAGTAATCTTAGCTACATTGTTTTCCTTTCCTTTCCTTAACCTTTTACTTCATTTTGCGTAATGTTCTATACTTTGAATAATTCTGCTTATCCCAAAAGAAAATACTGTCATTGTATGCATTATTGAAATCCTATTTTGGAATCCACTTTGAGTTTCCACTTGTCGCAGAGTGAGCTTCTCCTACCTGGTTTCTCTCAGATAACAGATAACAGAATAACAGAGCTGGAAGGGACCTTGGAGGTCTTCTAGCCCAACCCCTTGTTCAGGCAGGAAACCCTTTATCATTTCAAACAAATAGTTGTCCAATCTCTTCTTAAAAATCTCCAATGTTGGAGCACTCACAACTTCTGAAGGCAAGCTGTTCAACTGGTTTATTGTTCTCACTGTCAAGAACTTTCTCCTTAGTTCTAGATTGCTTCTCTTCTTGATTAGTTTCCACCCATTGCTTCTTGTTGTATTTTACTTTAAAATGATTCTTTTTCTGATATAAACAGACATTTTTGCTGAGTTTTTTTTTTGTTTATATCACTTACAGTAAGTACAAAGTTCTAATATCAGGAAGATTTTTAAGTAGCCATAGTATTATTAACTTTTATCTCCAGTATTAATACAAGACCCATAATTTAACTCATTGACATTCTAGGTATCCACATCACTGTGAGAGCAACTACATCTTTTACTAAAAGCATATCCATGTTACCAAAACATTACACAAGAAAACCTGGCACAAAAGGATAGCCTGAAAGCATTTTGAAATTACAGAATGCTTTATTGGACTTTTAGACTAATGAATGGTGAACAGAATGAAAGAGCATACAATGACACTACAATTTATAGCCACGTTAGACAAGGAAAAAGAAGAGGGGAAAATACAGTGTATTTGTTTAAGTAATAATTTATTGTTGCCCACATTTTCAATTTTATTGGTTTTCTTTTAGAAAATGGCTCTTCTCTAAAATTTTATAAATCATTTTTTTTTTCAATATGACACTCTCCACTTGTACTAGTTTTCAGTTCCCATCATTTTCAACCAAATGGTTGATGGATATCCTGGAGAGAATGATGAGAAATATAATGCAATATTTCCAGAAGTCATTGGTTGTGATAGGTTGTAATAGAGGTTTTACAGGAAATGCATATGATATTAGAGGCTGATTCTTTTGCCCTTTCTCTGCTTGCATCTAAATGCAGTGCAAATATGACCTGGTAGCATCATTTTTCTTCCTCATCTTGTCTCCAGTTCATGAGTGAGATACATTTAAAGAGTTATTAATTCAACTTATTATAAAACACTCTTTCCTTTTTTTTTTCTTCTAATTCTATCCAAAGCAGCTTCAAGGTATATGAAATCTGTTACATCACTCATTAGTTTGGTGGAAAGTCAAGTAACTGAAGAGAAATGAAACAAGTATAAGGCAGGATGGATAATCAACAAAATGGACAATCAAATAAATTTCATCCAGTATCCTTTATGCCAACTCAAGGATAGGTAAAGAAGATTCCTTCTCCTTCTTCTCCTTCTCCTTTTCCTCTCCCCATCTTACCGCTGTTTGGTGGGGCATGATAAGGCAACTCAATGAGTTTTGTGATGAAATGTATTCAAATTTATGGAGAGAAACAGAATAATAAATAGATTTTGTTTATTTATATAAACTAATACTGTAATTTTGTCTCTTTGTCTCTTGATAATGGATATGGAGAACAGATCACTCAGAAAGGGCAATTGCAGACTAAGTTCTTCAGGAAAGCAGCCTCTGCTTTTTGTTCATAAATATTTCCAGGGTTGATAGGTCTCCAGTATGTCTACAAATTTATATCCTTCTTCATTTAATTGCAAAACAAACCCATGCATGCTGACTTAACCTACTGTCTGAAATGATTAGGTCAAGCTTAACAATGGAGACCTAATGTAGCTTTTGGTCATGGGTACTGACTAGAAATCTTCCATCCTGATCCTTGTGGACTGACAGCAGCAGAACAGAAAGAGTGGTCTTAATCAGAAGTGGGAAAGGTTAAATTAGATACTATGGGTTGAATCCAAACTTAGCCATGCTTATTTAATTGCAGTCAGTGAGACTTAATTTATTCAATATGAACTTATGTCCCATTGATTTTGCAAGCTTTGGCCCAATTGAACTAATATTAGGAAAGACTGTATGTCAGCACAGAATGGAGAAAGTAACCTTCAGAATTGTTTCAGGTGTGTAAAGATTCAGTCAATAAACCTTGTTATCCATGCTGAACCTCAAAGGATAAAGCAAGTTATAATTTAAGAAGGAATGATAGTATAAATCTCTTAGAAGAGAATATTTGTAGCTCAGGACTGAGCTGTGGGGTCCTTGGTGCTCTCTGAGCTTCATAGTCCCATAAATTTCTTTGCTGGTCTTTCCCAAACTGATTTGCTATGGATGTGTTAGGCTACAGCTTCCATAATTTTCAACCAGTCTTTTTGTCAGGGAATTGAGGGACCTGTAATGTCACCAATCTGAAAGACACTATGGAAAGTTGCCCTATACGATATATTAGGACTTGTGTATTACTGATACATGCTTTATGAAGTCCAGTCAATAGCTCATATTGCAGGATCCAATCTAAATCGGTCACCGGGAACAAATATTTATTCTTCCAAGCTTTTGGGCTCATGCTGGATCCCATCCTCTGGTAACTTCTCTCTCTCCAGAATGTGTGCACTAGACTGCTAAAATGTATACATTGCTAGATAAAAGATTGAAGCCTGGGAAACTCGCCCCTTGTCAGTCAATAGGACTACTGATTTACCATCAGCTTACCAGGTACTTAGTAGCCAAGGGTTTGGTGGCATAAGGAAACAACAACTAATAACTTAACAGCCAGCCATCAACACTCTAATTATCAATTAAAAGCCACACATAACCAGGCACCATATAAATACAATGTGTAGAATGGTCCAGTGCACCCATTCTGAAGAGAGAGAAGTTCTTTGAAGATGGGCTCCAGCATGTGTCTGAAAGCTTGAAAGAATAAACCTCCAGTCCTGGTGACCAACTCAGACTGGATCCTGCAACATTATCCTGGGATACGTGTATCTGCCTTCATTCACAATACTTCATGCTTTCAACAATGCTCAGAAATGTCCTCAATATAAAATTAAAGCACTGGGAGATGATGGAAAATATTTATCCCTGGATTAAAAATGCACCCAATCTAACATTGTGACAAAAGAGGGAAAAGGAGCTTTTGGTCTGAATAAAGGAATATGTTGTTGAAGGACAGCAATACACTCATCATTTTAAGTAGCATACCTATTCAGTATGGAATTAGGTTAAAATCTTATAATACAAATTCAACCCAAATCCTTTCAGTGCTTGTCTACATTTTCTAATTTTTCATAAACCATTTACTGTTTACCAATCCTTACCACAGACCCTGCATATTATACCCAAACACTACTGAGACAGGTATTGTGGTATTTTATACCATCTGCCAGAATAATACCCTGCATACAGATCTTTGAGGACCTATTGAAGTTGGTGGTTTATTGTGCTATAACTAACCTACTTCAGGTCCATCCCTTTCTTTTTTCAGGTAGACTCTGCACCTCCACAGCTATTTTTCTTGTTGGATCCAGAAGGATCAGTCACTTCACTGGAACAGGATTTTATTTTATTTTTTAAAAAGGGGGAGTGATTCAGACAGGGCAATATTGACTTAATGGAAGTTCAATATTGCCAAAGATAAAATAAAACCTAACTTCTAAGTAGAACTTCATCCAGAAATGTTTCAAAGTTGGTGGATGAGGTAAGAGGGCAAGAGCTGACAGCAAAGCACTTATTCCTCTAGTGTGTATTTTTGTGTGCATGCATATACATGTATATCAGTGTGAGTTTGTGCAAGGAGAGAGAGAGAGAGAGAGAGAGAGAGAGAGAACTAGAAGGAGGACAAGGAGGAAGAGGGAGAGAGGAAAGAAGGCAGGCAGGCAGGCAGGCAGGCAGGCAGGCAGGAAGGAAGGAAGGAAGGAAGGAAGGAAGGAAGGAAGGAAGGAAGGAAGGAAGGAAGGAAGGAAGGAAGGAAGGAAGGAAGGAAGGAAGGAAGGGGGAAAAGTAATGTATAAACTAATATTTATGGATGTAGATTAGATTAGATTGATCTTCAAGGATAAAAGAGTTACGGCAAATAGTGTTGGTGTAAATTAAATTTAACTCTTTTTTTTCTTTTCTTTTGTCTAATCTCCTCTCTTTAATTTCTTTACTATTATTTCTCATACCTTTTCTGAGTCTTGCATAACATCGATTACTCTGAAAACGATGGATTACATTATATTTATTATAATCCCATCTCTTTGTAGAATGTTCATTAACAATTACTGATAATTCACAATTAATGTGCAATTTACTGTAGGCTAATGAAATGTATTAATAGCATCTAAAAGTAAAATTATATAAATAAAATAATCCTGAAATCAAATGTATTCTAAATGGTAAATGAGGGATCTCTCTCTCTCTCTCTCTCTCTCTCTCTCTCTCTCTCTCTCTCTCTCCTCTCTGTGTATATGTTTGTGTGTTTGTGTGTGTGTGTGTTTGGTTGTTTTTTGTAAAACAGAGATTTTTAAAATATGTCTCATTTTTTTCTTCTTTCCTTTTCAACATGCACATGTCTCGTGTTGAATTCACCAAATGTTTGAACATCGAAATAATCTGCAAAGTGATCTCTATCATAAATACCCCATTAACCTCTACTTTGTTATTATTATTGTCATTGTCAGAACTGTCTGTTTACCTCAATTAGAGCTGCAGTAGAAGAAATACATTAGCATGTAATGAGATCATTTCACTGAAATGAAAAGATTATTTCCTGTTATATCTATTTATATATCTCCAATCTAGGGAGCAAATGCATCTAATATTATATTTGAAAAGCAAGTGAACTCATTTAAAAAAGTTACTAGAATCACTGTCCACAGACAAAAGAAAAATGCTTTGGTTTTATTATATTATATTTATTTTGACAAAAAACATCAGCCAGCAGATTTACAATTATTATGAGAGCCAGTTTTATCTAGAGGTTTAGGCACCAGGCTAGAAATCAGAAGACCATGAGTTCTAGTCTTACCTTAGCCATGAAAGCTACTCTCTCTCAGCCCAACTCACCTCACAGGGTTGTTGTGGGGAAAATGGAGTATAAGATATGTTCACTGGTTTAACTTGTAAAATAATAATAATGAAGATGAGTTATAAATAAATTGTTGCTGCTGCAGATAATGAGTGTGAAAAAAAACACAGAAAGAAATTTAGGCTTATTGGGCCAGACTGATTTCTTTGACATCATATTCACGTTCTAATCCTTTGCAAACTTGTGGAATAAGTGAAAAGACCAAGTCCGCTATGGAAGTCACATTTTCATTGCAGTAACAGTGCCAGTGTTTCCTCCTTTTGCACAAGAGGATTTTAACTGAGCAAAGTCCAAGGAAAGTAGGACTGTTAAGAGGTGCACACTTCTGTATTCACTGGGTGCAAATAGAGGATACGTTAGCATATAATATTCTCCATCTACATTTTCAGGAAGTTATAGTACAACATGTGGGGAAAACAAACCTCCATGTCAAAGAAATGGTCAGTCAGATCAGACATCCTGATTTTTTATTTTATTTTTACTTTACATGGTTTAAGTCAAGGACTAAGGTGTTCAGGCTGAGATGTCAACTTTGTCTTTCAAAAGAGAAGCACTACCTGGTGTGTTCATTCTGTGGCTCTGACATTCAGATAAGCCCCTCTTTTACTGAAGAATCTGAAAACGCACAAAACACACAATTTTATGGATACTAGAGTGGGAATAATTAACTACACTGTGTTTCTTTTAAATTGGTTGATGGCCTCTTCTAACTTTCATCTAGCATTTGTATACATATACATACACATGTACATGTACATGTACATATACATTTCCTTCCTGTATTTTTTTTTCTCACCCCATAAATAGTCAATGCAGATGATGGACTGCTTACCAAAATTATTTAAGAATGAAGGCAAATATACGTGTCCCAGGATAATGTTGCAAGATCCAATCTGGGTCTATGAGTTGTATTTATGTGGTGCCTTCCGATTGGTTGTTTCCTTGTGCTGCCAAGCTCTTGGCTCCTGATAAGTTGGTGGTAAATCAACACTCCTGTTGACTGACAACTCATAGAATAGCCCAAAGCACATATTTCAGTAGAGAGAAGTTCCCTGAAGATGGGCTCCTGCAAAAGTCTGAAAACTTGGAAGAGTAAACCTCTGGTCCCGGAGACTGACCCAAATTGAATCTTGCAAAATTATTTATCTTCATTCTGTATTGAACAGTCTAATTGCTGACACTATTGTTCAGTACTAGAGGAATCCTAGATATATTTGTTTTCTTCTTGGACAATGCAATAAAATAATTGTAGTATGCCAGCTATTGTATTATTGTCTGAAGTGGATTAGTACTCCAAGAAAAAGCACCTATGGAGATTCTCAGTCATCCAGATCATGGTTATCCCAAAGGTGTTTTCCCCCCCAAAAGGCAACTAGATTTTGTTTTTCCTTGAAGATGTTTTGCTTCTCATGAAGCAAAAGTTGCCTTTTGAAAAAGCACCCTCAAAGCAAAAGCATTATTCAGAAATACTTCCAGGAGCTGAACCCTTGAATCAAACACAATTGTAAATTTGATCCTGTTTCAATGAGTGGTATGCAACCAAGTGAAGGAGTCCTCATCATTCTTTTTTATTTTTTTTCTGATGGGGTTGGTTTTTCATGTCCATTCTCAGACATGGTTTTCATGAAGGTTACAAACTTTTCCTTCATCTCTGGTGTCTTCTCCAGGATATGATGTTCTGAAGCAAGCACAAGAGATCATGTAGTGAGAAATTTGATGACTATGTAAGTGAAACTACACAGCTGCTGGAAGCTCCTATAAATAATTCCTTATCTACTATCTTGAAAAACTTTTTATCTTCCACTGAAAGGACCCATTTGTTGACATCCTTGGTTGATTGGAATATATTTCTTCCCATGTTGCTGTGAAGCCTCCCCCTCAAGAAGAAGTGAATACTAGAATGCATTTGGTCTAACAATCTTGAGGTTTTTTTTTAAAAAAAGTTATATCAAACAACAAACATCATAGTGTAATCTAAGATCTGGCAAACCCAGATCTCCTCTCTCTTTAGAATCCTATAGAAACTTATATTTAATTCTTTTTTTTTTTATTTTGCCGAATGAATTTAGATATATCTTTCTGCCACTGTTTAAAAGAAGAATCTTTAATCAATATCAGTATAGTCTGGAATATAAATAACATTCTAGGTAGTACATTCATATTAATTACTGAAATTCTTCCCATCAGTGACAAATCTAGTTTTCGCCATCTGTTTAAATCTGACTTTATCTCCTTCCATAATTTAACATAACTGCTTTTTGTATAACTTAGAATTTTCTAATACTAGAATGCATTTGGAAAATAAATTTTAAAAACTACTTGGCATGATCTGAAGTGCTGAAGGGAGAATATAAAATGTAAATGGGTCAAGGATCAGCACTGGACTGCATCAAATAAATGGAAGTTGGCTATGTCAGTATACAAAGACTAGGGTCCTTTCCCCACTGCTGAGTTGAGTATCCTATCCATCCATCAAACTGGGAGGCATTTGCTTCCCTGTTGCTGATCCCTCTACTAACCCTCATGCTTCTCTTTCAAATCACTGTAGTTACTTGACTTCCCTTCAAGATAAGAAACCCTAATATTGTATACATTTTAAGGATGCCCTTGAACAGTGTTCAAGGAAATACTGTCTTGAAAATGATACAGCTAAGCACAGTTTAAACCTGTCTTACTCATGAGCTGGGAAATGAGATGAAGGCAATGCTATGAGAACATGGCAGAAAAAGATATTCCTATGACACATTTCTGCCAAGATTATGTAACAGGTGGGGAATGGCTCTGAGTCTCATTGTAGTTGTTAAATGAAGGTAATCTCAAAGAGCTTTATCACATACATACCAGCTATTTTCAGTCTGGTGCCCTCCATATATATTGGACTATCCTCCAGGATACTCAGCCAGCAAAGAAATTTTAGTGCACATACCTAAAAAGTACAAGGCTTGGCATGTGTGACTTATACAATACTTTTCTTTCTGTCTCTCTGTCTCTCTGTCTCTCTCTCTGTGAGAGAGAGAGAGAGAGGGAGTGTGTGTGTGTGTATGTGTGTGTGTGTGTGTGTGTGTGTGAATACTTTATAATTACATATACCAAGCAAATTCTTTTCTTTTGTCTATTTTTCTATGTTTTGTTCTCCCAATATGAAATACAGTTGTAATCAATATTATGAATATTATTCACATTCCCATTTATATAAAATCACTACACTCTGATAAACTCCGGTGTTATTTACAGAGCAAAGAATCTTAAGAGCTATTCCTTTCTGAATTGCACAGGTTTTTTTTAACTTAACTTTTTAAGATTTAGAGAAACTCTTTTCTGAAGCTTCCATCCATCTCTCTATTAAAGCAAATACAACTATACAACTGGGTGGATGGTGTTTTTGAACACGGATTATTCCATTGCATACATTATTTAAAGCTTTCAGCAAGGTCCCATTCTTCTCCATGAAGGAGAATAAGAGAACATAAGAGAAATGTTGTAAAATTACAAACACTGTAATTTTTAGCAGGTCTGCTCAGAATTAAATCCCAGAGATTTAATGGGACTTGATCTTGGGTTTGATAGCCAGATTTGTCCAGTGGTTAAAGCACCAGACTGAAACTAAAGACTGTGAGATCTAATCCTGCCTTAGACACAAAGCCAGCTGGGTGACTTTGGGCCAGTCATTCACTTTTAGCCCTAGGAATGAGACAAGGGCAAATCCATTTGTCAAGAAAACTGCATGGACCTGTCCAAGAATAACCAGAAGTCAACATTATCTCAAAGAAGGGGGGAAATGCAGCCTATATAGTAAATGGTAATCTTAGAGAAAATGCCATGATTCTTTTTTTAAAATTGTTTACAAAATAGTTTTTGCTTGTTGGTTTTTAACTTGGACCAAAAGAAGCCCACTTGATTGCAAAAAAAGGAAGGGAAAAGGAGAGGGAAAGGAAAGAGGGAAAGAAAAGTATTCCTTCATGAATAAATTTCACATTAGAACTATAGCCAACACACAAACACATACATAAACAGAATCAGAGTTGCATTTTATGTACAGTACACAGAATTGTACTTTTTGATTTGTTTTGAAATTGTCATCTTATGATTATTTTGTAGCTGTTTTTGTATTTGGAAGTTGACTCATGGCACCTGGACTTATTTTATTATTGGTTTGAGAGGCTTCATTGCCTATCCAAGCAGCTTCTTCAATCTAAAACAAGTAGTTTGGGGGGATTTGAGTAGGCAGTAAGCTGTTAGAATGTGCCAATTCCTAAAATTCTTAAGGGGTATTCTTGCACCAATCTCACATCTTCTTCCCCAAAATGCCAATTTTACCTGGATGGTTGAGAATCTTCATCAACATATTGCCACACACTTTGGGGACCTCTCAAAGAAGGTTTAAAAAGGGATAGATATTAGACTTCCTGTGTAAGAAATTTGAAGATTCTTTAACATGTATTGGTCTTGGTCTGACATAACTTTATTTTGGTTCTAAATTAATGTGTACTTAATACAATTTTGGAAAGCTATATATCTCAATGTGATGATGAATTATAAGTATGGAATGTGTTATATTATGAAGAGTTTTCGCTTTACTGAACTTGGAGTACAGCAAAGAGGATAATCTTATGTAACTGACAAGAAAATTCAATCTTCTTATTTTAAGGAATCCAGGATAGGAGTTTGTTACATGTAAGTCCTTGAAGCTTTAAAAATGAGATAAGGACACATTATGTTACTATTTGTTCCAGATTTAATAAGCTTAATGACTCACATTAATAAGTAATATAATTTCTAATAATTATATTACTTATTGCATAACATTACACAATAATTACATGTGGGTATTTACGTGTATCACAAGGAACAAGTTTGTTGTTGGGCTTTTTTTCTGGTTATGCTATTTAAGTGAAGTTCAATAGTTAAAAAGCCAATACTTGGTAGAACAAATTTGATGATCTTTTACAAGAAAGGGTAATGATAATTACTTCCCTATTTTTTTTTGTTTTTTACCATTTAGAGATACTGCATCTGCAGAGACAACACCATCTGCTCATTAAAGAGGCATCTTCAGGTAGATAGAAAATTCAAAGCCTGCAAAAGTAGTAAGAATAAATAATATTTCTGAAGAAAGCAAGGATAATTATTGCTGTACTTGTTAAGTGGCTTATTTGGGGACTAAAAAAAAAAAAGCTGATTAGGAGAAAGAATGAAGAGAGATGTGGTCATTGACCAGAACATTAAAAATAAGCTCTTCTGGTTGTGATATTTTGATACATTTCCATCTAATTAGACTACATCTTGCTTTTCAGTAGGATTTTCAAGATGGTAAACAATTGAAACACATCTCAAGAGATACTGTATATCAGGGGTCTTTGAACTTGGCCCTTTTATGACTTGTGGACTGGCTGGCTGAGGAATTCTGGGAGTTGAAGTCCACAAGTCATAAAAGGGCCACGTTTGAAGACCCTTTCTATATATAGTTACTGTCCACAAAGTCTTATTCATATAAAATGCCATAATACTTTATGTATCATCTCATGTACTTCAGTTTATGTGTACCATCACTATTATTGGTGTTTCTATTGTTTTATCACTTCATGTTCCTTTTTCCCCGTTCCTGTATTTTATCAAAGACATGCAGCTCAATAATTTGAGCATGAAAAATATGCACTAAGACTGTTCAGAGTCAATGAAGAAATGGTTCTGTGAGCTATTTTAATAAATGTGCAATGTTTTTCTGTGATTAAAAAAGGTCAAAAGCCTTGCTATCCTATTAAACATGATTGCAGGACTCCGTTCCATTAAGTATTAGGAAAAATATTTAATATAGAACATGTAATTGAGTAGGAATGTTTAAATATTACAAGTTACCATGAAGATAGCAAACATCATGATTTAAAATAATATACATAGTCAAGAAAATAATCAGATGATATACAAGACAAATATTCCTTCTTTCATCTGTCTGTTGGGTTGTTGTTTTTTTGACAAAACATAGCTTCACTAAAATTGCATTTCATTTTTTCTTTTATTTTATGTCTGCTTCATTTCCATTTTTGTTTTATTTTTTAAAATCACTGGCCTCATTTTATTTGCTGCTTTTTAAACATCTTTCGACGCACAAATCAGATACCTGGAGTAGCCATTTTGTATGTGTTAGAGTTAAGTCTGTAGTTTCTTTTTAAAATACCCCAGAATCAATATCGTCCAGTATACAAAAAGGAAGTTCTGTCTCTTTTGTAGATGTACTGACATCACAAAATCGAGCAAAAAGATGAGGCTTCTGATGTCATCCACAAATAAAGATGTCCATGGCCACAGTGATTCTCTTATCAAAGCGTTTTGATGGGGGAGGGGGTACTACCTGTCAGATGTTATCACTAACATTGGTTTCCATCTCTTTATCTCATCACTTTAATGACATCTCGCCATGCCATAGGAAAAAATATTCTGAAAAATGTGTCCATTTATGGAATGATTTATAGAAATTGGAAGCAATACAAGTAGTCCTTGACTTATGATCACAATTGAGCCCAAAACTTCCATTGCTAAGCAAGACAGTTGTTAAGTGAGTTTTGCCTCATTTTATGACCTTTCTTGCCACGGTTGTTAAGTGACCACTGCAGTGTTAAGTTAGTAATACGGTTGTTAAGTGAATCTGGCTTCCTCATTGACTTTGCTTGTCAGAAGTTCACAAAAGTTGATCACATGACCCCGGGACCATTGGTGGGATTCAGCCGATTCACACCGGTTTGCCAGAACCGGTAGCTAAATTTTGCTGAGTTCGGAGAACCAGCTGAATGAACACTGCTTTCGGAAGTCCTTTCTAGGCCTGGAGGAGGCCTCCCAGGCCTCGAACGGCCTGCCGGAAGTGCATGGATGCCACTTCCAGAAGTTCATTCTAGGCCTTGGAGGCCCAGGCCTGCATCTAATAAGAGAACCGGTTGTTCAGGTATTTGAATCCCTCCACTGCCTGGGATTCTGCAACCACAATAAATACATGTCAGTTGCCAAGCATCCAAATTTTGATCATGTCACCACGGGGATGGTACAACGGTCCTAAATGTGAAAAACAGTTGTAAGTCACTTTTTTTTTACTGTCGTTGTAACTTTGAACAGTCACTAAATGAATGGTTGTAAGCCTAGGATTATGTGTACAGAGAAAGTAATAAGGATGAAAATAAGAACAGAAACTAAGTGATATGAAAAAAGATTGAAGGAGTTGGCCATATTTAACCTTTTAAAAAAGACAAATGTTTAACTGTGATCATGTGGAAGAAAAAAATTGCATTGGCCCTTTGGTGCTTTTCCTACTTTTATGTACCTCTCCACCCCCACACCCCCTCCCCGGTGACTTTAACACAACTTGAGCACTTTTGGACCACACTTGGTTTCCCATCACTAAAGGATACACTGATAGATCTAAACATGGCAGCCTGTTAGAGGAGAGGAAGACTCTAGTCATGTGGGACATCAGAGCCCAGCATCCTCTCCACTCCAGCAGATTCTGTTCATTGGGTGTATGGAATTAAAGTCTAGATAATCATCTTTTTTAGATGCTATAACTGGATTATTGCACTGATTGGACATCTGGATTTTATTCATTAAGTGTCTCATTCCAACTCTGAGTCTCTGAATGGGTGGGAGTCTGTAAGTCCCACACATTTATTTCTGCATTTAGGAAAAATAAAAAAAAACTAATTTGAATAGACTCCCCTTCATTCATCCCGAAGGAACCTTCACTTGATAGCATTAAAGATATTAATATTCCAGTGTTTTGTAGTCTTGCCAAGAGCTTTCAATTATTTAATGGTTAAAATATGCAGCATCTACAGTATCAATATCCTCTTTCTTAAATCATTCAAACAAATATAGAGGTATTGGTAATACACAACCACATTTCTTGGCATGTATCCAAATTATTTTGCAGGTTTGTTTTTTTTTAGAGTAGCATTAAGAGTGTGTCCACAAAGGTTTGGGACATCTGACCTTGTGTATGCTTGAGTCTCAAATTAATTTTTTAGAAAGTAGTCTAGATCTTCCACTATTTTATGAATAACATGAAGTCCTTGTTTATTCCATGCTCCGTGGAACTGGTAATTACAGCTTGATTTTGCTCTGCTTCTTCTTTTTCTCCCATATAAATCCACCAATTTCACACCCATCCTCTTCATTTTCATCAACAATCTCATTCTGATTCTAAGCCAATCATTCACTGCTATTTTTCTAACCCACCTTCTTTGCCTTATGGGAAAGAGATAAAAAAAGTACTTTTTCTCTCCTCTGCATCTCTGATTTCCTAAATTAGGATTTTTAAGTCAATGCATGTTCACATTCTAGATAGCAGGCATACTAACCATGTCACCGGTAAGTGAATGATTGTTTCTCTGTTCTTTAAAATGTATCTATTTATTTATTTGCTTACTTGACATATCCATGTTTCCTACTAGAAAGCATCCCTTTAAGAACTTAGAAAGGAAGTTGCTGACCTCCTGGCAACTTACATATTACTTGTAATACTAATGTATTTATTAATCAGGTTCACAGGCCACTTTAAACAAACCACCACTAATAATGAGAAGAAATCCTAATGTGCTGATAAGACATTCTCCCAAAATAGACAGCTACAACCTACAATGATGGCATATTTTTTTTGTCCTGGTGGTCTTCTTGGATTCCAAAATGGTTGGAACCACTTTGATTGCTGTGGGTGGGGTGGGGATGCTGGAAAGTAGCTAAATGTAATTCTAATTTATAAAATGGGATCTTTGGAGATCCTGCAGGCTATAGATTGGTCAGCTCAAATCTGTTCTAAGCAAACTGGCCAAAAGAATCAAAGATAAATGATGCTGAGAAGAAGTTAGCATGGCTTCTATAAGTGTCTCACTAAGTTCGTTAAACTTTTTTTTTTTTTTAATCTTTGGATGGAGGTGAAAAGTATGTTTGGGCTGTCTAAAAGCTTTTGACATTTTTTTTTTCATCAAATCCTCTTGAGCAAGCTGAGATCTGCAAGATTTTAGGGGAGGACCGCCAGTGGATTGATGTCTGGTTGAAAAATAGAAGATAAGGAATTCAAATAAATGGGGGGATTTTCAAAATGGAGAGTTGTAAGAAATGGATCTGTTCTGGGTCTGGGGTTACTCAATTTGGTCACAATTAATTTAGAGCTAGGCAGATACGGTAAATTGGCAGATTTTGCAGATGACAGAAATGTTCATAAGGTGGTAAAGACAAAACATGGACTGTGAAGACCTGCAAAAGGATCTCTTCAAACTTGGCGACTGTGCTAATAAATGGTAAATTTAATTCAGTGTCACTAAGTATAAAGCAATGCACATTAGAGCTCAGATTCCATTTTCACTTACAAATATTATGGAAATTGAAATGCCAGTGGCCAACTAAAAAAGAGATTTTAGCTCATTGCATCTAGTTTAGATTGGAGCCTGTGAACTGTGATGTTTGATGGTTTGGAAATTGTTGGTTAGGCATCAGATTTTGGCTTTAGTCTTAAGTAAGTAAGTAAGTAAGTAAGTAAGTAAGTAAGTAGGTAGGTAGGTAGGTAGGTAGGTAGGTAGGTAGGTAGGTAGGTAGGTAGGTAGGTAGGTAGGTAGGTAGATAGATAGATAGATAGATAGATAGATAGATAGATAGATAGATAGATAGATAGATAGATAGATAGATAGATAGATAGATAGATAGATAGATAGATAGATAGATAGATAGATAGATAGATAGATAGATAGATAGATAGATAGATAGATAGATAGATAGAATATTTCTATTCAAATCCATGGTGAAGCACATATAGAATATAGTCCTGGTCACCTCAGAGACATGTTAGAGTTAGACAAGGTGATTAATTAACTGATTAAAACAGTTTCTTTAAGTTTGCTCAAGCTAGGATAAAATAAACTGGGAAAGAAAAGAACATTCATAAAGCTAAATACCCATTGAATGAAAAATATGATGCGGGGTTTGAACACCTTCTATAATTAAGATAGTATGCAGTGGTTGGGTCTATTTGATGAAAAAAGCTTATGAGGGAATATGGTTAAGGTTTATAAACTTATAAAGGTAAAGAAAGGCAAAAGCAAAGTTTTTCACCACCTAATTTAATAGTTGAACTAGAAGCTACCCAATGAAACTAACTAGCAGAAGATTTAAAACTGGTAAGAAGAAATATTTCTTCTTGCAGCATGCAATCACCTCTGGAATATCCTGCCATAGATATGGCATTGTCATTGTCAATGGAATTTAGATAACTTTAAGAGGGGACATTTCTAGAGGATAGGTCTATCAATGGCTATGAGACTTAGATGATAATCTTCTGCATCCAGGCATTGACTCTATCTCTTCATACTAGGTGCATCACAACAACAGTAGAAGATCACTTTGATCTCCTATTTGTGAGCTGGCTGGGTGCAAATAGTGAGACACAATATGAGACAGAATATTAGGTAAATGGGTTTAAGCCTACTCTACTGGACCTATTTCTCACTTCCTCATATACTCAAAGCTAACAATGCAGCTGTTTATCCTAAACAGGAGAGTCTACTTGTTTGCTACATATTCCTGTTTCCTGGAAGGGGAAACATTAACTGAGCAGAACTGAAGTTTTGATTCTTACACTACTTACGCTCACATGCAAAATCTCTCCATACTGGCATGGATTTTGAATTTGCCATTGTCACTAGGAAATGTCATAGGAGAAGAAAATGTGGTGTTCCAACACATTTGTCAGCACAAGTCAGAGCTCATTGCTGAAAATGTCACTGTGGTCTACAGATGGTAATTAGTGATTTGCAGATCTAAAAAAGATTTTGCTGATTGAAACAGAAATCTAAGAACATTGGAGTATAATTAAATATACTGACAATTAAGGCTGAAGGAATTCTCTACTTTGCAGCATAAAGCTTATGGAGAGATGTTTTGGTAATGTTTATATTTCAGTGCTGTTCAGTCTTCTTTCTGATTCTTGATAGCATCTATACTTTTTACATCCTAGAATCATAATGAAATATAGATCAAACTTATGTTTTGAAAGACATCCCCAAATACATTAAATTTAAGCCATTTTGTTAGTTCACAGAACCTTTATATATTTAAATTAACCTTTACATGTTCATTGAATCTTCATTAAAAACCCCATTCAATTATATATTATATATTGAAATGAAAGGGTGGAATTTATCAGAAGTGTCTTGATCTACACAACAGCTTGAAAAGTATATTTTTGTTCCTATACTGTATGAAATTATTCATTGTGTATTGGATTAGTTTAGTTGTGGATAGAGAGTCAGTCTCAAACTAAATTGATATGAGCTAGGATCTTTTCACTCTTTATAATCATAGTGGTGTGACATTAAAGTGCTGTTTTCATATCACACTAATTTAATTTGAATTGACTCAGCTCATATAAACTATACATGCCAGAATTAAAAATGGTTCTCTTTGTTGAAAATAGTTATAGGGTCAATATAGATTTTCCCAAACAAGTACCATTACAATATCAACAAATATCAACAAATGGAAGGCAATGCTCCAGGGGACTAGAGAAGGTAGTAGAAGCAAAGGAATGGATTTTTTTTTTTTAAAAAAAAATTCTATTGATTTCTGGCACCTCTGCTATGGTGGTTATGGAAGATAAAAATCAATAAGCAAAATGACTGGAATAGAAGTCAAACTCTTGATTGTGCAATTCATGTGAGAAATTTTATTTACTTGTTTTAATCTACTCTTCTGTTCCTTGGGAAGCTGAAAGTCACGGTTGGCTGAGAAAGTGAAGAAAACCAGGGCAAAATACAATATGGTAGATTATTTCTAATACCTATTATTCCATCTCAGGTTTACATGGTAGTGGCAGTGGGACATGTCCTGAAGAGCTGGCACCCTTTTCTAGAAGAATATTTACAGGCAGGAGAAGGTTCCAAACAGGACAAGGACATTGATACAAGGATCCCACAGAAGACAGGCTAAATAAATTTTAAATGTTTAATTTTAAGGAAAGAAAAGCTAGGGGAGATGTGATGGCCATGTTCAGCTACACAAAGAGAAACTAAAAGTCAATAATTATTTTGCATGGCCATATAAAAGTGTGTGTTTGTGTGTGTATTGTGTGTGTAAATTACTGATGGTATGAACTATACCAGAGGTCCCCAGCCTTTTGGGCACCAGGGACCGGTCCATGGAGAAAGGTTTTTTTCCATGGACTGGAGAGTGCGTGGTTTTGTGTGCTACCTGCATCCCACAGATGGGGCTTTGCTTATTTGTGCGGACCGGTTGCTGGCATGCTGCAGCCCGGTACCGGTCCATGGACTGGGGCTTGGGAACCCCTGAACTATACTATTGTAATGGTAGGTGAGAATGGCCTTGGGATCAGTCTTGCAAGGTTCTGTTAATGTAATGCAATATAAGAAGCAACAGAAGGAAACTAATCAAGGAGAGAACTAATCTAGAACTAAGGAGAAAATTTCTGAACAATTAACCAGTGGGACAGCTTGCCTTCAGAAGTTGTGGGTGCTCCATCACTGGAGGCTTTTAAAAAGAGATTGGATAGCCATTTGTCTAAAATGCTATGAGATCTCCTGCTTGAGCAGGGGTTTGAACTACTGTAGAAGACCTCCAAGGTCCCTTTCAACTCTGTTATTCTGTTAACCTTACAATAAAGATAGAATTAGTACCCCTAATTGTGCTTCTTGTCTGGACTATGTTGCAGGGCTAACACCAATCTTACAAGACTGAAATGTTTTCTGGTCTTTTGTTTTACTCTCTGGAAAAGTACAGTATGTCCTTTCTGAAACGTTTCTCACACCATCCCTCCTTCCATGAGCTAGACATCTTTTATATGCCAGTTGCCCCATCTGTGGCTCTCCCTTCTGTCTTACAATTCCCACATACCGTTACAGCAATTGTGGAACAGTCTAAACCAGTCATGGGATTCAAACAGTGGTGGGATTCAAATATGTGAACAACCGGTTCTCTATGTGGATGCCGCTTCTGGAAGTCCATTCTGGGCCCGGGCAACAAAAAATTAGCTACCGGTTTTGCCAAAGTGGTGCAAACCAGCTGAATCCCACCACTGGTCTAAACCTTTTATAGAAGAGGGTAAACACTGACCTCTTGCAAAAGGTTTAAGCCCACATGGTTTGGCTATAAGCCCTTCCAGCTCTGCAATTCTATGATTCTGTGAGACGGCACTTTAATTTTGTACTATAATCACTCCACACAGTGTCACATGAAAGATTATGGAAATTCAACTATTGTAGTTATAATCTTTAATGAAATTAATTTGGAAAAAAAATATTGTGGAAAGTCATATATGGGGCAACCCTCTGGAAACAGGATGGCCTATGGTTATGCAAGAATAGTTGGTTCCATCTGGAACAATATGATTCATTTTACTGCCTTGGGAATCCAGGTGGAAGATTTTAGGTCTGTCTGTGTCTCCAGTGAACAAGCATTTACATCCTGGAAAAAAAAAAACTGTATCTATTTTGTGTCAAGAGCACTATATAAAGCAATGACTTTTGAGACAATTCCTATTATTTTAGAAGTGCCCATCTTTCAGCTTCTGAAAAGAACACCTCTTTGGTATGTTATTCAAGCTTCACTACAAATATACTGTACCAATCTCTCCTTTAACGAGCTATCAGCAGAAACAGCAGGTGTTTCAAACTGTCTAGCTTTTCCTTTTACTGTTTCCAACTTCCCAATTGCTTATCATTAAAGCCCAGCAGAAAACAAAAATGAAAAAGCTTGCCTCCTAGTCTGCTTGAGCTGAAATTATGCAGGCTTGGGTGAAAAAAGAAATCCCTCAGTTCTATAATGCGTTATATTGGATATATGGGGGCAAGAGTCATAGACTTAATTTTGTCCTGGCCATTCTGTGCTCTTGATGCTACTGCAAGCTTTTAAGCTTTAAAAATAGAAAGCCAACAGTATGGCAGCAGCATGCTTCTACAATACAAATTGAAATATTATTTTAAAAAAGGAATATGCCAACCAATTTTAAAAAGCCTCTGACAGGCTCTGCAGGAAGACTCAAGAAAATATTCCATTTACTGGAATCTTGATGGCTGAGAACTGAAGCTTCTAATACCTCAGACCTGTGACAGTGGAAAGCCAGTGGGGTTCTCTGGAAAGTTTAAAGATGTGTGTGGGTGTGTTGAAAGAAAAATCTTCAGGGTCCAGTCCAAGCCAGGAATAAACAAAATGGAGGCTGTTTGGAAAGAAGGTTCTTTATTGAGTTGCCAGAAACTTCAGTGACACAGCATGTGTTTCTGGGGTGGCTGACTACATGGAGCTGGGAGTGGTGGGTTTTTATACCTTCTTGGGCTTTTGTGTTTGGAGTTGTTCCTGTTCCTGTGGCATGAACTTTGACCTGAGGTTCAGTGTGCCCTTTTTGGTATTCTGATGGTAGTGGGTTAATCCTATTATGTCCTAAAGGTCATGTCCTGCTTCCCTGGGGCTCTGGCTGATGGCTATGTCCTGTGCTGAATTTTTGGGTGAAGGGTTGCTGTTCTAATTCTATCACTCTGCTGTTGTTAGCTATCAGTTTTGCTGCAAGGGATTTCAAAATATTTTGTCTTGTATGGGCTTCTGCCCGGTAATATTTGCTCATGAATGGGGGCCTCAGTCTTTCTGAATGGGATTATCAAATCTGTATTTCTACAGAGCGGACCTGCTTAGTTTCTGTTTGGGGCTATTAAGAAAAACTGGGCCTGCTTTTCTGCCTTTAAGATCCTTTGGGGAAATATAATATTCTGCCTTTTTTAATATTCCCCAAAATATTTCCTTCTCTGGGGAGAGGCTGACTTCCTGCAGGTGTGTGTGAGAGAAAGATGTGGAGGTTAAGGGAAGGAGAAAACAAGGATGAGGGCTATATAAGGATCATCTATTCCTATGATTTTCATTTCCATAAAAGACAGAAGAGTACAGACAAGAATATTGAAATACCAGATACTATTCCAAACCATTTCAAGGTAGGTGCAACTGAAACAAAATTAAAGCCTAAAACTGTGATTTTAACATAATCCCAGCACCTTTCAAATAAAATGAATTCTTTTAACATTTGAAACAGTAAAGAGAATACTAATACTCATTAGGATTAAGAAAACAGCAGGCATATAAATTGCATAAATTTGTCTGCTTGTTTGTTTGTTATTAATCATTTTGTCATGGAGACTTTATAGGCAAGTGCTCTCCATGCTACCTTGTCAAGCACAGCTTCTTTCAGTTGTTGTATGTTCAACTTTGCATCAGATTTGATGTTACCAAGTCAGCATGTTCTTTGCTTGCCCTGTCTTCTTGGTCCAGTAACCATTCCTAGCATCCTTGCCTTCTCCAATGAATGTGCATGTATGACATGGCCAAAGTAAATCAGATGGACTCTTATGATTTTAGCTTCTAGTGATGTGTCTGGCTTTATATGATTTAATACAGTACCTCTCTGTTAATTACACATAAGAACTAGAAATGTGAAATAGCCAGGAATATCATTTCAAAAAAACCTCAACAACTGTCAAGCAGGAAAATAGGGTGGAATTTTTTTTCAGGAAAAGAGACTTTACCCAACATTTCTCTGGGGATGGATTTCCCCCTAACGATGCCTGAAATAAGGAAAGATCCTCAGGATGTCTTACCTTGGGATTTAACAGAACCATTAAAAATAGTGAATGAAAGAATGCATACCTTGCTCATCTCATAATGAAATAAGTGCCAGACCACTAGGCAGCACTAAACAGTGTTATCTGGGGGGAAATTGTCTGCCAGATGCAAAATACTAGGTCCACACATGAAGGTCCAATTAAACTGATTTATTGCTAAAAAGCCTATGCACAGGAATCTTCTCAACCAATAATTAGCAGCTGCTTGGTGTTAGATAAGGGTCAACAGAATTCAAGGAGGGCTAGACTTAGTTCACTGGTGGCTACACAGGAATTCTAGTCCACTCCCAGGCTCTGCCATTTCTTCTCCTACATCACCAGAGAAAGAATTATCACTCCAACTCACAATGAGTTTTCTCCACTTATCCTTGTCTACCATTTTAAAAGATTGCCATTGATGGAATTTACCCTTCTACAGAACAAAAAAGTATGTGCCTCTGAGCAAGATGTTCAAATAATTAGCAGCTTAAAATCAACGCACAAGCAAGCTAAATTAATATATTACATTCAGCAGATGAATTATTGTTCCTACTTTTCCTTTAGGGTTCCCCTGGGAGACTTCTGTATTGATGATTGTGGTCCAAACTTAATAAGAACCTTAAAGGTTTAGTCTCATGTCCTTTCATCTGTTACCATCCAGATGTCTTTCCTGAAGTCTCATGATATCTTGGAAGTCTCAAAGCCATTGTGAGAGTTGACTGTTTTTGTAAAATTGTTCTTTCCGTGAAGAAAGCAGGAATGTGGCATCACATTTTTTTCCTCTACTCCTTTATGCACGAACTTCATTTATGTTTCTGTGTGTGAGAGTGAGTGAGACTGAGTGAGAGAGAGAGAGAGAGAGAGAGAGAGAGAGAGAGAGAGAGAGAGAGAGAGGAGATTTCTCACACTATATACAATGTATAGTAATATGCTTACACAGCCTAAATTACTTACTCAGCAGTTCACTTCTCTAAAATAGCTTACAGCCTTTTATCCTTGCAATAATATTATATGCTCTTGCAAACCATAATGCTATCAAGAGTGCCCTTTTAACATCAGCATGTCTTTTTCTTTGCCAAATCCATAAAATAAAGTCGCATAGAAAGTCAGTGTCAATAGCTGTTCCACATTTATTGCATTCTTTTTCCCTGGAGCTGTGGCTCTTGAAAGCTTCCAGACTACAGTAGCTCAGAGAGCTTATACAGAACATATAGAACACAAGTTATAGTTAAATACTCCTTCAGCAACAAAACACTGGCACTTTCTTGTGCCAGAGTCATGAGCATAGAAGCACAAGCCAAATCTGCAATCATTCTGGAAGGTCACACAAACAATTCCGCGATAAAATCTCAAACTGAGGTGGCATCTTGCCATGGTACTTGGAAGGTTTTTGAGCTTATTGATTCCAAGAAGAGTGCATGGCCATTAGTCTCCTGTTCTATGTGACTGGCCAAGAAAGAGGACTGGAATCAGCAATGTGTTCCTGAGAAAAGGGAGGCACCAGCTGCTTTGAAAGAAGTACCGGTATATTCACTCCTCAACAGGTCAGTCCTTGTTCCAATGATAATGGACAACTGCTGTCCTGTCTATAGTCACCCACTTTTGGCGAAGGTTGTTGAGAAAGAATTGATTTGCAAATCGGTTACAAAACACAAAATGCTCTCTGAGGATGCAGATTACCTAGACCTACAGAATAGACATGGGACAGACAGTACATTTATTACTCTTACTGATGACCTTCAGAGGGGCTTGGATGGTAGGAACATGACTAACCTTCTCTTGGGGGACCTATCAACCACTTTCACAATTGTTGGCCATAGTATCCTTCTGTAGTATCTGAAAGTCCTGGGAGTTGGAGTTACTGCATTACAGTGGCTATATTACTTCTTGATTTAGGCAGATCCAGTTAGCATCCTCACTCCCATCCTATTTCATAGCTACATGGAGCCATTGATAGAGGTCATCCCCTATCCACTGTTTAAGACTAAAGTATCATCACTATCTGGGCAGTATCCATTTGTATATTTTTACTGTAAGATGAAAATGAATCAGAGATGTTGTAGAATATCTGACCTAGCATATGGAGGTTTTTACAGGGCTTAGATGGGAAGAAGCATTCTTAGACTCAAGTTCAGCAAGATGAAGTGACTGTTCCTTCAGAAAGCTAGCAAAAGCAACCTTGATTTTCAACAAGGTTGTGTTTCTGTAGAAAAAGCTCTGGCAGAATGATATGTCTTCCAGTCAGCTGTCCTTGAAGGCTGATACAGGAAAAATCCCTGTCTGGAGAAAGCACTGTCCCTGTGACTCCACACATACAGAAACAACAGAGTAAGTGCTCCTCCAGTGCCAGTACTAGAGGCATTCATACTAGCCTCATCTCACCAATATAGGATGTATGTGACAATTTTCTACCTCCCTGCTGCTTGCAGACATTAATCCCAGTACAACATACAATGCATCAAGTTCTGGCATATACATACATGTACATGCATGCATACATACACTTTTAAAAATGTTTCTTTAACCTTGTGTATTTTATGTTTTTTAACTTTTAAAATTATTAATTGTGTCCCACACTTTTATGCTGGTCTGTGACCATAATAATATAGTTTGATTGATTGTGTCTAGAGAAATCTGGTTGACAATCTGTCAATCCTTCTGGACTCAGAGCTCATGCTGGAAGAAGAGCTAAAAACAAAAGTCTTTGTCCAGCTCTGGCTTATGTCTCAACTGCAGCTTTTACTCTCACAGACTTTTAGAGGCTAAAAGTCTGGCTTTTCTAGTAAGCTTTTGACAAAGGTGCGGTGCCATGAGTAAGGAATGGCTTTATAGAGCTTGTATTAAGTATCATTAACTGTGTTATTGGCTTTATTCTGCAACTGGATGTTGAACGGCACCTATAGTCTTTCAGACTGAGATAGTAAATAAATGTCATTAAGTAATTTAAATAAGATGAAAGCTGAGTAATGTATGAAGGGATGTATACCTGGCCAACTTCAATGTCACGTACAGTCAATCCATTCTATCAAAATTCCACGTTAAAATACAGCAGCCATAAAGGAAACCTGAAATGACGATTATGAATTTGCCTAATATACACATTATATAGTTTATGTTAAGCTTTTCCTGATCTATTCATTTTGGAATGCAACTCAAACAAAAATATGCTCATTTTATGTGCAAATGTTTCAAATTAGGTTTATTTTTGCATGCAGCTATCCATTTTTTTCAACCAAGACATATTTCAGATGGACTTTAGTGGACTCTGTCTAATAATAGTTCACACCATAAAAATTCTATGTTGGCTGATCAACCCACTCAACAAGCTGCTACGGTTCTTACTTTTTTTGCCTGAAATGAATATTACTCATTTGTCTGACATTCCTCTATATCTAAAGAAATCAACCAGAATATAGTTCTAAACAATATCTAAGATTCTCATGAAGTCCACATTTACCTTTATGATGGGTTTTCCCAGGTCCTGGTCTTACCTCTCATTGATTTCAAAATTCACAAAGATAATTGGATGCCCCCCATTCCTTTGTATGTCATAGCAGGAAGCAGCACTGACCTTGAAAAAATATATATTAATATTGGAGCTTTTTAGTATTTGGATGTGAATCTACCAGGAAATTCCAAACCTGCAGACTACTATATATATTATGTTACATAGAACCTGTCTCACACAAGATTTCAAACACTTCTTGTTTTACAAATATAACATTAAAGTCATTTCCGTTTTAAATTCTTCTCAGTAACAAATTTAAGATAATGATTTCTTAAACTGCACTTACAAAATAATCCTCATTGGACAAGTTGGATTTCCTTCCAAGTAAATTTACATAATGTTTTATTTGTACTATAGTTTTTGGTGTTAGCAGAATCTTATGGCAATCTTTTAGTTGTTTTAATCTTGCATATTGACAATGATCAAACATGAACTTAAAAAGGATTTTAAAAGAGTTGAGTTTGATTGGATGATGGAAGCCGAAGTCCAACATAGCAGATTGGAAAAGGAGACATTATACGGTGTGTGTGTGTGTGTGTGTGTGTGTGTGTGTGTGTGTGTAAAATAAACTTTTTCTCTGATCCATATTTTATCTTTTTTACTCATCCCCCCCAAGGGAAAAAAAGAAGCTCACCCAACCTCCACAGCTCTTGTCCCATTAAAAAAAAAATCACTTTAATCTAAACTGTGATTTAAGAGTAACTGGATTGTGATAAAAAGTCGAAGTGTTTACTGAAACTGGAAAGGTTATTTTCCATAATGTATTACAGAATCGTAATGGTGGCAATAAATAGCCTTGCACTGTCCCCTGCTCATCGCAGACATATATGAGGAAGTAGGAAAGTCAAACCTCAAGAAGATGAAATGCCTTGTAAATTATGGCACAAACTCAAGTAAGGGGGGAAAAAATGATGAAAAACTATAGCCCAATTTAAAAGTGAATATCAATCTAGGATTCTAATTTGTCAGATTCAGCATGGTAGTTCATATTGCATATATGTATTAGAGGAGACCGTGTCATTTTTGGAAGAAACACATATAGAACTGTATAATTTTCAAAATCTTCTTCAAAGCTGGGAAGGTGGAGGCGCTCTTCATCTTACAGTGCAGGGTATTCCTTAGAGTGGAGACCACTAGTGAAAAAATGTATTGTTGGAGCACAACCCCTTTTAACTTTCACAGGGTGGTGACCTTCCCTTAGAGATGGTTCAGGATGGGCCAAGTCTCTTTGAGAAAGACTGCCCTATAAGCTATGCAACTGCTAAGCCATGTAGACTTCTAAACATGGTAACTAACAACCTGAATGGTGCCTAGAAGTAGACTGGAAAACAGAAAAACAGAATATAGCAGAATAACAGAGTTGGTAGGGACCTTGGAGGTCTTCTAGTCAAACCCCTTCCTTAAGCAGGAGACCCTATACCATTTCAGGCAATTGGTTGTCCAATCTCTTCTTAAAAGCCTCCAATGATGGAGCACCCACAACTTCTGAAGGCAAACCATTCCACTAGTTAATTGTGCTAATTGTCAGGAAATTTCTCCTTAGTTCTAGGTTGGTTCTCTCCTTGATTAGTTTCCTATCCATTGCTTCTTGTCCTGCCTTCATGTGCTTTGGAGAATAGGTTGACCCCCTCTTCTTTGTGGCAGACCCTCAAACACTGCTATCATGTCACCCCTGGCCCTTCTTTTCACTAGACTAGACATATCAAATTCCTGCAACCATTCTTCATATGTTTTAGCCTCCAGTCCCCTAATCATTTTTGTTGCTTTTTTTCTAGAGTCTCAACATATTTTTTTATATCATGGTGACCAAAACTGGACACAATAATCCCAAGTGTGGTTTTACCAAAGCATTAACATTTCATGTGTATTAACATTTCATGTGATCTTGATTCTGTCACTCTGTTAATGCAACCTGAGGTTTTGTTGGCTTTTTTGAAGGCTGCAGCACACTGCTGGCTCATATTTAAACAGTGGTCCATCAGGACACCTATAGCATTTGTGCTATGCTGCTGAATCTATTACCATCTGGCTAGCAGGAAGGATGGGCCAACACATTTTGAATTAGTCAAAGCTTCCAAGTTATCAAGTGCAGCTCCATGTAGACAGTTTTACTAAACATGAGTTGATGAGGGCTTAGCCACAGTGCCCCCTGCAACTTTCCAGATACCACTAGAGTTTTCTTGTACTATGAAGTTCCCTTTTCACGTAGGGGCACATAGGGGGACTTTAGTCCCCAATGGAGAAAAAGAAGGAACAGCAGCACTAGCCACTGTGGCCTCCAGCAGTAAATTCAACACTCCAAATATGATCTTGAGTGTGTTTAAGTGACAGTGCTATGGCTTCAAAAAAATATTCAAAATGAAATAATTCAAAATTAACACAAATGCTACGTTGAGACTCTAGAAAGAGTACAGAGAAGAGCAACAAAGATGATTAGGGGACTGGAGGCTAAAGCATATAAGGAACGGTTGCTGGAATTGGGTATGTCTAGTTTAATGAAGAGAAGGACGAGGGGGGACATGATAGCAGTGTTCCAATATCTCAGGGGCTGCCACAAAGAAGAGGGAGTCAAGCTATTCTCCAAGGCGCCTGAAGGCAGGACAAGAAGTAACGGATGGAAACTAATCAAGGAGAGAAGCAACCTAGAACTAAGGAGAAACTTCCTGACAGTTAGAACAATTAACCAGTGGAACAACCTGCCTCAGAAGCGGTGAATGCTCCAACACTGAAAGTTTTTAAGAAGAGACTGGACAGCCATTTGTCTGAAATGGTATAGGGTTTCCTGCCTGAGCAGGGGGTTGGACTAGATGACCTCCAAGGTCCCTTCCAACTTTATTATTATTATTATTATTATTATTATTATTATTATTGTTGTTGTTGTTGTTGTTGTTGTTGTTGTTGTTGTTGTTGTTGTTGTTGTTGTTGTTGTTGTTGTTGTTGTTGTTGTTGTTGTTGTTGTTGTTATAACCATCAAGTAAATGAAACAAGTAAGGTTTGTTGCAAATGAATTAAAGATGATGTAAGTCAAAATTAGGTCTTGCTATTCAAATTAAACCACAGCGATGTTTTTGTTCTTCAGCATTTTGGGGCACATTTTTGAATAGGATAGAATGGAAGTCTTTATTGGCCAGGTATGATTGGACACAGACAAGGAATTTGTCTCCGGTGCATAAGCTCTCAGTGGACATGCAAGCAACGAAGTGATAAATCACGATCATAATTATAAAATACAATCATCATAAATCATAAGACACAAACTCAGTGATGGTCATAGGATACTAAATAAGCAAGCAACATAAATCATAGTAGGACACTAAATAAAGGCAATCAACATAAATCATGAGATGCAAACAACAAAGTTATAGTCATAAGAAGCTAAGGAAATAGGTAATAGGAAAGATGAAAAGATAAGAAGGATAATAGGTAATACAGCCCTACTAGGTGGTTTGACATCCTAGGGCTTAGACAGCGTTGTGGGAATTAGTTGTTTAGCAGAGTGATAACATGAGGGAAAAAACTGTCTTTGTGTGTAGTTGTTTTGGCATGCAATGCCAATCTATACAAGGCAGCATTGCTTATGTTTCATAAACCAGTCTTTTTTTTCTATTTTGTGTACATTTCCTTAGCTCAAATAAAATAGGAAGCTGGAAAGGCCTGATTGTAACTGATAATTCTTTAATCATTAAAAGATTTTCTACCTAATTGAACATATATTAACAACATACAAAAATTGGGACTACTTAGATTGATAAAGGATTGACAAGGCTCCATTGAATATTGATATGCTTAATGATTTAAAAAGGAAAATGGGCAGACAAGTTGCAGCACAGCAATAATAATTTGGTAGCTGTGAAGATATCCTAGGAAATTATATGCACAGCATGGAATTCAGATATTTATAACTCAAATTCTAGCAACAAAAAACAGTTTCCCTTATATTGCATAATCTATGGAGAAAGTGAATATATTTAGTGTGGAAAGTATATCTTAAGTATTTTCTCAGAAGTGTGATACTCAAGTTTGGGTTTACAATAATTCATAATATTTTAAGGTAGGTACAGTACTTAATGAAGCATGCAGCATTATGCCAAGTTCACACAATGGCCAGTAGAGGGAGGTGTTTACTCTTAAATAGAAGTCTTGGTGTGCAGGAAATGTACTCGGAGTTTTGTTTTATTCCAGGGGGAGTGAATTGAGGCCAGAAGTCTTTCTACCTTCTGAATTTTGAACACTGTTACTTAACTGTTTACCAGACATGTAAAATGAGTTACCTGCTGTTTGCTCATAACATGTAAAAGAAATAACCAGTTGTTTTCCCTCCTTGTTCAAGAGTGATTGTCTTCAAAGGTGTGGAAAAGCCTTCATCATAAATTGCAGAGATTACTTCTCACTAGAACAATGTAATTAAACAATTGATTCATTTGGCAACAAGAACCTTTGGGTTTTAGAACATTCACACCATTTACATTTGCTTTTCTAGGAAGACAGGCAGGAAGGACGGAAAACAAGGAGGAGGTAACAATATAAAGCACTTATACTGCGTTCATTTCAGTGAATTACTCTCTTTGATTTCTTGGTTTCAGAAAGATGACAAGATGAGAAGGACATGTGAAGCTTCTAAAGCGTAAGAAAGCTTGTGTAGTTGTGTTTGTAACTGTGGCTAAAGAGAGGAAGAGAAAAATGCACCTTCTGAATCCTATTAACCTTGATGTAGAGAAGGGGATTGGTGCAACTGTGTGATATGACAGGCCATATAGATTGTGTTTCAAATGATCCCCAACAGCAAAAAGATCAAAAAGATAAGTGTGCATGTCATTAACCTCTGTTAATGTAGCCCTGTGGGAGTTACTAGGATCATCACTCTCAAGCTTCCTCTTTCCGCTACGTATTCAAGATGGACAGTGATTAATATTTATATGTATTTATATGTAAGGGTTTAGGTATATACATATGTGTGTGTCATGGTTCCGATAGATGAGACCAATTAAAGGAACTTCAAAGCAAGGAACTGTTCCTCAAAGAACATTTTTATTTGGCTACAAAATAACGGCATATACAAAGGTGAACCCAAGACTAAATTTCCCTCCCCCTTGGTTACAAAGTTGCAAGTTGCAATTCCCACCCCAATTAGGTGTCATAAATCACATTCACCAATAGTTAGAAAACGGGGGCACTCCTCCCGCCAAAATGTTATCAGCAATGACCTTGGTTCCCATACATTTGAATTGTTTTGGCTAACTGAGAACTACACCCCCCTTCCTTCTTCTAAACTAAATATGTGGCAATGAAGATGAAATTAAAATGGCTTCAGTTCAGTTTTTCAGTGTTGACATTATATATATAGCATGTCTATAGATGTGTTATGTATATGTACACTTTTGAGAGCAGGCAACAGAATTTCATTTTTAATGTGTGCCTGTGTGCCCATAGTAAAAAAAAAATGACAATAAAGGCTATCTAAATTTTAAATAGTAACTTTTTCCTGCCATGTCAACATATTATGTTGGTTGTTTTGAGCCATTTCTTTGTAATGGAAATGGAAATTAGTGGCCTGCTATAGCACCATGGAACCCAGTGAGATAGAGATCTGTGCATCTTTTATTCTGAGTGTGAACAATTAGTGCTTTGTGTATGAGGCCTTATTAAGATAAAAATGTGAGAGTGTAAAGCAAAAGACACAAGACAAGACTTTTGAGACAAAAAAGGAACTAAAATCACACTCAAGGCATCAGTGGATTGCAGGGTCATTTTGATTTAAAACTTTATTAATGACTTGGATAAAGACATATAGAGAATGGTATCAAATTCACAGATCAGACAAAATTTGATGGGATAGCTAATAATTTCAAACCAATCTTGCTAGGCTAAAGAAATGAATAGGGAGTAAGTGAAGGAAATTTAACAAAACTGAAAATTCCTCACATGAAGAATATATCAGATTCATGGCTATAGCATGGAATATGCCTGGCTTAATAGTAGTATTTGGGGGGGGGGAGATCTTGTCATAACAATTTATTGCAACCTTAATATAAGTTTACAGATAAGTATAATTTATAAAGATAAATGCAGTTTTCAGCTGCATTATTGGAAAAATAATTTCAGTTTCTCAGAAAATAATGGTTCCATCGTGTTATGTTTTGTATAGATCTCCATGTTCAATACTGTGCCTGATTGTGAACACAACTGAGGAAAGATTCGAAGAAAAAAATGGATACAGAGAAAGATAAGAAGAATAACTAGCATACTAGAACTAATCCTATAAAGAAGGTTTGCAGCTTTGGGGCACCCTCAGATTTGAGAACAGAAAACCAAGTAGCTACAAAGGCATAGCATGGAAGAAGGTCAAGACCTGTTCTTTGTTATTCCAGAGTACGGGAGTTTTAAGACACAGTAAGATAGATTTTAAATGAATTTCCTAAAGTAAGTAAAATGGTAGCATGGAACTAATTACCCAGAGAAATGTTGATTATCCTTCACTGGAAGTTTTCAAGGGAAAAAAAACAACAACATCTAGATAACTATCCGTTTGGCATGCTTTAATCTGTAAACATTCAGGACCAGTGTTCAGTTCAAAGATCCACATGGACTCTTTCAACCCTGAAACTGTATGATTCTAACACTCTTAAGCCTTGATCATCATGGCCAGTGATGGAAGACAGCTCCAAATATTTGAAAACCACTTTGGGATGTATCTTCAAAGAAGCCAGAGAGTAAAAGCAAATGTAGGGCTTGTAGAACTTGCAGATTGTTCCAGGCTAAGCCTGAGATAATTTGGCTTTAATCTATACTGATACCTCCAACAATCAGCAGTTTTGACTATAGCACTGTCTTCATTATTGCTCCTGTTTCTGGTAGCTTCTAATGTACTGCATTGAATTTATCAATTTAGTCTGAGTTGTTATTTCCTGGAGCAGCTTGTATACACGATGCATTAGAACAGAGATCTCCAACCTTTTGGCCACCAGGGACCGGTACCGTGGAAAAAGGTTTTTCCATGGACCGGAGAGTGTGTGGTTTTGTGTGCTGCCTGCATCCCACAGAGGGGGTTTTGCTTGTTTGCATGGACCAGTTGCTGGCATGCTGCATGGACCGGGGATTGGGGACCCCTGCATTAGAACACTTCGGAACACAAGAGTTGTCCTCGAATACATCAATTTGTTGCTTGCCTTTGGATGGTTCAACAGCTGCCATTGACACCATGTAAACGTCCTGTCCCTAATTGTCTGTTTAGACCATGTCCTATCTCCTACCATAACATGCCAAACTGCTTACAGGGAGAAACAAAACCTAATACAAGGAATATTTCCTTACAAGCTATGTTAAAGTGTCAGCATGAAGACTGAAATTGTATTTAGAAAGAGAGAACTTTATTTTTAGTAGGAATTAAAGTATATATTGTCTCTCCTTCCTTCCTTCCTTCCTTCCTTCCTTCCTTCCTTCCTTCCTTCCTTCCTTCCTTCCTTCCTTCCTAGTATAAAACTTACTTCACTATTTTATTATACACAAGACTTCCCAATCATTTCCTTCCTTCCTTCCTTCCTTCCTTCCTTCCTTCCTTCCTTCCTTCCTTCCTTCCTTCCTTCCTTCCTTCCTTCCTTCCTTCCTTCCTTCCTTCCTTCTTTCTTTTCTTTTTTCTTTTCTTTTCTTTTCTTTTCTTTTCTTTCTTATTAATACTAAAGATATGGCTTGGAATACCTGAAGGCTGAGCATGATGAGCTGGAAAACTAACTTTTACTGCCAAAAGATTCATACTAGCCATACTTCAATTCCATTTGATATAACCCTTCAAGGCACTTCTTGAAAATGAGATAAAAATGAAGCTTACTTTGTTATATTTTACTACAAAGAAGCATTTATTTTCCTGAAGCAGAAGTTTCTCTTGCATTCAAATGTGTTATTCCTAGAGAATATATATGTCAGTTCTTTACTAGGTCAGCCTAGACAAGGAATCTAAACGAAAGATAAATAGACAGACAGACAGACAGATCAGAAAGGTTAGGGATAAGAAGACAGAATGTTTAATCTGCATGTCAGTGCAGCTTGTGCAATTACACAAAATGATCACCATTATGGACAAAAGGCAATTAAACTGAAAAATACATACTGTATAACCACATTGCAAAGATGAGCAATATACTACAGCAAGTTTTGATTAGAAGATAGCAATAGCACTCAGACTTATATACCACTTCACAGAGCTTTACAGCCCTTTTTAATTGGTTTACAGAATCAGTATATTGCCCCCAAGAAACTGGGTCCTCATTTTACCGGCCTCAGAAGAATGGAAGGCCAAGTCAACCCTGATCTGGTCAGAATCAAACTCCTGGCAGGGAGCAGAATTAGCCTGCAATACTGCATTCTCATCACTGCACCATCATAGCTCAAGCAGAACCTTCAAGATGGAACTTGAAGGTTCTGCTGAGAATGTAATTACATGTCTAAATCAAGCAAAGCAACCCAGCTAAAGAATCTAGACAGAGAAACAGATAGATCATAGCCACTTTATAACAGGTAGTCTTGCTTCTGGTACAAATATTTCCATAAGTGACAAAACTGATGGAATGTAATTACTTAAATTATACTGTAAGTGAAAGAGCATCTCAACTTTCAAAGATTTTTTTTTTTAATGAAATTAAGAATAGGTGTGGGGTTGGGCCTTTAAGAATTCACAGGAGCTGGCAGAGGTGCTGAATCACAGGACTCATTGCTTACACAGGTAGCTCTGCTCAAATTGACGAGATTCTATAGTGGTCTTGACTTTGAACCATAGGGAGCATTAGAGAGAGCATCAAGAGATACACACTAATATCACCTGTACCCATAAATGACAAGTCTGAACCATTTTTTTTCAATCATATGAATGTGACTGTATTTAATGCTGTATATAATACTACATACCTGGTTTGGATCTGCAACCAAACAAGACAGACACAGACTTCAATGAATAGTTAGAACTGCAGAAAAAACAATTGCTACCTGCCTGCCTTCCATTGAGGACCTGTATACTGCACAAGCAAGAAAGAGGGCTGTGAAAATATTTACAGGCCTGTCACATCCTGGACATAAACTGTTTCAACTTCTTCTCTCAAGACGACGCTATATAGGGCATTGCATGCCAAAACAATTAGACACAAGAACAGTTTTTTCCCCCATGCCATCACTCTGCTAAACAACTAATTCCAACAACACTGTCAAACAACCTAGTAAGGCTGTATTACTATGATATTCCTCATCTTTCCCATTACCTATCCTTATCTTCTTATGACTATAACTTTGCTGCTTGTATCTTACAATTTATATTTTTTGTACCCTAGTATGATTTATGTTGTTTGCTTAGCTAGTACTCTATGACTATCACTAAGTGTTGCATCTTAAGATTTATGATGAAGTGTTGTATTTCACGATTTATGATGAATGTATTTTCATGTTGTATATGATCATGATTACCACTATTACTTGTATGTACACTGAGAGCTTATGCACTGGAAACAAATTCCTTGTGTGTCCAACCACACTTGGCCAATAACAAATAATAATAATATTTCTTCTTCTTCTTCTTCTTCTTCTTCTTCTTCTTCTTCTTCTTCTTCTTCTTCTTCTTCTTCTTCTTCTTCTTCTTCTTCTTCTTCTTCTTCTTCTTCTTCTTCTTCTTCTTCTTCTTCCTTTCTTCTTCTTCTTCTTCTTCTTCTTCTTCTTCTTCTTCTTCTCCTTCTCTCTACTTCTCTCCTTCTTCTCTCCTCGCCTCCTCCTCCTCCTCCTCCTCCTCCTCCTCCTCCTCCTCCTATCCTCCTCCTCCTCCTCCTCCTCCTCTATAAAAAAGCATTTTGGAAAACCTTTTTCTCAAGTAATTGACAGGCAGTATTCTACTTAACCATAATCATTTTGTGTTGTGGTGCAATCCATAATCTCCATGCAGAAAGAATAGTATGTAAGTATGTAAGCAAATTTGGATGGGTTTTTCCAGAACTTTAAGAACAAATATGTGAGATTCACAGAAGCGTAATCCAGAATAGTACTCAGAGAGAAAGAGTTTAAATCCATTAGTGAAAAATCTGTCTTCTAACATCATGTGTTTGTGAAAGATGCACTATAAATAAATCCTTACATACATAATATAATTCTGAAGTCACACTTTGAAAAAACACAGGTTTAGCTTATGTTAAAAAAAAGTTAGCATGGGACAACTTCAGAAATAACATCAAGAAAAAATAATTTTAAAAATTGTGTGGAGTTTACATTTAAAAACATTGTGAGAGGGTACATACAAAAACTTGTTTGTAAATATAGTATTTTTAGACTGTTTTCATTTTGTTGTTGTTGTTAGTTGCGAAGTCGTGTCCGACTCATTGCGACCCCATGGACAATGTTCCTCCAGGCCTTCCTGTCCTCTACCATCTTCTGGAGTCCATTTAAGCTCACGCCTACTGCTTCAGTGACTCCATCCAGCCACCTCATTCTCTGTCGTCCCCTTCTTCTATTGCCCTCAATCTTTCCCAGCATTAGGCTCTTCTCCAGTGAGTCCTTCCTTCTCATTAGGTGGCCAAAGTACTTGAGTTTCACTGTTTTCATTTACAGTTATATAAATGTGTACCCATGTGTACACCCATGTTATGACAGATTGGACTACAGATAATCCTCAATTTACAACCACAATTGAGCCCAAAATTTATGTTGTGTCAAGTGAGACATTTAAGTGAGTTTTGTCCAGGGGTGGGATTCAAATATGTAAACAACCGGTTCTCTGTGTAGATGCCGCTTCCGGAAGTCCATTCTAGGCCTGGGCAACCCAAAATTAGCTTCCGGTTCTGCCGAAGTGGTGCGAACTGGCTGAATCCCACCACTGGTTTTGTCCCATTTTACGACCTTTCTTGCCACAGTTAAGTGAATCACTGCAGTTGTTAAGTCAGTAACATGGTTATTAAATGAACCTGGCTTCCACATTGACTTTGCTGGTCAGAAGGTTACAAAAGAGGATCACATGACCCCAGGACACTGCAACCATCATGAGTCAGTTGCCAAGCAACCAAATTTTAATCATGTGACCATGGGGATGCTGCAATGGTCGTAAGTGTGAAAAACGGCCATAAATCACTTTTTTCAGTGCCACTGTAACTCTGAACAGTCACTAAACGAACTGTTATAAGTCTGTACTATTGCATTAATGTGGTTTCTAAAATGAGTAGGATAGTCCTAATCAAGTCCTAATGACGATGGAGAATTACTGCTTGAGAACTGTTGTCAATCATGCTAAAAATTCTTGATTAGATAAATTAATAATCAGACCTGCTATATGCCTATTTTATACATTCCTTCCTAACTTTTCTTCTTCTTCTGCAGTATTTACAATTGCTAAAAATAAAAGAAATATGTATATAGGCAAAACTCTTGGATGTTGCTAAGTTCTGTTTAACTATCCCACTACCCTGTCTAACAAACCTGTTGTGAGACCCTCTTTCTACCTTCAATTCCTCCATTTAATTTATGCACTTATTTAGCTTATTTTCCACCATTCTACTCTGGCAAGCTTCAGGTGGCTAATAAAACTTTAGAAATGAAAACAAAATATAAAATGTAAAGATCACATTTTAAAGTAGACATTAAAATTATTTAACAATTAAAAGTGGGCAAAGGATATCTACAGTACATATTCTCTAATGTTGACAAAACGGGGACAAAGCACAGATTAGGAGTTTAAAAGCAACAAGTAGCAGCTTTTGATTGCAAAGCTATTGAAATTAAAACAATAAATTGGCAATAAATAGCTCAATGAAAATGTAGCAATTAAGTTTCCAAGCAAGCTTCCTTGGGAAGGCAATGCATACAGTAAGCAAGTCACTTTAACCAATAGGACCTTCTCCTTATACCATTCTTCTAATCCCATGGAGTACTAAGGAAGATGATTGACAAGTCTGAACAATTAAGCATGGAGTCAGTCTTCCAGAATTTTCCAGCCATAGCTAGACTTTGTTGAGAGTCTTGTGCCGATAAGACTGCTCTAGCCCTCACCATTCTGTGTTTCAAAGTCAGAATCCATGCTCTACAATGGACATGGAAATGAAATAGAAGGCACTAGAGTTTATAAAGAACTAATATCATACAGCTAGCCTGATTTTTCTACTTTTGACTTACTAAACAATTTTCTGAGTTATCTTCAGTGGTAGACAACGGGAGACAGTGAGTTAGTTAACCATTCGTTTGCTTCTCCTGTGGCTCTAATTTTAATTTTGAACCTTGAGACAGTTTAATATGGAAGTCATTGACTCCTTTATATTATCTTTCATAAGAATTGGATGAAAAACTGATACTTGAAATCCTCTGATTAATCTTAGAAAGATATATTTTTTTAACTGTACCTAACAAGACTGATGAGGAAAGAACAAATAAACCTCAAAGTCATGGTTCAACCATATCCTCCTTTCTAATCATCAGAAAGTGCTTTCTCAAATAAATTATTCTTTGGATGATTTACAGTCTGTGTTCTCTATGGAAAAGAGGCCTTTGGCAGTTGGATCAATAACTTTATCTTTTTTTCTGCACATTTTAACTGTCTATGTTTTAAGTTTAGCTGAGGCCCTATATATAAAAAGGTAGATATAAACTGAAATAAGAAAATGCAAAGAAACAAAAATTAGTTCTTTAGAAATTATAGTACATGTGCAGAGCTGAGTCAATACTTCCAAATATAATTTAAAATAAGTTCCATTTGCAAAACAATACCCCTGATGATCTCTCAGTAGGCTATTTGAGAATTTTTGCAAAAAAAAGTGTTTTGGAAACTGCTAGAAATAAATTTGAAACAATACTCTGTACTAATGATGAACATCTTATAGCTAAGGTTTATAAAATGCTGTTATGTTTTATAAGAAAGTGAATATGTTAAACAATGTATGATTCAGTGGATATGAAATGTTGGTTATAATATAATGTTAGAGCAATGGGAAAATAATGGGATTAAAGGACTGAAATTCACATTGAGTTATAATCTTAAAGATAATTTCTATAAAATGACATACCGGTGGTATTTAACCCCAGATAAACTATCAAAGATGTATAAGGGTGTTTCAAATGTTTGTTGGAAATTCAAGTATTGGGTACAGATCCATGGTTTAATTCAGAAAATTTTAAAAACAGATTTACAGTGGAAACCATAAACCTTTCTTCTGGAGCTATTAGACAAAAAAATGGGGGAAAAATAGAACTTTGTAGTTATATTAAATGGCTGCAAGAATGCTATACTCCCAGAAATGGAAAAACATGTTAGCTTCCACAATGGAGGAATAAATTGAACAAGATGATGGAGCTGGCAGAGATGGTGAAGTTGACTGCACTAATTAGAGACAAGAATGTAAATAGTTTTTGGTTACTTGGAAACCACTTCTGGACTTTCTGCATGAAAGAGAAAATTTGACTTTGAGTTTTAACAATTAATAGGGTTACTGCTATAGAAATGGCTAGTAGGTACTATTTGGTATGATTAAAAAGTTAATGCTATAACTTTATTGTGTGTCTTATTGCACTGAAAAAATGGAAATTATTGCTTTTTGTTTCTTGTGTTATTTCTTTTTCCCCTTTCCCTCACTCTATTCCCTTTCTTTCCTCTTTTTTCCATTTTCTTTATTGTTATTTGTACTTTACATTAAGGAAAAAAAGTTTTAATAAAAATATATTTTTTTAAAAAGAGAATTTTGACAATTGTGATCATAAACTTTGAAGTATATAATATTGTCTCTTTCAAAATGCTCTTCAATTGGATTATTTAGTTCATCACCTTATTCCTTAGGGCCCCAAATTAATGCATCTCTCACAGGTGGTTGTTCAACTTTTTGCTTGAATGCTTCCACTGAAGGAAAGACAACCATCTGTTTAGATAAACCCGTTCTTTTATCTATTTTCTCTTATTGTTACAATTATTTCTCTAACATTCAATTGGAATCTGATTTTCTTCAAGTTAAATCCTTCATTCTACACTGAATCTTCTGGAAATAAGACTAGATGGTAGCCTTCTTCCGGATATTCTTTAAAGTACTATCATCTAGAGCCTGCTGCAACTGGAAACCGTTGAAAATAAATATTAAAATCTACTAATACCATCTTTCAGGAAACATAAGCACTGGATCCTCCAATGTTATTTTTAACAGGGCTAAGAGGGGAAATGCCTAAAAAACAAAAAAGTGATATTATTTTGCATTATTAATATTTTAAGCAATGGAAGTGTTCTCAGCTTTTACCTCAATTAAGAGAGTGACACATTGAGCTTGGAATAAACCAGGGATGTCAAACTGCCAGCCCACAGGCTGGATACGTCATGCTGAAACTATGCCCACCCCATTGCCGGCAATGGAAAAAAGTCACGATACGTCATGACACATCATGTGACATTGTGAGTTTGACACCCCTGGAATAAGCAGAGTTAAATAGACTGACCTGACCCCCTAAGGATCAGAGGATTTGCAATAGCAAATGTCATGAACTTAAATCACAAATGTTTGTTTAAGTATTTCAACAGAATTGAACCCCAAACACAACAATTAGCAATGCTTTCCTCCTTATTAAATCTATGGAATTGGTGAAATTCTTTCATTATAGTATGGTCCTCCTTTTGAGGTATGTTTTGACTTCTCTTATTTGCTACATAAAAAAATATGTAAGTTTTTTTTTTAATTGAAAATAAAACTTTCAATACTCAGGAGCATGGTGCATTTTCTTCTGCAATAGCATGCACTAAAACTGACTTTCAACATTGTAGGGTTGGGATAAGAAAGTTCCCAATATAGCCAGACAATGTAGAATTATCACAAGTCCCAACATTCTTGGCTTAAACTGCATGGGGATGCTTAATGTTGTAATTCAAGAACATTTGAAAATACCCTGTTCCCTCTTTTGCTGTGTTTCTGGGATTTTACTTGAAAAATGCATACTTCAATGCATAGTCATCTCAGCATTCAAGATTGCTTCTGTCTCCAAAGAACAAATGGGTAGACTCATCAACATTTTAACTAAAAGAGTTTTCAGACACGCATGTTTATTTTCCCTTTCATTCTTCTGTACTTTTCTTCAGACACTGTTGCTGTTTATCAGTCCCTACCTTTTGCTTCTGCCCTCCAAATGGCTCTTGAGAAGCATGAGTAACATTCTGAACAGGAGAAGGCCATGATGTGGAACATAATGATGTTCATAAAGAACTTTTTTCTTCTTGATTTTTCCCTATCTTTCTTTTGAAAGAAAAAAAATACATTCTGACACAATTAGTCTACAGTTGTATATCAACATCTATAACAAGCTGTACAGTCAGGCAGTGAATGGGAAGACTTGTGTATTTCTATGTAATAAATAAAGTAATAAGATAATAATAAATAAAGTAATAAGATAATGATAATAAATAAAGTAATAAGATAAAGTAATAAGATTTATACCTTGGGAGGGAGGGAGGGAGGGAGGGAGGGAGGAAAGGAAGGAAGGAAGGAAGGAAGGAAGGAAGGAAGGAAGGAAGGAAGGAAGGAAGGAAGGAAGGAAACCTCATGACATTTATTACTGCTCCATTCCATGTCCCTCTTATGTTTCACCACTGTTTTTTTCCTGCCTAATAATTCTTTTGGAGACTGATGTTTCCAGTCAATCTTTCCACAGAAAAAGGGAAGAAAAGGTATGACAGGTCTATCAATTTCGTTCTGAAGCAGATGGACTCTTTCAAAGTAGGATTTCTTTCTTTGAAATGTAAGCCATAGGGATATCAATCTCTTGAGTTCCTGAAACACATGGAATATCAAGAGATTGATGTTCCCAGGAAGAGCAGATGGAATTATTAGTTGGTGGGACTGCAAATTCTTTACAGTGAGTGATCGAGTAGTTCTACTGAAAATCTACAATAAAAAGGATCCCACCCCAAAATAAAGCCAATTGTATTCCTTGTATCTTTGTCATTCTCAATTGAAACCCTAAGTCACCTAAGCTCCAACTTTTGGAACTTTTAACATATGATAACACAGTTTCCTACCTTTTGAGTAGTATACTCCTGAAAATTGTTCTTTAAACCCTAACATATGCACATTTTAGAAAGAAACCTCAAAACTATCCCCCAAAAAGCTTTGCCCATATGTGTAATGTGGCCCCACTCTGCTTTTAATTTTCACCCTCCTTTAAAGGTTTTTAGTGAGACCTCCAAAAGGTCCATCTCAAGTTAGAGCTAATGATGAGAGGATATTTAGAATAAATTGTGACATCAGTTCTCTGAAGGTAGCTAATTTCTTGTTGTTATGGCAACAGCAACCTACAGCTGATGACCCAGGAAAGGGAATCTTAACTCTTTCTTTTCCCTTGGAAAGAAAATTCCTTTGATGAACATACATACATACATACAAAAAAAAATAATGAATAAAGTTTGAACTTTAAAAAAAAATTCCAAGAAGAGAAGGACAGAAAGATTTATAACTCCCTAATCACCATGATGTACATATTGCACAGATTTCCCTCATACTATCATTTGAGGATAGTGGAGAATGCATTCTGACAACTCAAGTCACCTCTACTTTGGCCCTTTCCATGAGAGGTTCACAAAGTTGGAGCTTGTCTCTTCTAGTGCTGGTGCATAGCCTTGAATCTCTCCCCAAAATTATTCCAAATTATGAAATAGTAAAATGTAAAGTGATACAAACATATTAAAATAGCCTAAAGCAGGGGTCTTCAAACTTAGCCGTTTTATGACTTGTGGACTTCAACTCCCAGAATTCCATGCCTGGCTGAGGAATTTTGGGAGTTGACGTCCACAAGTCATAAAAGGGCCACGTTTGAAGACACCTGCTATAATCCCTTACTTCGGGGTGGGGTCGGAGCAACTGAATGGAGCTGAGTGTTTACTGGCTGGATGCCCTTCCTGATGCCATGCAGAGTTTGCATCCTGATAGAGAAACATCTGTCACTGTCTAGGATTGAACTCTCAACCTTCCGAGTAGGAGGTGACCGTCTTCACCTCTAGGTCACCACACCACTCATGATAGCCATATTAGCCAGACTTGATTTCAATTATATATGTCAACTCAGCTTTTCCTCTGGTTCCACTGCCATTTTGTTTTTTATTAATGAAACTCCTGATATGTCACTCAAAGTGCAGACCTCAACAGCTCAAAGGGCCTGAAGCCTTGTGATAGCAGTAGAACTTGAACAAATGTTTAATTTCTTTCATGGTTAAAAGGATCCCCTTAAATGGTTAAGCAGAATCCCCTTAAATTATTTTTATTATATGTACAATGCAAACTAGAATCCAGTAACTATAATCTGATTTCATGGGGCAAATCTGGAGGAAACTTTAAGAGGATACACATCTCTTGATTGATATGAATATTCCACAGCTGTGCAGTGTTTGAATTCAAAAGGAAAAGGTGCTTTTGAGTGGGGATGGGTGTGCATATAACACTGTCTGAAACTTCTTACACCAAATGCATCTTTCCCAGGATTTTGTTGCTATTTGAAAATTAATTACAATTCCCTTAGAAAAGGACTGAGTGGCTTTAAGGAGTTACAAACAGATGCTAAATAGTGTGCCTGTGGAGATAGTTAGTAGTGAAGAGAAGGACTAGGGGTGATTTGAGAGCTGTCACAGAGAAGAGAGGGGTGATCTATTCTCAAAGCCACTGAAGGCAGGACAAGATATAAATGGGTAGAAGATTATTAAAGAGAGATCCAATCTAGAACTAAGGAAAAATTTCCTGACAGTGAGAACAATTAATCTTACTTCCAGAAGTTATGGGTGCTCTATCACTGGAGGTTTTCAAAAAGAGACTGGACAGCCATTTGTCCAGAATAATATACAGTTTCCTGCTTGAGCAGGGGGTTGGATTAGAAGACACCCCCCCCCCCAAGGTCCCTTCTAGCAGTGTTATTCCATATTTCTAACTCTGTACTTCTATCTCCTTTCCTTGTTTAAAGGAAATCAATGCAAGATTCTGTTAATGTAGCCTTACAGTAAAGTAGAATTACTTCATATTGTGGTGTTTTCTGTCACTTTACTGGAGAGGCCTGACATCAGTCTTGCAGGATTATTTTAGAGAGACAATATGACATCTCAGGTGCAACTATGTAAAAATAAAGTGAAAATTGGGATGGAATATCAGCTCATATGGACGCCTTTATAGAAGACATACAATTGGACAATGAGGATGCAGCATCACCAGAAGTTGCTAGTATTTTTTCACAGTCTACCTGAAGAATATCAAGGGATTATTAATAATCCTGAAATGAAAACAAACAAACAAACCTAATTGTAAGTTTTGTTTAAAGAAAACAGACAAAGAATTAAAATCAGAGGCAAATCAGGTAGTAGAATGTGCAATCCCTGCATATATAGTATGTTTATAAAATATTGAAGAACAAGAGACCCTTCTCAAAAAGTGGATGCTAGAGACAAATGATGGTTCTGAGGAATTTTGACAATAAAACATTATTATAGGAATTATGTTTTTTTTAAAAAAGAATAGGTCAGAATAGGAAAAGAAATGAGACAACAATGTTTGTTTGTTTGTTTGTTTATATGGCTGCTCACCAGTTTAACTGGTAAAGTGTGTATATTAGAAGTGTAAAACAACTGGAAGAGGCAAAAGCTTGAATAAAAATTGGGGATTCAGACCCTAACACTTTGAGATATACAGACAATGCTACTATGTAACTGAAGATAAAATAGATTTAAAAACACTTTTAGAAATAAAAATGGAAGGTAAGACTATATGGGTTAATGTTAAATATTAAGAATAGAACATAATGTCAACCAGCATGTTTTTGTGAATTCATAGCTGACAGAAAACAAGTGAGGGTAGATAGTTTTGTTCTGTGTGGCTCAAGAATAGATTAAAATGGGCCATGTGCTGAATAAATAGAGGAGATTAATTTTAAGAAGGAAATCAATGTTAATTTAGCTAGGATCTTGAAGGATATTTCCATGACAACAAAGAACATAATAATTAAATGACTTTTTCCCCCTTATATGATTGTGCAAGGAGGAAAAAGTAAGAGTTTAGACACTTTCAAATTATGAGTTAAAAGACAATCGTTAAGATTATTCTGAGGTGTAAGAAGGACCAATCAGTCCAAATAAAGACTATTCTCCTGAGGCAGTGGTTTGGAAACAGAAATCAACATATTTTTAATATGTGATAGAGTGATACATGATGATGGATTTGAGGTGGGAAAGGAATCTGGAGTGTTTGGCAAGAATGAGGCATTAGAAGAAAGGAAAGATGGATAGGGTGAATGGACAGGATCAAGGGGGGAAAAGAGAAGTAAACTTATCTTATTCTCCCTATTAAAGGATATATGATATATCTATTTACTAGATTTATCAGGCTTTACCAACTCCCAAAATAGAAAATAGCAGTAACATATGGACTAATCCTTGTTGGCAATATTTTGGTCTATATACGTCAGATTCTTGGTTTTATAAGTTATAATAGGTTAATTGTTTAATCTAGAACAATGCAGTACAGGATTATTTATTTTATTTGATATAATAATGGGGATCACAAAGGAATTAGGGGATTTACTTGTATTGAGCGGCACTGAGGGCAGTAGATGTCATATTGCCTCAATGAGATTTCAAATGAGTACTTTATAAAAACCTTCTAATGACATATTTATAGAATGATCACATCCATTAATTTGTCATGCTAATTGGCATTAGGTTTTAAGAATTCTAATAATCAATTGCTCACTGTCATAAATAGGAATAATGAGTTCAATATATTGTATAAGTACCAAAAACCAGCTTTAACAAACTGCAGGATTTTCTGAAAAGGAGTAAATTCATCATTTGCCAAAGCTTAATTGAAAATTACTTTTGCTCCTGTCTTCCTTGGGTGTTCAAGAACTTTAGATCAATACAATTTATTGGCTGTTTTAGTGTTTCCTTAATTATGCTTCATTTTCATAGAACTGTTTGCATTAGCACATGTGAGAACTGTAAATGTTTGAAACTTCCGAATTTCTAATTGTCAAATGTGCGAATGTGAGATTTTATCAGTGCATTTGATTGGCAAATGTTTTTATCTTTAGACAAGTTGCACAAATGTTCTGCAGATATTCAAAAATAAGTGTACTTTGTAGGACTATCCAAATGACTGCAGTTAATTCAGAAAGATATATGCTTATTTCTCTTCATTTATATTACTTATCTCAGAGACAAATCATTTGGTTCATCCACTCTTTCTTCGACTGTATTAATCAAGTCCGCTAATCACGCTAAAAGTCACTTTAACACTGTGGGTTGGTTGTTGCTAGTATACTCTCCATAAATCTTAAGACTCCATTTCTAAACAATGTGCCAGTAATTTAATATATGCTGCTATGTGAAATGCTGGGAAGATAATTGCTTCCAAACAGCAAGCATGCATCTACCTTGATCTGTCTTGATCTAGATGGAATCCAATCTCCAAAAATGAACCTCGAGGCATTTATATTTTTTCTACTATTAACAAAAGCTTTAAAACTCATTTTTGTGAATTGTTTTTGCTATCGTTGTAATGAAAATAGTATGTAGCTTTCTCTTTCTCTTCATCTTTGATACAGTATATACTGTATATATTCTATGAATATAATATATATTATTGTTTTTTATATGTTTTCATCTATGCACATTTCCATAAATATATTTTCTGTGTGATGACTTCCAGAATTTCAAGGAATGAAACACTATTTTTACTCAGCACATATTTTATATTAATGTAGAGAAGTTACGGTTTATCTTGTCTGAAAAGTTAACCATCTGCCACATATGGAGAATTTCTTTAGCATCTTCTGGTCTATCCCAAAAGGAAGGCCCTGGAAGGTTGACTTTTTGACCTTGATATGAGAGTTTAATAAGCTAAATTAGGATTTATCATCCTGGCAAGTTAAAGCCCAATCATCTCAAATGTTTAGGTAAATGTTATCCAGGTGCTCTAGGGGAAAGTAGAGAATCTTGCAATCTTTTCTGTTTTCTATTGCACTTTCATCAGCAGTAAATATAAAATAACATAACATAGAATAACAGAGTTGGAAGGGACCTTGGAGGTCATCTAGTGCAACCCCTGCTCAAGCAAGAGAGACCCTATACCATTTCAGACAAATGGCTGTTCAGACTCTTCTTAAAAGCCTCCAGTGATGGAGCACCCACAACTTCTGAAGTCAAGCCATTCCACTGATTGATTGCTCTCACTATTAGGAAATTTCTCCTTTCCTATAAACTCTCCTGTAAGCAGGATTTTTTTTTTAAAAAAAAATGCAATCGTTGTCACCATTGTTATAATTCCAGTAGCCTTTTCACTTGAAGATTCAGGCAGGGAATACGGCTCTCAAAACAATGAATCAATTATATATCTATCATTTCGATTCATCTATCTGCAGCAGTAATTAAATATGTCAGTCTATCTAGTCTCATGTACTGTATATCATGAAGAATAAAAGCTCGTGGAGGAGCTACTAATATTTAAGTATGAATACAATCAATCCTCCACCAGTTCTAAAACATTTCTAAATTCTAAACTTAGTTTTCTTTTTCCCCGGGTGACCTGTCATATTTACCTAAGAACTGAGTGAGCCTCAGTCTGTTTTTCTTTTACTGCAATGCAGATAGGTTGCACATTTCTATAAAGAAATTCTTCCTAAGTTCTAACCCCACTAGGCCAGCCTAAACCTAGCAGCTTTGTATGATTGTCTGCCTGATGAATAGCAAACCAGATTCAGCCACCTCCAGAACGCAGCAAATTTAAAAGGTTTAGGAATTCTTCATTGTATTCATAATGTCAGTGCAGTAAGTGAGAGAGGCAAGTTTGTGGAGAAAGAGTTGTGGGAGAAAAAAAACTTTCAATGAATTATTTTTGTAGAATATCAGTGAACGTTATTTAAGTCTTATCTGGACAATAGGATCTTTTTTTTTTTTTAATGCTTTAAAGCAAGTAATGAAAACTCTCCTGAGGAATTGTAGGTAACTTCTCTTCTGGAAAGGTAGTTGCATAAACAGTATAGCATCGATTGGATTCAGTGAGATTTTAAGACTGATGTTGATGTGCAGCATTCAGAATCAGTGAACTAGCACATTAGATCTTTCCATACTATTTAGGGTTTCAGTTCTAAAGTTACTTATCGGGAAATAAGAGCTGTGGAAAAGAGCTTTTTTTAAAAGGTACATTTAAATTCCATGCCTTATGAAACAAGATTGAATACAAATAATCCTTCACTTATGACCATTCATTTCATGACTATTTGCAGTAACAATGGCATCAGAATAGGTTTTACATCACTTTAAATCAGGGGTCCCCAACCACCAGCCATGCCCAATCCATTTGGAACTGGGTTGCACAAGTGGCGGGCAAGCTTGATCATGAATGCAACTCCACTTGCGTGAGTGCCCACTGCTTGTACAAATGGAGCTGCGTGTACAAGCATGCTCACCTGCTGCTTTCATGGAACCATCGTCTCTTCTCCCCCCCCCCCTTTGCTGGTCTGCAAAGCCAGTAAGGTTGGGGACCGCTGCTTTAAATCATAATTCCCCATAGTTGTGATCAGTGGTGGGATTCAGGCCCAGAATGGACTTCTGGAAGCGGCATCCACACAGAGAACCAGTTGTTCACATATTTGAATCCCACCACTGGTTATGATTACAACATTACAAAGGTTTGGCAACCTATTTGCATTTATGACTGGTTGCCAAGTGCCCTCCAATCAGGTAATTGCCATTTGCAATCTTCTCTGCCAGCTTCTCCAGTAAGTCAGTGGGCCTTTTCCTTGCTCCACCGTGGCCAAGAGACCTGGACACTGTCCCTGATGCTCTGTTTAACAAGCACAACTGGGAGAGCTGGGATTGCAGTTGTTGAGTAAAGCAGTCACATAGGGTCTCACTTACGGATTGCTTCAGTCAATGATCAAGATTTCAAGTGCAACTCTAGTCATAAACAGAGGGCTACCTGTAATGTCACATCATTCACCCTGAAATTATCCAAAAGCTGTTCCCTGTGAATCCCAGTTATTTTAGTGAGACAATTGCAGAGCTTGAACAGCAGTCTTACCTCAGATCTGGCTCATAATTTGGTGATTCTCATTAATTCGCATAAAACCTGGATTAAATGAAACGTGGTTTATAGATTTTTGTCATGGGGTGGGGGGAATGAGCAGTTCTGCATTTCTGTATTTAATGTAGAGTCACATATCATTTTGGTAAAATTATGCACATTTTTCTATACAACAAATAGAAATCAGTGTGAAGCAACATTATCTTAGAAGAAAGAGAGCACGTAAATATGTCAATCGAATCAGTACAGAATTAAATGTGTCAATCACATCAGCAGAGAATCGTTTGCTATTTTACTCTCTCCTTCCTTCTTATGCACACCAAGTCACAGTGACAGAGACGTCTGTTTTCTGAAATTCCTTTTCTCTGTATCACGGGGAAGTGTATTAAAGTGATGATACAGTGTCTTACAATTACAGGCAGCTACTTTCATAATATTTTCTCTGTCTTTATGCAAATATTATGCATAGATAATAAGATAATATCATTTCTACACTTACCAACTATTTGTCTATTAATTTATAATAGAAAATAGAGCATACGTTTTATAAGCATAGATACTCTCCTATCTTCCCGGGACTATTTAAAAAAAAAACATTAAACTACATAAAGAAAGATATTTCACATACACACTCTGACTTCATACTGCACAGTACCTTATGTTCATTCTGTTTTTACTCTGAGCTTTTTTTCTCCATAAAATTGCCTACTAATACCTGTAATGATACAAATATATACAATAAAGCAACATGCACGCATACTGTATACACTCTCAACCAATATAATGTATAAAGGATAAAAATAAAAAACCCTGGTGTTTAGTTGACCAGGATCCGTTGTTAAGTGAATCAATGCAGTTGTTAAGTTAGTAACACAGTTGTTAAGTGAATCTGGATTCTCCATTGACTCTGCTTGTCAGAAGGTGCAGCCACCATAAATACATGCCAGTCGCCAGGTGACCATTAGGATGCTGCAAACATCGTAAGTGGGAAAAACGCTCATAAGTCACTTTTTTCAGTGGCCTTGTAACTTCAAATGATCATTAAACTAATGATTGTAAGTCAAGGAGTCTAGCCATAAAGATCTGAAACTGTAAAAAAAAAAAGTTGGTCAACTGTGGGAATATTGGTTGGACCAACTTAAATATAACGAAAACATTCTATCTCGGAAACGTGTTATTATAACTATTTATACAGAATACTTGAAGAAGAAGGGAGTCACAAATCCTTGAAAAGAGGAATGCAAAAAAGGCACCTAGAGGTCAGATCCTAATCATAACAACATCAATGAGACAACATGCATTATGATTTCATGATGTACACTCTGACTATTCATGCTTGTATCATACATTATGTAGTGGATGGTTGGCAATGTTGTGACACACATTTCATCAATCGAACATCCTCCCACCTAAGCCTAGGATGTTACTTATTTGTTGCAGTAAGAAATTTTAATCTATAATTTAATTCTGTAATTTACTTTTTAAAAGCCTTTTGCCTAATTTGTCTCTCTCCTGCGGTAAGGCAGGATTTCAAGATGTTTGAGAACGATGCTAACTGGGTGATTCATGTAATGACTGCATTCATTTAAGGAAGCTCTTATTATGTATTCTTTGGAGTCTATTAAAAAATTTTGCAAAGCTTTTTTAAACCAAGTGCACCTTCTTGACAGCGAGACATTTGGCAAGGAGTAATGTCTGATCCTAGTAGAATTAAGGAAGAAATAAACAATTAATTTTGATAAATTATATTGCAAAAACAATGTTTTTTTTTTCCCTTATTAGACAAGGGGGAGAAAATCTGCTGCACATTAAAATATTTGCAGAGTGAGAAAATAAACCCGAAAAGTAATGATATGATTATTTAAACACTCATGATATCACATTGATGTACATGTATTTGTTTTAGTTCAAGTTATTTTTCGAGAAGTGTCTTTCACTGAATAGTAGAAAGGAGGAGAAGAGAGCAGAGGAGGAGAGGGAAGGGCAAGGGCAAGGGGGAAGGGAAAGGTAAGAGTGAGGGTAAGGGTGAGCGGGGAAGGGAGGAGAGGAGAGGAGACGTTACTTCTAAGAATAGGATTGTGTGTGTGTATGTGAGTATGTGTGTGAAAAAGTCAAAATGGCATCCAGGGCCATGTGATAAAAGTTCTTCCAATTTTTTAAATATGTCACAGCACTTTTTTTCTTTTTAAAAAGGTGGGGCATTGATCACCTGATTACAAGACATTTGAAGAAGAAAAGTAAAGAATGTTCAAGCACAATCATAAATTTCTTTTCTACAAAAGCTTTCCTCATCCCATACTCCAGTGATAAAGTAAAAATACTGCAAAACACTTCTATAGTACTGGATGCTGTCTCACCAGTAAAAAAAATATATATAGTATTGACAGAACATATAGATAGTTCTAAAGCTGTCAGTCCTATAAAATAGACCCATTTTTTTAAAATGGCATATAAGTCTGGACTACTTTTATTGTAGCAGCTATAGTAACATAATCTTGCAAGTCTGAAAGTGCCTCCTTTCCCTCATTTTATCTTCATGTGAATAGGAAGGGTTTATTGGAGATGTTTTCTCAAATTAGTTTCTTGAAATGGGCTCAAGCCCCACTTATTTGACTGTTACGTTGGTAGCAATAATTCTTCCTATACTTCAAGGCCATTCTCCATGCCCTCACTATTAGCATGTGAAATTCCAACTAACCATAAAAAAACAATTAACAGAATCATACACACACACACACACACACACACACACACACAAGTAATTTATGAAGGAGAAAATGGTATGAAAGTATGAACATAAGCTAAGGAATGCATTTGTGTCATCTGAATGAACTGCATGTTGTGATACAAAGTCAAAAAAAGTGCATCGAAAATGCTGTTTTTTTCAGGACGAGTCTGTTTAATAGATCTCTTTCTGATTCCAAGTAGAGGTTTACGTTTGGGAAAAGTCTATCTTTTTTTTTCAGTTTAGCATACAGGTAGTCCTCGACTTACAACGATTCATTTAGTGACCATTCACAGTTACAGCAGCACTGAGAAAAGTAACTTATGATCATTTTTCACACTTACAACCTTTGCAGCATCCCCATGGTCATGTGATTTATATACAAATACTTGGCAACTGGTTCATACTTATGACAGTTGCAATGTCCCAGGGTCATAACCCTAACCCTAACCTTTTGTGACCTTCTGACAAGCAAAGTCAATGGGAAAGTTAGATTCGCTTAACAACTGTGTTACAAATTTAACAACTGCAGTGATCCATGTGACTGTCAACTTCTGAAACGAACGTGGCTGAAGCCATCTTTGTCCTTCTCAATTGCCACACGGGTTGGGAGGAAGGGGGGGAAGAAACCGAAAGGATGGCTAGACTAAATACAAAGCGATCGCGTGGGAACCAAGGTCATTCCCACAAGTGCTGGAAGGTGGAGAGAAGAAGTGTCACAGAGCCTGCCAATTGCCCTCATTGAGAAGTGTGATCAATGGCATAGTGGAGGGGGAAACTGTTACATTTAATTTCATTGAATTCCTGGGGGGAAAGTTAGAGTTGGTTTCACTTTTGACCGTGCCGATATTATGTATCCAATAAACATGTTCTTTGAGGAAACTTCAAGCCTCGGAGTTCTGATTTGTTTGGGTCCATTGATCAGAACCTTGACAGTGGCAAGAAAAGTTGTAAAATGGGGCAAAATTCACTTAACAAATTTCTCACTTAGCAACATACAGTGAATTCTGGGCTCAGTTGTGGTTGTAAATTGAGGACCCAAATTACATAACTTCTCAGAGACCCAAATTACATAACTTTCCTGCATTATTTCCCAGAGATATTAGATAACTTGGGAAACTGCACCTTTTCAATCCCTTTTTAGATTGCTTCATGCCACATTATATAGCAGGGTTAATGCAGTTCACTTCATTTAGTCAGAGTTTCTGAAATTAATACAAGTTAATGTATGACTAAAACTTTCTATGGAACCCATACTTATTTAAATGTCATATTAATGAGGCCAAATCAGCATTCCTTATTTATTTATTTATTTTGTTAACTACCCCGGAATGTAATCAAAGGATAATAAAAACACTTTTAAAAGGAGCTGTTCTACGAAGCAGCTGGTGCGGAGACTCAAATTCAAAGCATGTATCGGTATCTTTTGGACAATTATTGGAAAGATTTATACCCTGCAACTTTTTTTTTTTACTCTAAATTGGATTCTGCCCTATCCCCCTTGAGTTTTACTTTGTTCCTTCAATATAGCCAGCTCAAAGGGAAATGTTATGCCTTCAGTGCTTAGCTTTTATGGACTTCTCATCATAAAGACCATCAGTTATATAATCTCTCATTTCTGAAAAATCACAATTTGAGTTATGATGATAACAAAATAGGTCACCTCTAAATACTGCTTTTCCTGGCCAAATGTTTCATTTATTCCAGAATTAGAAGGCAGTATAAGGATTCTTTCTCCCATCACCACATCTAAAAGTCGACCCTTGTTTCTGGCAAGCTGCTTACTTATATAGTTATAGAGTTCAAAAATGTACCATATCTGCCAGCTTTTAATGTGGCCTTTATTTGTTCTTTAGCCAAATTATGCAGAAGAACATACACCGGACAAAGCACTGCTCAAATTATTTCAGGAGCCAGAGACAAGGCAATGCTTAGTTTTCCCTGAGTTAGTAATAGAATAACATACAGCTATAACAGAGTTGGAAGGGACCTTGGAGGTCTTCTAGTCCAACCCCTTGCTCCATTCCAGACAAGTGGCTGTCCAGTCTTTTCTTAAAAGCCTCCAGTGATGGGGCACCCACAACCTCTGAAGGCAAGCTGTTCCACTTGTTGATTGTTCTCACTGTTAGGAAATTTCACCTTAGTTCTAGGTTGCTTCTCTCCTTGATTACTTCCCATCCATTGTTTCTTGTCTTGTCTTCTGATGCTTTGAAAAATAGGTCGACCCCTTCTTCTTTGTGGCAGCCCTGAAATATTGGAATACTGCTATCAATCCTTCTTTTCACTAGACTAGACATACCCAATTCCTGCAATGATACAGTATTAAAAATGTTATACTGTAGGTTCAGTATTCAGTAAGTTTTAGTGGTAATGGAATTATCTTGGTGCCTTTTAGCCCAGTATGAAAATGTACATTAAATGGCATCTATAAACAATATATGCTAGCACCTTAATATATAGCAAATTAAGTGGGTGTGTATTTACATGCATAAAAGTATATAACTAACAAATAAAGGAAATTGGCTCCTGTCTGTTGTTCCTACCAAACTAATTAGCAGAAAGGCTATTTTTGTTTTCATTAATCAAATAAGAATTCCATGTCCCTAACCTCTATGGTTTTCCTTTATTGCCCAATAAAAGAAGCACAAAACACTGTGCAAGTTGCTTATAAATTATTATTTGGTGAGGCTTTAATGTTAATGTCTACTTTTAATAAAAAAAATATTTTCTATTAAAATGCTTGATTTGCAATTTCTTCATTGGGTAATATTATAAATTCCCTTTTGAAGAGTTTATCTTTACATTTCTCTCTTCAGGCTTTCAAAAACTGGGATGATTTCTCAACAATTAACTGGTAAACAACATACCTTTATGTAACTAAAAAGCTTCCCAGTATATCACATTCTTAGGAAGTCTTAGGTTAAAACAAAATCAAATGCTTTATTTTCTTGCATTTAAGAAACAACAGTTGGGCTAGGAGAAAAAAAATTACACTCCTTTCTAAATATCTCCAAATGCACTATGCATCTTTTTTAACATTCCTATTTAGCTTCAACCTCTCACTTCCAGGAACATTTCTCAGTCACCACAAATGTTGCCTGGAGACCCCAAGTGTCCTTTATAAATGCAAGTGGTTATGATAGAAATCGGAGGTCAAAGAAAGGTCTACTTATTTCTTTAATCTGCTCTGAGGTATTAAAAGCACCATATATGTTTTAACTGGATGTATTTATTTAGTGTTCTTCAGTGTTTAACAGCCTGACTTTGGACCTCAGTTGATAACTTGAAAGACATTTTACACAGAGATTCTTACTCTGAAGGGCATCAAATAGTATTTATAAATAAGATAAAGTTTCTTTCCAACTGGAGAAAGCCACAAAACAAATAAAATATTTCATCAGTAAGTGCTATATTCTGACTTTGGGGGACTGAGGAAGATGTGGATAAGTATGTTCTAAAATCTTCCAAGAAAGGAGAATGTTATCTACTTTAGTAATGACAGTATTGCAGCTAAGAATCCAGGCTCAATAGCAAGATTCCAGCAGCACTACATTATTTCCAGGGTAAATACGTTCCACCTATTTTATTTTACAGATTGATTGATTGGTTTCATTTTTGCTGTTTGTCTCCCTCCCTCCACATACACGTTATTTGGCTGGATAAAATGATCAAAATCTTCTTTAAATTAATCTTTGCATAACAAAATTGAATCCAGCCTAACTCCCAGATTAGCAGAGCAAACACACAAATTATTGACTAGAAAGTTTCCTTTGTTTTTCTACATTTACCATTTGCACCCCCAAATCTATTTTGTCTGGTTTGAGTTTTATTACATTTTCTGCTTTCTTCTGAATGTAGCTATTACAACATTGTCCACCCATAACTGATGCTTCAAAATGTTTGACAAAGAAAGGTATGGGGAGAAAAATAAAGTCAAATGCTATTTAACATTGATGACTCCTAAATAACTTAAAATCTCTTCATTACTTTTCTGGATCAGTTTTGCTAAGCTTTAACAATGTTTTACAAGTAGCCAGAAATACTAAATTATCCCATAACACATTTTCTTTCTTTCAATTCTTTTTCATAGCTCTTTTAGCATAACCAACCTACAGAATAACAGAGTTGGAAGGAAATTTGGAAGTCTTCCGGTTCAACCTCGTACTCAAGCAAAAGACCCTGTAGCATTCTGACAAATAGCTGTCCAGTCTCCTCTTAAAAATCTCTAGTGATGTAGCATCCACAACTTCTAGAGGCAAGCCATTCCATTGATTAATTGTTCTAACTGTCAGGAAATTTCTCCTTAATTCTAGGTTGGTTCTCTCCTTGATTCATTACTTCTTGTCCTGCTCTCAGGTACTTTGGAGAATAGGTTGACCCCCTCTTCTCTATGACAGCACCACAAATATTGGAAGACAGCTATCATGTCATCCCTAGTCTTTCTCTTTAGACTAGACAGACCTAGTTCTTACAAGAGCTCATCATACAGTTTAGTTTCCAGTCCCTAATCATCTTTGTTGCTCTTCTCTGCACTCTTTCCAGAGTCACAACATCTTTTCTGTATCATGGTGACCAGAATTGGACTCCACTGCAGTATAAAGAGGTACTAACACTTCATGTGATCTCGATACTATCCACCTGTGAATGCATTGGCTTTTTGGCAGCTGCAGCATATTGCTGGTTCATACTTAAGTGGTCATCCACTTGGGACACCTAGATCCACCTCACAGTTACTGCAGTTGACCCAGGTACCACCTGTTCTATACCTGTGCATTTGGTTTTTCTTGCCTAAGCATAAGACCTTAATTTCTCACTACTGAATTTCATTTTGTTAGATAGGACCCTGTGTCTGTCAAGATCCTTCTAATATCTTAAGTCTATCTTCTAAAGTGTTGGCTATTTCCCCCAGTTTGGTGTCATCTGCAAATTTGATGAATTCACCTTCTATCCCCTAAATTGTTTATCAAGATGTTGATGAGTACTGAGCTTAAGGCAGAAACTTAGTGTACCCCATTGCATGCTTCCATCTATGTAGATTAATTCTATTAAGGACTACAAGTTAAGTGCAGTTGGTCAGCCAGTTACAAATTCCCAAGTAGTAGTCTGTGGTCTATTTTGTCAAATGCCTTATTGAATCTAAGTAAACTATATCTACAGTGTTCCTCTGATCTGCTAATTAGTCAGTTTGTCAACGAATGCAATAAGGTTTCTCTGGCATAATCTGTTTTTGACATACCCGTGTTGCCTTCTAGTAATAGCTTTGCTTTTTTCTAGGTGCTTGCAGATCTGTTCCTTCGTTATCTTTTCCAGAATCTTCTCAGATACTGATGTTAGACTGATTGGCATGTAGTTTCCTTGGTGCATTTTTTCCCTTTTTGAAGATTAGAACCACATCAGCTCTTTTCCAATCCTAAGGTAGGTCCCAATGCTCCAGGATTTTTGAAAGATATAATACAGTGGTTCCGAGATCACCTCTGCCACCTTCCTTAAGAACCATATGATGTAATCCATCTGGTCCTGGTGATTTGTACTCATCTAGATTGGATAGGTATTATCTTACTATTTCCTTGCCTATTTTGATTTATATTCTTATTCTGTCTTTTATTGTACTTTTTTTTGATAGGTTGGATTATTTTTTTTTCCTTTTGTGTAAAGACAGATGCAAAGATTGAATTAAGCAGTTCTGCTTTCTCCTTGCTAGCAGTTACCTCCATGCCATCATCTCACACTAGTAAACCAAATGTTTCCTTGACTTTTTTTCTGGTTTTTTTTTTACATGTTGAAAGAAACTTTTAATTATTTTTGATATTTGTTGCAAATCTTTCTGAGTCTTACTGCAGTTCATTCTGAATCTTAACTTCCCTGACTTTGTCTTTGCAGATTCAAGCTATTTGCTGGTATTCTGTTTTAGTTATGTATCCCTCTTTCCATTTTTTATACATGTCCTTTTTGTCTCTCAGTTTATCAGATAGTTCTTTATGCAACCATGCTGGTTTTGTTTGGGGTGTCTTATTGTGCTAGACTTGTTTTTTATAACCTTATTTTTCAGAGTTTCCCAAGATTCTTGAGTTGTTTTCCCATTTAATATTTCCATCCTTCCTAAGCTCTAAATGTACTGAAGTGTATTGAAATCTGGTATCTTAAAGTCTAAAATATTCATTTGACTTTAGACTTAGATTTTGGACTTAGAATCCTTCTATTCAAATTTCAAGTTCCTCTTTGCCCAAATATTTTGTTACATTTTATTTTCATTCCACTCCCTTGTAATTCTTCCATACTTTCTAGCTTTAAATTCTTGAACTCACCATTCCCGTGGATCACAACAGGATTTGATAATGAAATTGCAAATGTTTCTGGGTGTCTCCAGAAGTGACAAGACGGGTAAATGATGTGTGACAGTTGACATGATCACAGATTATCATAATTCTGATGCTATTTCTGTCTGCTATGGACTCTGTGCTCATGTAAATTCTATAGGTCTCCTCTGTAGTTCAGCGAGTAAGATGTAAATATTTTTCCTGTGAACTCTATATATTTATGAGATGCTTTGGAGATATTTTCTTGTTGAAAATAAGAAAATGGCTTAATTACAGCAGATGTGCACTGAAAGAATAACACTGAATTTGGATCTTTAACCATTGGCTCACAAAATATCTGTCAGAGAGTTTCTCAATTATTGACCATACACAAATATAAACACATGTTTTTGCATAGTACTAACTAGCCATTCTTGCATCCATCTCACCTATACTCAATAAACAGGACACTGCTCTGAATTTAACTGGATAGAACAATGATTTGAAGGCTGCAGCATTAAAAACAAAGCTCTTCTGTTTATTATAAAGTATAATGGTATGCTAAATTTGTAAATTGTGTTTCTGTAGATTTCACTAAGCTGGTGTAGCCAAATGGAGCATTCCCTCAGGACAATATTTGGGCAATGTTCCTAAATGGCATGCTATCACATATGTCAAGCTCTCCTGTGGCTTTAGAATCCCTTAGGCACAATAACGCTGATGGTGTGACTGCGACTGACATAATAATCATTTGACACAGCTCAGTGGCACTTTCCTCTTCCTTCTTTATAACAACTATTTGAAGAAAACTGGTGTAATATTTTACACTGACTGCTTTTCTAGTAATGAAAAAACAAAAAGAAACCAAAGTCAGTATACAGACTAAAATGGGTTTGTTTGGAAACACCAATCCTAGTGGAATGAAAGATGCTTGAAAACAACAACAACAACAACAACAGGAGGAAGAGGAAGAAGAAGAAGACGAATAATAATAATAATAATAATAATAATAATAATAATAATAATAATAATAATAATAATAATAATAATAATAATAATAATAATAATAATAATAATAATAATAATAATAATAATAATAATAATAATAATAATAATAATTTGTTATTGGCCAAGTGTGGTTGGACACACAAGGAATTTGTTTCTAGTGCATAAGCTCTCAGTGTACATACAAGTAATAGTGATAATCATGATCATATACAACATGAAAATACATTCATCATAAATCATGAAATACAACCCTTCATAAATCATAAGATGCAACACTTAGTGATAGTCATAGAGTACTAGCTAAGCAAACAACATAAATCATACTAGGGTACTAAAAACAATATCAATTGTAAGATACAAGCAGCAAAGTTATAATCATAAGAAGATAAGGATAGGTAATAGGAAAGGTGAGGAATATCATAGTAATACAGCTTTACTAAATATTTTGACAGTGTTGTAGGAATTAATTGTTAAGCAGAGTGACGGCATGGGGGAAAAATGTCCTTGTGTCCAGTCGTACTTCCAGATACAAATTAAGTTACAACTTCTATAATGTCCCTTGGAAATGTTTATTCTTTGGTAAAATTTCACAATCTGATATACTTCATAAACTCTTCTAGTCAGTTTCAAAGGGTTTACAGAAAATTCTCCAGCTTGATTTTCCCAGCTTGTATTCTAGCAGTACATTTACTTTTATCTGCATTTTGTGGGCAAAAGTGTTGATTCCACAACTCTGGAATATACTTTACTCAATAGTATATGAAAGCTGTGACTGGCTGAAAGCCCCATCATAAAGCAGCAGGAGCGGAAGCAGATATTCAAAGGAAAAGAGCATGAAAAGTGCAGATTGTGTAGCCATATAGACATTTCAGGATGTGATGGAGAAACTTCAACCTTGGCACTGCTGGAAACATGCAAGACTTTCAGGAAATTCAGCAAAGCTGAAGGGAATGTGTTGACCATGTAGTCCATTTAAGAGTGTCAATGTGATGGGTTGAACTAGGACTGAGGAGACCCGTTTATTCACCCCCAGCCCCAGAAGATGTGTGGATGACCTTGTCAATCACTATCTCCATCTTAAATGGAGGAAGGAGTTTTTATATGTAGCTACTGGAAGAAAAGCAAAGGAAAAGCACGAAATCTGTCCCAAATTGCACTTCTTAGTCAACCTTGTCCATTTCTGCATTTCCGCCCCTTATGGATTAAGACAAAACTTTTCAGAAAACATTGTAAAAGCCCGTTTGAAAATTGTGCCACAACTGACAATACAAAGAAGCAGATTTAAAAATCTTCACATTCTTATTTGACATTCCTAGTCTGGAATACTTTTACAAACAATGGCTTCTTTCATTCAAGTTATTCATTTATATTTTTCTCCCCAATGTTAGCATAGTTGTTGGAAACTGCCGATTAAAGAGTAGCTTTTCAACACTGCAGCACCATGGCATGGTGTGACAAGTTTGCTTAAACTTCTGCTTTTCAGCTTTTCTGTTACTTTTTCTATTAAACTACAACAGCTTTGTCTTCACAAAAGAAACTCAATGACTCTGGGTTAAATTGGATTTAAATTGGACTTTACAATGCATATAATTCTACTTGTCTTTGAAATCAATAGCAAATGCCCAATTAATTTCAGCAGGAGTTGTAGGAAGCCTTTGCCATACAGAGTTAAAATTGGCCTACACATTGTACATTGCCACCCAAAACCTAAACTCGTTTAATTGGAGCAAAAGTTACATTGATTAAACAAAGCTTTGTTTCAAGGAAGTGAGCTTTGGAGAAAGGGGGCAAGCTGTTAATCACTTGTAAGGGTCAGATCAGGAACTGGCAAATTCTAGATTATTTAACATACAACAACTGCTTTGTCTCAGGGCTACCAAACATCATACCAAGTATCTGATAATTTGAAAGGGTGATAGGAAGAAGCCACAAATTTAAACTCTACAGCTGTTTAAAAATAAATACATCTTCTCTCTGGCTGTGGACAATCAACTATTCTGTGTCACTTTATTGTTGTCTGCAATAAAGATTGCAAATTAGCCAGGTTATTTCTATGAGTCTTCCACTGATTATAGTCAAGGAGTCAATAAAATATCAGGGGAGTTCTGATTTACACCAATTCCTGTTTAGATGAATCTGACATCAGTGTCAGATTACATTTTTTTTTTACTTATGCCTAATCCCTCTTTGTATTTTTAGGTCTGTATAGCCAGATCTTTTGAATTGTACTGATTTTGGTAGCTGGGCATGTGTTTATAGGGCGGCAAGGTGGCTCAGTGGCTAAGATGCTGGGCTTGTCAGCTAGAAAGCCAGCAGCCCATGTTCGAGACCCGAGCGCCACGTGATTGCTCCCGTCCTTGCCTAGCTCCTGCCAACCTAGCAGTTTGAAAGCATGCAACTGCGAGCAGATAAATAGGTACCACTTTGGTGGGAAGGTAACACCATTCTGTGATGTCATGCTGGCCACACGACTGCAGAAATGTCTTTGGACAGTGCTGGCTCAATGGCCTTGAAACTGAGATGAGCACTGGCCTCTATAGTCAGCAACGACTAGTAGAGTAAAATCCACAGGGACTCCTTTTACTTTTTCACATGTATTTATAAATGAATTTAAGAGAATTAAGAGAATTTAAGATTTTTTCTTTTCTTTTCCTTGTCACCCTTAAGGAAATTGTAATAGTAGTAAGGTGTTGAGTAACTATTTCTTTTATTTCCTGTATGTTTCAGACTGAAAAAGTGGGACAGAAGCAACAAATGAAGCAAAATACTTAGATTCTTGCAACAAGAAAGGGGTGGATTTGACGTCCGAAAGAATCTCTCCCCAACTTTATGATTGTAAGACTTACGTAGTGACACCATTAACTCTGACACTGAAACATCCCATATGAATTTGCATTATATGGTTTTACTAAATGCAAGAGAGGGAACTCAATAGGTTTTGGATTTATATTCCAAGGTAAAACGAAACCCAAATATGAACCCTCTAGACCAGGGCTTTTCAACCCGTGGTACGCGTACCACCAGTGGTACGCGAGCACCTGGCTGGTGGTACGCGAGCTAATTGGAGTGGGGGAGGGAACCAGTTAAAACGGAGCTGCACAGACCTGGAGGAGATCAGTTGCAGCTGCAGAGCTTGCCAGAATCCCCAGGAACTGCCACGTGGTGACATACTAATTGGAGCTTCCGGTGCACCCGGAAGAGTAAAGGAGGAGGGCAGAGAGAGCTCAGTGCCGGGTAGCCCGCTGATCCTGGGGCTTCACTTAGCAAGCAGCATGTTTTCCACAAGCAAGTGAGCTGGGCAGGAGCCCGGGATCGGCATGTGCAGCTACAGCTGAGCTGTGCTTCTCCGCGCTGTTTTGCTATTTTTTGCAAAGTTGCCCCAGGTCGGTGGAAAAGCTGCCGGTCTCCCCGCTGCAAGCGTGGGAAGCACCCGAGCTCCTGATGAACTGCATTTAAGGGAGAGAGAGAGAGAGTTGAGCTTGACCTGCACGGCTGGGCTGTTTCTGCTTTTCCTTTGCAACTTGGAAGAATAATAGTAATAATAAGAGGAAAAGTTCTTGCATGATTTCCAGACATTTCCTCTCCATCCCTCCCACCCCATCCCAAGAAGCAATATTTGTAGTTTGGACTAGCAGGTTGCTTGGCTGCTCTCCTCCTTTGCTCGTGGGGCGCACGCGCTGTCCTTTGCAAAAGACAGAGCCCCCACGGTTTTGCATTGCAAGATTACTTCACCCGAAGGAAAGGTGACTTGGTGGCGATGCAGGTTTGTCTTCCTTCCTTTGGAGGAGGGAGAAAAGCATCGCTCTCTTCCTTCGGGCGGGTGCAAATTAACTTGAGAATGGTAGCAATGCGGCCAGAAATGGCATCTCTCGACAGCGCTGGGGAGAGCTATGGGAAGAATGATGTACACGGAGAGGATCGGGGAACCTGGCTCGAACGCTGGACTCCGGTAGGGGAAAAATGACTGGGAGAAGTAGCCGGTTCGTAATGTACGTGCCTGAAAATGGGAGACGTGCAGGTTGTGTGAAGTGCACCGGTTGGGGAGAAACTTAGAATAGGAGAGCCTGGCTCCTAGTAGAGCACCTGCTTTGCCTGGTTTTGGCAGGCAGAGGCGCATTCTCCTCACCACATGGAGCGGCCGGGTGAGGTGAACCGGCGACATCCGGGCCCTGCCTGTGCGTGTGCAGAGGCTGAGGCACATGCGTTCTCCTTTGCCTCTGGCCTCTGCGTGCGCACAGGCAGGGCCATGATGTCACCGGTTCACCTTGCCTGGCTTCTCTGTGTGGTGAGAATGCACCACTGCCTGCCAAAACCAGGCTGGGGTCTGGGCGGTGTAGCACAGGACAATGGAAGGGAGGGAGGGAAGGAAGGAAGGGACAAAGAAGGAAGGAAGGAAGGAAGGAAGGAAGGAAGGAAGGAAGGAAGGAAGGAAGGAAGGAAGGAAGGAAGGAAGGAAGGAAGGAAGGACAATGAGAGGGAGGGAGGGACAATGGAAGGGAGAGAGGGAAGGAGGAAGAGACAAAGAGGGAGGAAAGGAAAGGAAGGAAAGGAAGGAAAGAAGGAAGGGACAATGCGAGAGAGGGAGGGAGGGAAGGCATCCACCCCAGTCCCACCCCCCTCCACCAGAGACCCACGGATTCCCCCCACAGGCACCCTGCAACCTGAGTGATGAGCTGGCCACGCCCCCGGGCCATTGATCATATGACCCTGGGACACTGTGAACGTCATAAGTATGAATCAGTTGCCAAGCATCCGAATGTAAATCACATGACCCTGGGGATGCTGTAACAGTCATAAGTGTGAAAAATGGTCATAAGTCACTTTTTCCAGTGCCGTTGTAACTTCAAACAGTCACTAAGCGAATTGTTGTAAGTCGAGGACTACCTGCACTTTATCATTTTTTTCCCTTTTTGGGGGGGTCAGGTTTTTGACACCTTGCTGGCCGACTGGCGGTACTCGGATATTGCCTTATCCTAAAAGTGGTACAATGGGTGAAAAGGTTGAAAAGCCCTGCTCTAGACCACTTTTCCTTAACCTCAGCAGGTTTAAGATGTGTGGACTTCAATAACTAGAATTCTCCAGCCAGCAATACTAGAAACTGAAGTCTGGGCTTCCAACTCTGGGCAATTTTGAGAGTTGAAGTCCACACATCCTAAACATGTCATGGTTCAAAAGCATTGTACTAGACCACGGGTCGGCAACCCGCGGCTCCGGAGCCGCATGCGGCTCTTTGAGGCATCACCTGCGGCTCCGGAGCCTCCGCCGCCATTTTGGCAGCGCATGCGCACGTGCGCGGGCGGGTGCGCATGCGCGAACGGGTGCGCGGGCGCATGCGCGAACGGGTGCGCGGGCGCATGCGCGAACGGGTGCGCGGGCGCATGCGCAAACGGGTGCGCGGGCGCATGCGCGAACGGGTGCGCGGGCGCGAACGGGCATGCGCGGGCGCGCGCACATGCGCGCATGCGCGAACGGGCATGCGCGGGCGCGCGGGCAGGCGCGCATGCGCGGGCGGCGCGGCTCCCAGGGTTTTTTTTTTTTTAGGGAAACGGGTCCGTGCGGCTCGTTGGATGCTTCGGCTGGCCGACCCATGTACTAGACTAAGCTAGCTTGGGGAATATAATATATATAAACAACACACACACACTTCAGAGCAACAAATAGCTTTGATGTCTTATTGGGCTAGGCAGTGGCGGTGAGAAAGAAATTCCTTCTTAAATGTTCCACAGTGCTGATTTGCCAGCATGCTTTTATCTCTTATGAATCTTATAAATTTTTAAAAAGCAAAATGGGGACAATAGTTAATAGATCTCCTAGTTCAACTCTGATTTAAAACTTTAATTATTAAAGTACACTTTACACTTGATTTGTTGCCAACATCTTTTAAAGTTGTTTTTTTTTTCTCTTGAGAGAGAAGGAAGGGGGGGAGAGAGAGAGGGGGGGAGAGAGAGAGAGAGAGAGAGAGAGAGAGGAAGGGTGCATTTGTTATTATAAACTGTTAAATAGACTGTACCTGTATCTAAAAAAAACATTAATCTCTCTGTCGAGTGGAGTTTGATCCGTAGTGACTTCATGGACACAGATTTCTTGGCACTAGCATAGCTTTCCATTGCCTTCTTCCAGGATGTTTCTTAATTTTCCAGAGCAGCCTACAACCATAGTATTCCTGGTAATCTCCCATCCGAACATTAACCAGGCTTAACACTGCTTAGCATCCAAATCCAGCCAAAGATGCTCGTATTATAAAATGTACAACTGTGGCAGAAGGAGCAAAAGAGGGCAGACAGAGAGAACATAATATGATTGATCATATTTAGAAAACATAAAATAGCTGCTATGGTAATTTAGTATGCTTTCAAGCAGAAGTTATAAACTGCTTTGTAATATAAGGGAGAAAACACATACTCTAAGCAGCAGAAAGGTTTTTAGTTCTTTGAAATTGCTGGACCACATTCTTTCATTTTCCAAAACAAAGCTACAAATAAAAAAAATCTGTAATGTTGACAATAACAAAGCCAAATTATGAGGGTGCAACGTTTTGGAAGCAGTCCAAACTCAAGATGACTCCATCTGAGCTCAAAATATATTCTCAAACTTTGTTCTTGTTTTGCTTTTATTAATAGAATACAATGAAATAAAAAAGGAAAGCACCTCAACAAATTTATAAAAAAGAAAACAAACAAAAAAGGAAAACTAGAAACAAAACCAAATAGAATACACAAAGAGACAGCACATATATACTGTATACATACAAACATACACACTGTGTATGCATTCTACCTAAATCTTTAAATAAAGTATATAAAATTTGAAAATAACCATCTTTTATTAAAATCAACAGTTAATCTATGATATAATCACTTGTATCTTGCTAACAACATCATTTATTTAAACCACTGAATAGTTGAGGACTATGTAGCTATTCATCCAATATCTTTTAGTTATAAGTAAAGCACAGAGAATTCATTGTTGTTGTTTTGTCCAGATGTCAATTTCCAGGCTAGAAAGATACACTTCAAAAGAACAGCAACATCAGATAGCTTTAAATCTTTCAATCTTCACACAAATCTATTTCAAACTCAGAAATCTTTCAGACGATTGGAACAACTCACCTGGGGTCCCAAACAACTGTTGTGAATTTCAAACATTTTGTTCACCTTATTTCATTGATTATTTTCTTCTCCAAATAGAAGCAACCACTATGAAAGCTCTTGTTTTAATTCTAATTCTGGAATGTGTCCTGCAACAATTTTCAATTACAGATTCACACACAGGTGATATGGTATCTCTCGGTTTACTCAAAGTCAAGAGATAATAGCATGCAGCCAAAACAGTGTCTTGGATGCTTCCCTGAATGAATTGCTTTTAAATAGGAGCACATGGAAGAATAGTCCAGAGTCAGTCCAAAGTTCTGAGAGTTGGGTCAGCCAGTCCAAAAGTCAGAGGTTCAAGGTTTCTTACAGGAACAGGGACATCATGCAAGAGCTAGAGATCAGACATCACTTCCAGCAAAGGGAACATGGGTTAGATGTGATGGAATGTGCGTCTGAAGAAGGAGTGTGAGGGAGTGTCAGCAATACTACAGTGGTTTCTCAGGGAGAAGGCAGCACATTCCAGAGGGGGATCCTAAACAAGAGACTGTGCAGTCCTGAACTGGACAGAGGGGGAAGGAAGAGGTTCAGAGTAACCACACCCTAGAACAGTGATGGCGAACCTTTTAGAGACCGAGTGCCCAAACTGCAACCCAAAACCCACTTATGTATAGTCGGGTGCCAGGTGGGCGTGGCCCATTGGGTGGGTGTGGCCCATTGGGTGGGTATGGCTGCGGTACTAACGGCAGACTGGGTGGGACTAAAAAGTTCAATCAATCAATTCCAACTTTGCGAGATCTTTTTTTTCCCCGCGAAAAGTTGAAATTGATAGATTGAACCTTTTTTTTTTTTTTGCACACGGCGGCGGAGGCCTAAAGCGAAAAGGTTTCATAAAACCCAGTTGAAGGCCTAGGACTGGGGCGATGGCGTGCGTGCCCACAGAGAGGGCTCTGCGTGCCACCTGTGTTCGCCACCATGGCCCTAGAATCTTCCAGGTATATGCAATATATTAGGTTAGAAAGTTATAGCTTTAGCCCAGCAAGATTTTGTCTATTAGTATAAGCAAATAAAAAACTGAACTCAGTTGGATTTCACTATGTCAGCCTGACATTGGAGCTGTTTCTTAAAATAGGCTGCAACCAACTGTCATCAATCAAGAGATTTATTTCCTTGCTTGGCAGGAAGCCTAATAGAATGGTATTGCTCTGTTCTTCATTCTACTTGGGGCTGCATAGACTGGGATGCCTGACGTACTCAAAATCATCTGACTGCTCCAGTTGCTCCTGTGTTTGATCAGCCTCAGGTGTTTCTTGATTTGTATCTTCTGAGATTGACATTCCATAGGTTCTGCTGGAACCTCTTCCTCAACATCTGAGTCATCTGAGTCCTGGGACATGATAGGAACTAACATGCATGCTGTGTTATGTAATACAACTGCCTTCTTTGATGTTTCTATTCGTCTATCCATTCTTTTTTTTTTTTTTTGTAGCTAATTATGACCCTCAGGTAAATCCCCATCATCACACAACTTTTCTTATTTTCTTATGGTTGATCTAATTCAGGGCTTTTCAACCAGTGGTACGGGTACCACCTGTGGTACATTTGCACCTGGCAGGTGGTACGCGACCATCCTAGAAAAGTGGTAGTGGGGGAGGGGAATGAGCTGAACCAGTGGCAGCACCGCACAAGCTTGAGCGAGAGATGGAGCTGCAGGGCTGTCAGGGCTCAGCGGAAGCGTCAGGATCAGCGCCGAGCTCCAGCTGGAGCTCAGCGCTGATCCTGGTGCTTCTGCTGAGCCCCTAAGAAGCACCAATCAGCTGGAAAGCAGCACTGATCCTGACGCTTCTGCTGAGTCCAGAAGATGCACCGATCAGCTGGAATATTGCAGCATCTCCAGGGTCTTGTGATTTACATTCAGATGCTTGGCAACTGATTCATATTTATGATGGTCACAGTGTCCCAGAGTCATGTGAAGTGACCAAAGCCTGCTGCAACCACCCAGCAGACGGGAATAAAAACCAAACACCCCGCCACCCCAACCCCGCTGCCAATCCTCAACAGAAATGCTCACAACAATGAAAACCTTCGACAGGAGGAAGAGCGCCACCGGACGGGCAGGTAGGTGTCTTGCTCAGCTGTGGCTTGGGGGGCACTTTTTTCAGTGCCATTGTAACTTCGAACAGTCACTAAGTGAACTGTTGTAAGTCGAGGACTACCTGTACTTTATCACTTTTTTCCTTTTTTTTTTTTGGTCATCAAGTTTTTGACACCTTGCTAGGCGACTGGTGGTACTCGGATGTTGCCATATCCTAAAAGTGGTACAATGGGTGAAAAGGTTGAAAAGCCCTGATCTAATTTACAAGTTTTCTGATTTACTTATTTTGCATGATGCCTTTTATAGAACATCATCCGATCCTACATCTGTGTGATAAAATAGACACCTGACAGGATAGAATGGCAAGTTTTCGAAGATGAATTTTTGCAGAATTTTATTTGAGAATATCGAAGTAGATGCTTTTATTTGGAAATGGCTACATAAATGCATCCAAAAAAAAAAGAAAGCCAATCAGATAATTCTTGCAGCCACTATATTAGAGAGTATTCAATTCTGTTTGAGTTTTAATGGCCCTAAAAATCTAATTTTAGACATTACAATTAGTATTGGGACATCCACAGTGATGTAACATTCATGATAGAAATCTTATTTTGAAAGAAATCTTATTCTGATTACTTAACTGGGACATTTAAAAAAAAAATCCTGATATGCACAGTTTAAAAACCAAGGTATTTCACCATCATTCCTTTTTATTGATAGTACTAAAAGCTGTTTATAATTAACAGTTGTTATTATGCTCATTTATGCAGTGTTTCTGTTGCACTTAATAACTGTTCCTTAATTACAAGGTTAACCTGCTGTTATAAATGTACATTTAAAAAATTAGAAGCAAAAGCAAAAATTAGAAGCACCATATTTGTCATGGTATCCAAACTGAGAATATAATCAGATGACCTGGGATGGGAACTTTTATTACATATATCATTAAATGTTGAGCAAAAATCTTTTTTTTTTCCCTTAAGGGATGGATTAAGTGAAGTCGGATAATTCGTATAGGCCACAATTTATAGCCAGAGAGTTTCTTCACATAAGAAAAATGCATCTATCTGAAAATTTCTCCTTGTATCTGTGTATATTGAACTGACCTTTAATGTTATTTATTGAAATTTTTATCTTTCAAATCACTGTACACTACTCAGAGCCACATAAAGTGATTTGAATAAGAACAGGTATCAGCCTGGGTCAATTCTGAGCTGATCTTGAAAAATCTAGCACTGAGTTTGATTAGTAATTGGATGGGAGACCACTACAAAAGCCCAGGATGGGGAAGTCAAAATCTGAAAGATCTATCATCTAACTATCTGTCAACCCTCCAATGTAAGCCAGACTTGGAAATCAAAGCTGCAGGTGTTACAAGGTTAGAATGACAGAACCTTACAAGACTGCATATGCTTCCTCTCTCCTTCTGTTTATCTTATGAGAACTAGGAAGGTCTTGAATGAGATGCTCACTTCAATAACTGATCTGCCCCAGACTCAGATTTCTTTTATCTGAACATGTATTTATTTATTAAATTTATATGCCGCCTGTCTGTCCAATTCCCTTCCTTCCTTCCTTCCTTCCTTCCTTCCTTCCTTCCTTCCTTCCTTCCTTCCTTCCTTCCTTCCTTCCTTCCTTCCTTCCTTCCTTCCTTCCTTCCTTCCTTCCTTCCTTCCTTCCTTCCAGAAGTTACTCCTTCTGCCTATTATCTCATTATCTTCATCATTCATTCATTCATTGAGATACATCCCTCCTTTTTTTCCTTCACCGTCCATTCATTCATTCATTCATTTTTTGGGTGAGATATACCCAGTATCTATCTCATTTCCACATATACATATACACATTTATATACACAGAAAGAGAAAGACAGAAACAAGCACATACTACAATAGGGCACCTTTGAATAAAACAGAATAAGTTCCACTTATCATCCAGAATAGGCCCACTTATGTGTCATAAATGCCTTTGAAAATGACTTGTTTCCAGTGCCCATCAACAATACTTCAACCTTAGAGGTAGTTAGAGCAGGGGTCCTCAACCCCCGGGCTGTGTGCAGCTCAACTTGCACAAGCGGTGGGCTGGTGGACACTCACTCATGCATGCCAGCCTTCTGTGTGTGGAAATTGAGCTGCACACATAGGCGACGGCCCACTGCTCATGTGGCTCAGTTCCCCCCCCCCCAACCAGGCCACCAAGCCACAAAGGTTGGGGGCCACTGGCTTAGAGAATGCATCAGCTGAACTAACTGGGAAGACTCAACCTCTCAGACACATTAAATCCAAACTTGGCAACTAACACCAACAAATCTGCATAGCTTTAACTTCAATTCCACAGCTACGTGCTCATAAAACTCTATTTCTTCATATCAGGCCAACTGTGGCAGGGAAATCAGTATGTAGTGTTTTTTGCAGGCATGTAAACTTGATATAACAAATATGTATGCTTCTTCAGGGAATACTAACATGTTCAAGAAAGAGATCTGCCCTGGACAAAGATGCTTCTAGCTGTTCTGTCATCTATCAGTCTGGTGAAATCTAGGTGCACGTGCAACTGAGAACATTTTTTTTTCCAAAAAAATATAGATCTTCCAGAAAAAAAATTAAATCCTTCTCACAGAGTCTTTTTTGATCCGGAGCACATCTTTAATCTAGCCTAAACCAAGTTTAAAGTTGTTACAATTTATCAAACCTGGGCATTATTTTAGAATCCCCAAACTTCATTGGTAGAAGTATGCAAAATGTTTGAAAAAAGCTGTTTTGATTTTGTAAGCAATTAAATCTTACTCTTTTCAGATACTGCTTGACCTTACCAGAAGTACATATTTTGTCTCTATTTGTTATTAAGTACAATTATATAGGTTGACAAAAAACTCCAACTTAGATAACAAGACAGGATTGACTCAATCCTTTACAGGATAGTTCAGGATATTGGTCACAAAATCAAACCCCTATCTCCAACCAGCACTTTCTAGATACTTTTTTTTTTGTTTTAGAAATACGAGGGACCATTCACATCCATTGATTTGATTTGCATGGATTATAGATCAAATGGCCAGATAAATAGAGAAGTTGATAAAAACAAGTTAAATGGAAAATCTCAGAGTGGTCTTCTGCCAAATGTGCCATGAAACAGCCACAGAAGTGTAGCAGATAACATTATTCAGTTGGCTGAAGAAATTTAAAAGCTTTTAGGACTCTGTTGACGGCTGATGCGATGCTTATCAAAGTGTCCTTTTAGTGAGAGAGGGAAGAGTGAATCACATGTGAGAAACAACCTTTATTTATCTAATGGGCGGGAATGTGGGAGAATAAATGGGTCAAAACTGCATTTGAAGCAATGGCAGCATGGGGGCATCATGAGATCATGGATCCATAGCCAATATTGAGCATAGAACCTGCTCTTGCTTGATCTCTCTCAGAAGAAGAGGAGGACAAGGAAAAGAAAAAGAAGGAACACAGCTTGCATATAAAAATAGCTTTTAGGGCACGATCACAGTTATATAATGCCATCTAGCCATTAGAAAGCTGTTTTCTTAGGGAGAAAGCTGATTATTATATGTTGCACAAAATAATTTCTTAAACACAAACAGAAAAGTAAAATGCCATTTCCAGGTACTTAACTATTTCAGTGATTTACTGATGTACTAAAAAATAATTTCAGTTTCGGTAGCTGAGTTTTTTTAGAAACTTCAACAGAATAAATTCACATAGATAACAACTTTATGAAAGACACTGAAAACATCATTACATTCAAGGTTGGAGTGTTGGCATTGTTCTTTCCTATGATTTATCACAGGGCTGTTAACATCCAAGACAATAAATGTGGATGTTGGCATTCTATTAATAAATAGTGCCAAGGTGGTTGCATCCTGGGTGGAACTTTCTATTTCCCGACAATAGTTGAGGAACTATAATTAGGAATAAAGTCAATTACTTCAAAATTAAGACCTTATATACTGGTAGGTATAATGGGTGAAATAAAGTGGGGTGCAGAAGAATGTGACCAAGTCATGCACAAGTTCACAAAAGAGGGACAAAAACATGAGGCAAAGGCCTTGCTCTTCCTGGCCAGCATTTGTATCAATGGTGCCTACATTAAAAAACAGAGAAGTTCCTATTTCAAACAGAGTTCTTCTTATCTGGAAAAGTTAAAAGTTCTTTACATGACAAGTGAAAATCATAGTAGTTAGACAACTTCATAGTACAACTGCATTCAAACATACTATGTGTTCTTTAATTCAATCCATTCCTATCTTGGATCTTCTTCTTCTTCTTGTGCCATATCCGTTATCGGACGTTGGCGATCATGTTGGCGATCCTGTTTTTATCAGCAGCCGCACAAAAAAAATCCCTTAGATTTTGAAGCCATGATGTTCTTCTTCTGCCTGGACCTCGTTTCTATCTTGGATAGACCCAAATAATCTATATCTATCTACTGAACATTATAAAAATGTGGAGATAAAATGTTCCAAATATTATGCAAGAATAGGTAGGGCTATCATGTCTGACCTGCAAGAAGCCAGGTAGCTACTAAATGACAGTAAAACAAAAATGGGAAAAAATAACTTTTCTATGTATAGTTGTTATTTTGGGCCTTTTCAGGGACATTTGTATCTCTTTTCCAAAGTGTGTGGATTTTAGCATCACATACAATTTGTTTGGAATGTGATCATGGAGACCTACAGTAGGTTCAAACCCACACTCAGCCATGGAAATTCAGTTATGATTTTAGGCCAACCTCCTTCTCAGTCCAACCTATTTTAAGAGTTGTTCTTGGAAAATTAGGAGAACGGAACATTATATAGACAGTATAAGCTCCTGAATTAAAGAGGAAAGAACCATTAAAAACGAAATAAAATAAATATTGACAGAACACTTCTAGTGGGCTTATTAGTTAAGCTTGGCAATTTTCCTCATATTAGTTTTTCTGCTTGGCGGCTAGAGACAATATGAATAGTCTACTGTAACTTTCAGAAGAGAATATAAGTGTTCACAAACATAGATATGAAAGTTTTTGGGAAACAGTAGTACCACATGACTAACACGAATAATCATTCACACTACCGGGTTAACAAGTCCAGGGGCTCAGATGAAGCTCAACAATGTCAAGGTAATGTTTTTATATTTGGAAGAGTTGAGCAATTATGTACAGATCAAGCACATTTTGTTAGTGATGTCCCTTTAAAGGGGAAAAAAGGTTTTGAATGTTATCCAGTATCAAATTATTAGCAACCTTGTTTGTTTCTTCAGTTCATGCCCCCAGTAATAATAGAATTTCAGATAGATTCTATTAATGCCTTCCTGACATCACTTGAGTGCCAGGGACATGGATAGTTGTACTGTATGTAATCATCTAAACTGCAAAGGTCTTACACCGATTACTGTGGGCTTACTCTAAGCATTACTAATTCTGGATTTAACTTAGTGTATCTAATTCCACTGTATGTTGGTTAACAACTTTTACAAATGTGAATGGGGCATTAAACAGGGTGACCTTCTATCTTCTCTCCTCTTTGTTATGGTATCAATTATGTTCTGTAGAAATCGGTGCAAGATGTTGGCTTTGATTTTGATGGAGTACAGATCAGCTCTCTGGCTTATGAAGATGATTTACTCTTAATGACAAATGTCCTTCTAGACTGCAAAAGAAGCTAGATCTTTTACATAGAGCTCTTTACTCTGCCGGAATGTCCCCTGAACCCAAAGAAATGTCTATATATCACTATAGTTGAAGATGGGAAGGAGATGTCCATGGCCATATCACCAACATCTTCTTGTATGACTAAATTATTTTGTTGCTTGGGACCAAAGGAATCTACTGGACATCTCGGTCTTCAGTTCACATGGAAAGGCCATTTACTACCAAAATACACTGGCAGGTTAGGTCATATACTCCAGGAAATTTTGAAAGTTCTTAATCCCTATCAATGGCTGCAGCTGATCAGAATCTATTCATTGCTTCAATTTAGCACGAATTTGTACTAGGAAATTCTCATCATAATACTTTCAGAAAATTAGATTATATGTTGTGTTCCTCTGATTGGCAATGGCTATGGTTGCCAAATGATAGTCCTTTCGGCTATTTTCATGCTGCTATTAAAGAGGGTAGCATCAGCATTCCTTGTTCTCAACTACTATCTCACTCATACCAAAAAACTTGGTTTGCTAAAAACGTTGAATTTAATGCAATTTTTGATGCCATCAAATGACAGGATGTTTTTGTGTCCTTGGAAATCCAGTCAATAAACCTTGTTATTCACAATGCCAGTGCCCACCATAATTACTGTATATATTACAACATCTGGAACAGTTATTATGTAAAGATAGTAAGTGTATTTGAGTTAAGCCAATTATATCATCTGGCTCTTCTTTTGCTAAACCTGACCTTATTGTTGAGAGAATCAGCTAATTATGGATTCTTGATGTCTCAGTAATAGCTGGATTTAAGTTACAAGAAACCTGGGATTTAAAAATTGCTACGCTGGATTGCTGGTCTCTGTAAATTATATCTTGGCATGGTATACAGCCAGAATCACTATTAAACATACTGTTGTGGTTGTTTCTAATTGTGGTCTAGTTTTTGATCCATCAAGTTCCAGATTTCATATGCTTGGATTGACCCTCTGAGACATCATGAACCTCTGTTAACTGGCTATCAATGAATCCCTTAGGTGCTAGGATTATATACAGACCATACCAAGACTGGTTCCTAGTACATCTGCTAGTTCAATGCTGCCTTTAATTTATGACCTATTTTTCATGGCGATTTTCCTGCATAACTGTCTAAAAGTTACAATTTGCCTTAGAAGATTGACCTACAAGCAGCAGAATGGACTTCCTATTTTGTTTGATACTTTTTCTCTTCTGTTTCTATTGTAAATCAAATAATAAATGATCTAAAATGCAAAGTCTTGCACTGGTTTTTGTGCACTTACTCTAAGCATTATTAACTCTGCATCTAATCTAGTATATAAGAAGTGGGTAAATGTGTATCATTCTTTAGATAACTGGTAGTAACATGTCATGACCTTAAACTTAGCTGAACACAGGCTGCTCCAGGCACTCACATGCCCCCCACCCCAGCAATTTCTTCTGGGATCTCTGCACCTTTCCAAAGTGTAGACTCATGAGCAAATAACAAGCCACTGAATTCACCAGCAAAGTTTGACAACAGCTATGGGCAGTCAGCAGGGAAGGAAATTTAAGCCTTAAAGAAATACCACTCTCTTGCTGGAAGCAACTTCAGCAGCTGGCTTATGTACCATGAATTTTGGAATTACTTAAGAACCCATTTGTTAACTAACCAAGACTCATCTCTCTCTTGATTTGGCATCATAAATCTTTGGATTGACTTCAAACTGCCCCATTTTGCCTTGCCCAGTTAAGTTCTTGTCTACAATAATAATAATAATAATAATAAAGTTGGAAGGGACCTTGGAGGTCATCGAGTCCAACCCCCTGCTCAGGCAGGAAACCCTATACCATTTCAGACAAATGGCTGTCCAGTCTCTTCTGAAAAACTTCCAGTGTTGGAGCATTCACCGCTTCTGGAGGCAGGTTGTTCCACTGGTTAATTGTTCTAACTGTCAGGAAGTTTCTCCTCAGTTCCAGGTTGCTTCTTTCCTTGACTAGTTTCCATCCATTACTTCTTGTCCTGCCCAGGCGCCTTGGAGAATAGCTTGACTCCCTCTTCTTTGTGGCAACCCCTGAGATATTGGAATACTGCTATCATGTCACCCCTAGTCCTTCTTTTCATTAAACTAGACATACCCAATTCCAGCAAACGTTCTTGATATGCTTTAGCCTCCAGTCCCCTAATCATCTTTGTTGCCCTTCTCTGCACTCTTTCTAGAGTCTCAACATCTTTTTTACATCGTGGTGACCAAAACTGGATGCAGTATTCCAAGTGTGGCCTTACCAAGGCATTGTAAAGTGGTATTAATACTTCACGTGATCTTGATTCTATCCCTCTGTTAATGCAGCCCAGCACTGTGTTGGCTTTTTTGGCAGCTGCAGCACACTGCTGGCTCATATTTAAGTGATTGTCCACTAGGACTCCGAGATCCCTCTCACAGTTACTACTATTGAGCAAGGTACCCCCTATACTATACCTGTACATGGTTGCATCCTACTATCTAGCTGTTGGGACTAGCACAATCAAGTGTTCCCTTTATCACTGTGTGTGCCTAAAACCTGTCTGACCCCTGAAGTAGTGCTAAGAAAGTCAGTACATACTTTTCAAATTTTACATATAATTTTCTTAACTGTTAGTTTCATTGGCCTTCGGATACCAAGCAAGACTATAAGTAGTTTCAGTAATTTTGGAACTACAGCAAACTTTTATTTCATGCCACCTGGTAAGCCCAAATAGCTTAGAATTAAATCAAGTCATAATTGGAAAACAGTAATCTTATTACACCCTGCATAGGTAGCAATACCAGTAAAAGTAGCATTTGAGTAATGAGATTCATGACTTTTTCACATTATCCACAGACCCTTTCCAGCATTCAATCAAGTTGCATGTTTCCACTTGAGATGTAAAGAGGCAATGACATCATAATGGTGTTCATTATTCGCTCAAGTAAATGCTACAAGTTATAGCAGATTAGTGTATCAACCCATATAAGTTGACCTTGCTGGTGATTTGGTTGGCTGCATCTGCTATAATTACAATGCAACAAGCGATGGAAGCAAATTAATCTTGGTACAGCTGAACATGTGCCCTCCTGATTGCAAAGAAATTGGGTAGCAAGAGGAGGAATAAATTTTACTATCCTTAAAATAGATAACTACTGGTTTCCAATTTTCATTACAATATGAAAGGTCAGAAAATAAGAGATACAGAAGATCACCATACACACACACACACACACACACACACATATATACACACACATATATATATACATATATAAATATACATATATACATATATATATATATATATATATATACACATACATATATATATATATATATAATATATATATATATATATATATAATATATATATATATATATATACCATACATACATACATATACATATATACATATATACATATATACATATTACATATATATATATATATATGTGTTGTGTGTGTGTGGTGTGTGTTTTCTAAGGTTTTCACAGGTGTTTGTATGTAGGTCTTTGGTAATTCGGGTTTTCTCCCGTGTAAAATTGAAAGTGTCTTGGCAACGTTTCGACGAAGTCCCATTCGTCATCTTCAGGCTGGTGTCTTCGGCTTCGTGCTTCTAGGAGCACGAAGCCGAAGATACCAGCCTGAAGATGACGAATGGGACTTCGTCGAAACGTTGCCAAGACACTTTCAATTTTACACGGGAGAAAACCCGAATTACCAAAGACCTACATATATATATATATATATACACACACACACACACACACATGGACCAGGGAAGAAGTTGGTTCCTCTTTTCTGACTCTTTTCTGACTCCTCCCATACATAAAAGGCACCACAGACAGAATCAGCAAGATCCTCCACAAACACAACATCAAGACAGCATTCTGCACAAACTGAAAAATATCCACCATCCTAAGAAACCCCAAAGACAAAATTGAGTTAGAAAATGAAGGAGTATATGAAATCCCATGCACTGCCTGCCCCACCACATACATCGGACAAACCAACAGAAGAATAAGTGCACGCATTGAAGAACACAAGAACTCAGTCAGAAAAGAGGAACCAACTTCTTCCCTGGTCCAACACCTTAAAGCCACAGGACATAAAATTGACTTTAAAAATACCAGAACTATCGCCAAAACTGAACACTTTAACAACAGAATTATCAGAGAAGCCATCGAGATAGAAAAACGCCCACACAGCATGAATAAACGAGATGATACCTCCCGCCTATCAGCCATTTGGAAACCCACCCTTATTGACAAACGAGTCCCTAACACAAAGAATGACACTAGACCCACATTCACGAAAACCACACAGGATGTCACCACCACACATCCACGCAAAAAGCAAACCCAAACCCACACCGATGATGAGGCACGACCACAAACCAGACCACAGCTGCATCATTAGCCATTTTAAACCCCTCCAATCCATACATGAAGCAAACTGACACCCACCTTGATGATATGGCACGACCACGAACGCGAAGCCAAACAACAGCAACGCAGCTCTCCATCTCAAATCCCTCTGCAACTCAGACTAATCCGAGCACAACAAAGCCCCCACCCAAACAGAACACACCCCCATCCAATCAGAGCACAGCCAACCCCCCATCCAATCAGAGCACAGCCAAGCCCCTAACCAATCAGAACACACCTCCACCCAATCAGAACACAGCCAAGCTCCCACCCAATCAGTTCATACCCCCACTGGCAGTTAAAAGGAAGAAACAGCTGCGATCACACATTGCTCCTAGAAGCACGAGGCCGAAGACGCCAGCCTGAAGATGACGAATGAGACTTCGTCGAAACGTCGCCAAGACACTTCCAATTTTACACGGGAGAAAACCCGAATTACCAAAGACCTACATACATATAAATATACACACACACACACATATATACATATATACATCAGATTTATCTACTCATTTTGAACAAAAAATGATAGACAAAAAAAACTTAAGAGCTGGATTATGAAAAAAAAATGCAGAAAAATAATTGAAAAAGCAGTGATGGTTGATGTAGACTTCTGGCATTGTACTACATTATGGTCACTGTTTGTTCCCCTCCAGCTACTCTATGTATAGACAATTTATTAAAGGTTTTGTGTCTCTTGGCTTATATGGTCTCACTAAATATTTGTGGTTTATAGTTGTTGACACTTAAAGCAAAGTGAGTAAATGTATCTTTTGTTCTTAAACATAGACCCCTGTTCAGTGGTGGGATTCAAATATGTGAACAACCGGTTCTCTGTGTGGATGCCACTTCCAGAAGTCCATTCTGGGCCTGGGCAACAAAAAAATAGCTACCGGTTCTGCCAAAGTGGTGCAAACCGGCTGAATCCCACTACTGCACCTGTTCACTTTGAAGATTCTCAGTAAGCTGTACTGAATGGAAAACAATAGCTTGAAGAACTTAGAGAAGAACATTTAAATCAAAACATGATTTACATGTGTTCCACATTAGGTTTTGGCTTACTGTGAACTTTTATCTTTTCAATTTTGTCCATGTGCTATCTTCTCAGAGGTAGAAAGAACTGAGTTTCTGTCTTGGGCCCAGTGTTCTTCAACATCTTCAAAAATGACATATAAGAGGGGATTAAGGGGTCACTCATAAAATTTGCAGATGACACATAGCTGGGGGGAATTGCTAACAAGACAGTCTGAAGATTCAGAAGGAACTTGATAGACTTGATCATTGGGCATTATCTAACAAGATGTAGTTCAGTGGTGAGAAAACTAAGATTCTGCACTTAGGGAGGAAAAACTACATTGCACAGGTACACAATAGTCAATATATGACTCAATGGTAATGCCAGTGAGAGACATATAGGTGTCCTGGTGGACGACTGCTTAAATATGAGTTAACATTGTGCTGCAACTACTAAAAATGTAAATGCAGTCCTGAGCTGCCTCAACTGAGAAATAGTACAAGATCAAAGGAAATGATAGTCCCCCTCTATATTGCACTTGTGAGGCCACATTTGAAATACTGCATCCAGTTCATCACAATACAAAAATGATGGTGAGTCCCTAGAAAGAATGTAGAGAAGAGTAACAAAGATGATAAGGGGTAAATCCTTATCCTAAGTCCTATGAAAAATAGCTAAAGGAACTAGGGATGTATAGCTTAATGAAGAGAAAGCTGAGGAGACCTGATAGCTATCTTCCAATACTTGAAGGGCTGCCACAGGGAAGAGGGCATCAATTTATTCTCCTTAGCACCTGAGGGCAGGACAATGGGTTGAAGCACATCAGAGGGAGATCCAACCAGGAAATTAGGAAGAATTTCCTGACAGAACTATCCAGCAGTGGAATAGCTTGCCTCTGGAGTTGTGGGTGCTTCATTGATGGAGGTTTTCAAGAAAATTATAGACAACCATTTGTCCAAAATGCTATGAAGACTCCAGCTTTGGGCAAGGAGTTGGACTAGAAGACCTTCAAGATCCCTTCCAAAGTTATGATTTGATGGGTTCAGGAGGTTATTACTCCAGTGTATAGGAAATTCTCTTTGTAAACAATACATCCTCTATAGGTCCTACTCTCAAAATTAACTGTGGGTTGGGCCTAATTTAACTCTGATTTGATTAGTTCTATTAAAATCTGTAAGTAGATATGGTTTCAGATATGGTTCTGAAATAAAGTTCGATGGTTATTTCACTGTAGAGTAGAAACTGTAATGGAAGAGAAATGAAAGAGTCACTATAAATCAAAGCATTTGAATTCACAAGATGACTAAGAAAGAGGATAAAGTCTTGTGTTCATTGTGATCCTATTTACAGTAGGTTCTCATTGGAGCCAGTAAAGATTTAGGCATCTTAAAACAGCAACTCTACCTATGTACACAATGGCATATTTGCTTCGAAGGTGCTGAGCATGGAACCATCTGTCAGGCTGCACACAAGATTCTACGGGTACCATTAAGGAGCTACATGTGGTTGGTATATATCAGGTCTGAATCCCTTGTTCTTTAAGGCTGGAGCCTGTGAAATTGGAAACTTAGTGACTGAAAATAATGAGGGTTGTGTGATGAAAACTATCTACCTCCAAAAAAAACCCCAGAGGAAGGCCGGCACTTATTTTTATTCTCTGTTATGTGATCAATTAAAAAACCCACATTACCTGCAGTTCCTTTCCCCCATGATAGACTAGAATTACATTGTCCACTATCAAGGACCAAAAACCTTGAGGATGAACAAAGCAGCTTTTCTTGATACAAACCATTGAACTGTTCGTGCAATTTGAAAATATTGTTTTATTTCCTTTCCATATGTTCTGTCATCTTATTCTTGACTTAATACTATGGGGTTCCAAACAATTAAGATTCAGTATAAAACTCTTGGTTATTTAAAGCATCTAATTGTTCTTGTTTTCTCTCTCTCTCTTTCCTCAAGGAAATGTGTATTTTTATATCCAGCATAAACTGCTTTCATTGCCAACTACCAACCATTTATTATAGTGGCTTGATTAGATCTGAACTTTGAGGATTATTCTTCCATAAATGATATAACTATTCTCTATGCTCTATCTGAGATCATCAACATGTTTATCTCCAGACATTATTTTGTACATTTTTTTTTACCCACAACTATCCTTATAAGTCTGCTAAATCTCATGTTGAGGAAATGATACACACATTTTACATTTTGAATAGTTTAACTTTTTATAGCTTTTATGTATTATATAAAAACTGGAGGCTGGCTGAGAAAAATCCCTGCTGCCCTCCTTTGGCTATAATGAATGCAGAAATGTGATCATGTAGGATAAATCTCCTTTTTTGGTAGAGAAAAAAGAAAGGGGATTTGTGCTTATAGAGCATAAACTCCGTTGAATATATAACAATATTCATTCGGTGTGAAGAATCTGTAAGCTGGCCAGAGATAAAAGGTACTCCTGAGACATAAACACATGATCAGAGACACAAAAGAAGTAGAATTGTTTTCCCAAACCTTTCTTTTATTTTTCAACCATAAAAGACTTAAATGTGTTTCAAAGTGCAAGCTGAAGAAAGAAGCAAGCAGAATCAGGAATAAAGCGCCATGAGAGATTGCAGGCTGGATCATTAGCTTAAATAAACAAATAGTGTCTTATTTTAGACACAGTAATTTTATATTCTTCACTTTAATTTGCAACCTCCACCTCCACACACTTAGTTACCAGCTGTACAAGGAGGCAGCTCATAGATTTATTTCTGGGTAGGCATAATGCCTACAGGGTGACTTTACTACTTCGTATTGACACATCTGAGCTATTTGTGTGAGAGACCCATGCGTAAAAAAAGAAAAAAGTTACCACTTTTAGGAAATTTTTCTGTTATGGTTCCAAAGGAAGATTGCTTTTCAAAGAAACATGAGGCATTTTTCCTCTTTGAATCTTTTTATTGATTGCAAACATAACCTTGGCACTTACATGGACGGATGCCAGAAACTGAATTTCTCTGGCTTGCGTCTTTCTTTTCTTGCTACACCCCTCCCTTATTTTACAGTCATGAATTACGTCTTCCAATTGTCTTCCAATTAGGCTGGAGGCCAAAGATTTACTTCCGTTTCTTTCCCGGGCTTTCCTCATGAATCTCCTCCCTTTCTGTCTTCTGAATTAACTCTAAAAATACCAGACAGTTCTGCATATCTTGTCAAAGCAATAATATCCTATATTAACAGCGTTGACATCTTCAGTCTTCAGAATTTATTTTGGGCAATGACACCAATATTCAATGTCGCTCATGTAAAGTCAAATGCCATGTTTAGAAGGTTGCATGGAAACCAGACTCCATGAACTTTTCAATTGACCGGTTGTGATGTAATTATTAGCTTCTGGCCTGAGATAGTCCTACAGAGCAAATGCTTTATCTGTTTCCTCATTTCTGTTGTTGATATTCTGTCTGCCACCCCATCAAAAAAAAGAAAGAAATGAAATTGGTAGGAAGACATGGAAATTTGATTGGTGAAATTCTACGCCCTTTTGAGACGTGTTCAAATAGGCTATTCAGTCATTCTTTGATGCACACTTGAGTCCAATTACTCTTATTCCCCTTTCCCATCATATTTCTTAATTACTGTATTTTCACTTTTACTATGTCCTCCCTCAAAATACTAAAGGCATATTTGATATTATATAGGTTGACAGCAGCCAGATTATTTTATGTGCAAAAATGGAAGGACACTTCGATTCCCACAATGGACGAATGGCTGCAAAGGGAGTTAGCAGAGATGGCTAAATTGACTTCTTTGATTAAAGAAAAAAAATACAATTAATTTTTGTTTCTACTTGGAAACTGCTTCTGGACTTTGTGCTTGAGATGGGGAAAAAAAGAGGAAATTTTGATTTGGGGTTTTACCGATTAATAGGTTTGTTGTTATAGAAATGGCTAGTTTATATTACTGTGTAAAAGTAAACAGTTGAGGTTTGATGCTATTATCTTATTCTACTGCACCAAAGAAAGTCGGAAGTCAATGCCTTCTTTTTCTTTTTTCCCTTTGCCCTACACTTTTCCCTTCCCTTCTCCCTCCCTTACTTTCTCACTATTTTCTTTTGTATTTTTATATTTTATATTATAAACTAATAAAAAAATACTAAAGGAATATATAGAGGGTTTTTTCCCCCTTGCAACAGTCTTCAGTACTATATGATGTTGAAAGATGCTAACTTGCTGACTGAAACATTAAATTTGAGCATAAGGACCACTGTAGCAATTGTAATTTTGCCTGTTCTGTTCAAACATCTTCAGAGGGTCTGCACAAAATCATTCCTCTCTGAAGCTAAGGGAGCTGAGACTAGAGATTTAATTGGTTACCCAATGCAAACACACACTTGCCTTCATGAAAGCATTTCAAGGTGATTTTAAAGTGCTTAGAGGTGCAGATTTAATTTGTATGGTTAATTCGTTGAATTTTTGTTGTTTTAAGTTATTGAGATAGTCTATTATGGTTGACTCATGCAAATGCTCTGAAATAATTAAATAACTGTTAAATCACACCATTGCTAACATAGTCAAGGTCTCTGTTGGCGCTAAGAAGCAGTCACACGCATCTTGTGAGCAGAAGCTGAGCTGACGACCACTGTCGTGTTTATTGCTTTTTATATTCTTTTGTTACAGACACAAGCTTTCTTAATCATTAGATGTTTTACATTTGCTGATTCATGGAATGCTTCTTTTATCTAACCAATTACTTTCTAGTTACATATTATAAGGTAAACAAGTAGATAAGGAATAATGACAGGAAGAGAGAAGAAGGAACTAAGCTTGTTATCTATTTCAGTAGGTAAGGCATTAAGTCAAAAGGGGGTGACCTTTAGGCTGCTTTATTGGAGCAAAGGGTATAGAATTATGAGATGTGTGGGGGTGCTGAATATGGCAGTGTGCTGCACCTATTCAACCCCTACATCTCACTCTTTTCTATTTTATTAGTAAGGGCATTATAAGCTAAAGTAGTTAGTGAGTGTAAGTAGGGAACATACATCTTTGCATTTGTTTATATACAGCATAAACTTGTTCCTGAGGCAAAGTTGATGTTGGTTTAGTATGGATAATTGCAAGATATCTTTTTAAGTAGAGAGAAAAGACAGTGAATTATACAAGAACAGCTGATAAGAATAGTAACTATTATAACAAAATATTGAACAATCTGTCCAAGAAGGCCAGTGGGAAGCCATGACCATAGAGCACTCCACACAGCAATTAAGAAGGAAAGAGAGACAAAGAATGACTAAAGAGTTTACAGTCAAAACCGCAAATATGGCAGCGCATAAATTCTTGGGGGTTTGCTCCACTTGCTGCTGCTGAAGCACCGCCTGCGCTTTGGTGGTCAAGTTTTTCACATCTCCCCATGTCACTGGATGACTGGCACGATGGGATTGGTCACTGTGCCGTCTGGAGAGTCACCCTTGCCATTTCTGGGACTGGATCCAGGGACTGATGCCACGACATCCTTGGCTGGGTGGACGCAATGCGCTGGAATCCACAAAAGTCCTGTAGGAGCAAGCACAGCAGCATATCCTCCTCCCCACATAATCAGAGGGACCGGCCCCAATCATGTTTTATCTGGTAATGCCCAATAATATACCAGAGGTGGAGGCAAGCTTGTTTTCTGTTGAAAGTGTCTCTGATAAGCAGTCAAATTTTCAACAGAAACATTCAATTGATTTAAGGTAAATAATACTTTTTGAACCAAACATTCAATTGATTTAAGGTAAATAATACTTTTTGAACCTGTTGTGTTACCCACGACAAATTAGGTACTCGAGAGCCCTCCTTTTTTATTTGTTTGTGGAGGCAGTCCTTAAAGGACCGAGGATTGCACTGCAGTGTAAGATATTTTCCAGAGGTCACCAGAAGAATCCTTGTAAGCAATGGAGAAGGAGAAAGCAATGGGCGGACAGGAAAAAAAAAGAAGTCATTAAACAAGCAAAGCGAGGATCTTTAGGCAAATGATATGCAATAGAGCCCACATAGTCAGTTAAAGCACACTGAAGAGATAAGTTATTCTGAAAATAAAATTGAAAATCAGATTTAGGTAAAGGAAAAACAATATTCATTAAATCAGTCCCATTTCATTGGCAAGCTCGAGTGCGTCCTAAAGATATAATTTCAGCACCTGCCTGGATAAATGGTAAAACATTTTGTGAAGGGGTATGGGGTAAATAAAGCCATTCAATACAATATACTTTTTGCGATTCTAATACAGCTAATACTCCCGTAGGAAACTTACTAGTAGGGAATATCAGAAAAGTTAACTGACAATCTTTATGAGGAATACAGATCCACAAACTGAGTGCTCAAAATGTCATTAATGTGCTCAATTGTGGCAAGTGCTGCAGGCGGAACCATAATAAGATCTCCAGGTTGTTTTCCTTTGGTCAGTAAAACAAATAATGGACTAAGTAAATGTGTAGATAATGAAAAATATGGGCGAACCCAATTAAGGGTGCCTAGTAATTGCTGCAATTTGACCAAAGAAATAATTTTAGGCAAGCTCAAAGGAGGAAAAACTGGAACAGAATAAGATTGCAACATTTTATGCCCTAAATAAAGTAGAGAAAGTGTAACTGTATCTTTTCCAAGGCAACTTGCAATCCATAGATACTTAAATCATTTTGTATTTCAAAAAGCCAGTTAGGTTGTATTTTTGGGGTTCCAATTTAATCAAATTCCATTCAGATGAAACAAATTTCCATTAAATAGGGAAAACATTTACAAATCTAAGCAAAACAATTCAGAGTCATTTCTTTTGGTTGATGGATATATATGTCTAACTAAACAATTTAAAACTCAAAAATTTACAAAAAAATTGTCCAACAATTACTGTCTCCTCTTTCGAGTAAAAAAATTGCAAGCTGAAACTGCAAGAGTGGGCATTAAATTTCACATCCACCCCCCTTCCTCAACCCAGACTTCTAAGCAGAGGGAGAAGAGAAAAAAAAATAGTTAAAACGAACAGCTGCCCCCCTCTTCTTTCTGCCTTTCTTTCGCTCTTAAAGCAATACAGCCAGCGAAAAACGAAAGAGTCAGGAGGGGGGGGGGAAAGAAAAAGAAATTTTACAAAAATCTCACCACTAAAAAAATTCACATGCATTTTCCATAAACTCTTTCACACATCCTCCATGAAACTTTTCTCATGCAAACTCTTGCTATTGCGTTCCCATTTTACAACAATAAAAACTACAGTTTTACTGTTTGTTTCATAGCCTGGGAGGAGTGAGGGCTAACACACACACATTTACACCAGCAAATTAACTCATTCACTTCCATTCTGTTTGCTTACACCATTTCACATACAAATATTTCATTTCATACATTTTCCAGGCAAACTATTTATTTTTAATTAAGGCCTTTTTGTTTGTTGTTATCAAAGAGGGTTTTGACCCTTTTCCAAGTCTTGGAAATAACACAGAACAACACAGACAGACATATATACACAAATACTATTAAAACAACATTTATTTAGACATATGGCTTGTCCTGCAAGAAGCGAGAAAAATCATGAGATGATTCCAACCAAACATGTGGTTTTTATAGGGCCCTTTAACCATCTCCTATTTTTCTCACCATTCCAAGCCCAAGCATAACGTTCTAGGGGTTAAACATATATAAGACAAAACAAAACACACACATCAACACAAAGCACCACCAGACATTGTCTGACAGGGTTAAACTTAACAGCCACTTGAAGTTTCAAAGCATCCCAATTGTTCCTCTAAAATTTGCCTTATGGGGGTGTACAATGGCTGTGGAGAAGCAAAAGAATTAGCCTCTACAGGAGGAGCTGAAGGTCCAACTGGAGATGATTTAGGGGTGACAATTTTTATCTGATCGTAACCAGGCAGGGGGCTTGTAGTTAATTGTTGCCCTGCCAAAGCATCAGAACCAAATTTTTCCACTGCTTGATGCCATTAATACCATCGATGTAATATCTTTACTGAGCCCGGGGTTCAAGATGTAAAGTATGCCCTTTTTTTATCCAGTCCTGTAAACGGAGCGTCCAGCGCTCTGGATACCAGGAAGAATGTTTCCCTACCTCCCACCAGCTTCCTTATGCTGGTGCTGAGATAGATTGCAACCCATACTTACCACTGAGGGGTTCCGTAGAACGAAGGGGTCCCGTAGGACGAAGGTGCACCTTAGGGGTCTATTCCAGACGATGGTAAGCATGTTGGCTGTTGCTCCCCACGGAGGGTGAGGGCGTCCCGGTTCAGGGCGCCAGATGTTGGTGCTAAGAAGCAGTCACACGCATCTTGTGAGCAGAAGCTGAGCTGACGACCACTGTCGTGTTTATTGCTTTTTATATTCTTTTGTTACAGACACAAGCTTTCTTAATCATTAGATGTTTTACATTTGCTGATTCATGGAATGCTTCTTTTATCTAACCAATTACTTTCTAGTTACATATTATAAGGTAAACAAGTAGATAAGGAATAATGACAGGAAGAGAGAAGAAGGAACTAAGCTTGTTATCTATTTCAGTAGGTAAGGCATTAAGTCAAAAGGGGGTGACCTTTAGGCTGCTTTATTGGAGCAAAGGGTATAGAATTATGAGATGTGTGGGGGTGCTGAATATGGCAGTGTGCTGCACCTATTCAACCCCTACAGGTCTCTAGAAACTAAATTACCTATCTCTAATAATTTATATATTTCTTGCAGTGACTGGCTCTGCATTTGGCAAACTCAAAAAAATATCCCACCCATTTCCAAGTGCATCAACTTCTCCAGCCTTTGTTCTTCCGATGACCTCTGCCTCTTTCTGTAACAGGACAGTTTTTCTTGACTTAAGACCGTTCATTTAATGATGGTTCAAAGTTACCTCAGCCAACTGTCACATTATCCCAGCAGTCATATGACTGCAATTTGGGTACTCTCAAACTGGCTCACATTTATGACCGAATGCGGCATCCTGTAATCACGTGATTGTGGTTTGCAACCTTTTTTTTGCTGATTTCTGGCAAATCATACCCATAGAAAAGCTTAATGACTGCATGATTCACTTAACAACCGTTTGATTCATTTAACAACTGCTGTAAAAATGTCATAAAATTGGGTCCGATTCGACTTATGACCACAAGAACTTATGGCAGAAATTCTGGTCCCAGTTGTGGTTATAAATCAAAAACTACCTGTATGGCACCTCTTTCCTCATTCCCAGACCACATATTCTGAGAGGATTCCCTGTTAAATATTATCTATACCATTCTCTTTTTTCCTGATGAGCAATAGCTAGGCACAAAGGCAAGAGCCAGAACTGATCCTTTAGAGAAAAAACAGGAAAGGAGAGAGGCAACATGCAGTAAAGTACATTCATGTTGCAACAGGCTCTTTCATCTTCCAGCATTTTCCAAGCCATGGAAAATGAGCATGTTGATGGCAGAAGAGAGAGACTTAACCAGATATCTAAGCAGCTGGTCAGGGTGGTTTCTGATATGGTATTGGAAACTGAAAGATTGGTGGTTCAGAGATTTTGACAATTGGCTTAATTGTTGCTAATGGCCTCCATGCCATCTTTGGAGATCTCCCAGTATGTTGCTGGCTCAAGACATGTAGCAGACCATATTTTTGATTGGATACAGGTAGTCCTTGACTTACAATGGCAATTGGCAGTAGAATTTCCCTCACTAAACAATGCAGTCATAAATGAAACAGCATCACTTAGCAATGGCAATCCCTGCAGTGCTGGTTATGGTCATTAACGAATCCTATGCTTGTTAGGCAAGGCGACTTCCAAGTCAGTAGGAAAGCCGGTAGGAAGTTGCAAATCCCCAGAGGCTTGGGAGGCAAATAAGTGGGTACTATTGGGTGGGAAGGGCACGAAGGGGTGTGAAAAGGAGAGAGGGAGAGGGAGAGGGAGAGGGAGAGGGAGAGAGAGAGAGAGAGAGAGAGAGATGGCAAAACTAGGGGAGGGTATGCAAGGTGCATGGTTGTGAGAGAGGCACAGCAAGGCTTGGGAAGGGTGAATATGCAGTTAAAAATAAAAAAAATAAAAAGAGGCATTTCCCTGTAAACAATTCCCACAAAACACCCATGTATTTATCACAGTAGTTTCTTTTTCATCTGATGTTACTACCATTTCAGGCAAGTAAATTATCAGCGGCTGCATTTTCTATCATCACATTTTTTAAAAAATCAAATATCAAGAACAGTTGCCAGGATGAATCAAAAATCCCCCACTTCTGCATTTTCCCCCCAAAACAAGCGAACCAGAAGGAATTAAAACAGAGCCAAATTCTTTGATTCTATTTTTTTAGTTATTTCTTCATCACAGTCTCTTTCAAGGGAAGCATTTTTTTAAAAAAAGGAATAAGATTAGCATCAAGAGAAGCTAGATACTTTTGCCTTGACTCAGATATCAAATCTTAATGTAGTTTAATTTTAGTATAGCACAGTATAGGAAGCCAGTTACCTTGGTTTAGAATCCTGCAGATCATGGTTTAATAATACTTATATTTCTATGCTGTTCCAAAACTAAATCTCTGCTATGGTGAGACTAACCACTGTACTTTATTATTCAATAAACAAGAGATAAACATTACTCAATGCTATCTCTGTCGTTATCAGGTTCAAGCTAAAAGTTTCAGCAGTAATACCAGCCCGCTTTATATTACATTTTACATAGTTTACATACTCTAAGATTTCTCTGTTTACTGGTTTGCTTTAGGATGAACAGCTTCCTTTGTCTAGTGATGGCCAAATCTGGTCTTAGGTTCTGCCTCAGTACAATCTCTCTAATTAGCAACTGAGTCAGAAGATCATTCTATACTATATCAATTAAATGTACTCCAATAAAGAGGGGTTATCTCTATGAAAAGAGAGAACCTGGGAAAATGGCTTATATTTACTTTTATAGTTAGCACAACAAAGAACTTCATAGTTGATTGGTTTCTAAATCATCTGTCCAGGACAGGTTATAAGAATTAAAGCACCCGATGATATGTGAGCATAACCATAGAAAAGAGAGCTATATTAAAGTATAAAAAATGTAAAACATTAGCAGGGGAAAAGACATCATGAGTCCCAGAGAGTCCATTGTAAAAAGATACAATTTCAGCCAAGTTGAAAGTTCTTAACGTTTGAAAAGAAAGCCTTTTGTTAATCAGCCTGAGAAAGTTCTTACCTTGCAGTTAGTTATAGCTAGTTGATTGCTAAGGGAAAGCTTCAGCTTTCCATCCTTACAAGGTTATGCCCAAAATGTGAACCAAAGAAGATAAACCCATATTAGTTTGTCAGAGCAATACTACTACAAAACCCATATTTCGAATATTACAAAGTCCATCCAAGTGGCCCTCACTTGAAAAGATATGGCCTTTTATAGAACTGCTTTAGCATAACTGCATTCGTTCAATTGTTGCACTGCTCCCATCATCCCCAGCCAATGCGGGCTTAGTGGTGGAAGATTGGGGGAGGGCAGCCTCTCGTATCTAGCGGATGCCAGACTATGCCCCTTCTACATTAAGTTCTCCGTTGTTTCTCAAACTTGGCAATTTTAAGAAATGTGGAATTTCAGGACTTCCCCAGCCAGTCTGGAGGTTGAAATCCACACGTCTTAAAAGTTGTCAAGTTTGAGAAACACTGCGACCTAGACTCGGGTCATGTTCCCAGGCTGGTTGGGTGCGATGGGACTTATAGTCCGTGGCAAGAGAGCTATCACGGCACTCCCTGACGACCCTTTTGTAAAAACAAACAAAAAAACACGCGTTCGTAAAAGAAGGACACGCGTTCCCAGTCGAGCACTAGCCTGGGCACATCACCACCTGTCGACCTTCTTCCGGCTTCCGCCAGTCCTTGAAGCCGACTTCCTGCATCAGCTCTTCGAGAGGGAGAAAGGGAACGCCTCCTGGCGGAAGTTGACCCCTTTCCTGCTGAGAGCTGGGCGGAGCGAGTGGAACCGGCGAAGCTTTTCTTCTGCCCAACTCCGCCGCCGGCTGCTCGGTGCAGTTCTCGCTTGGCTGGCCGTCGCGAACCCGAGGAGGTCCGGGAGTTGCCCGGCCTTGCCCTGCTCCGCCCTGCCTGGCCGAGGTCCAGGGAGAAAGGAAGGCGCGCGCGCGTTGGCCCCGGAGGTGGCAGAGCTCGCTACGTGTCTCGAGAAAAGTCCCCTTGCCGCCTCTCAGAGCTGCCCCCAAAGCGAATCGTGGACTAGTCCGGGCTCCTTCAGGTTCCAGGTAAGGGGCAGGAGAGTGGGAGAGATCTGGACGCTTTGATATTAAAAGTGGTGGGGTTTTTTTGGGGAGGGGGGGGGGAATGTCAAGGATTTCCCACCCCTGTATTTACATTGCATTGATTGCCCACCAAAAACATTGCATTGCTTTTATTGTGGACCCTGCTCTGGTGCTCAGTGGGACTCGTTGGATGCCTGAAATATGGGATTTTGTAGTAGTATTGCTCTGGAAAAACTAACGTGGGTTTGTCTTCTTTAATTTGGCTCACATTTTGGGCATGATGACTTTGTATGCCTGCAACGTCCCCCTGTATCGGAGATGGACCAAAAAGTCCCTGTCTCAAAGTCTTCAGCTCTTCTGTAAAGGCATAACAAAAAGCAGGGTGGGACCCTAGAGACACAAGCGCTGGGGCCTTTCTGTATCCTCGCAAGGCATAGACAGAAGTGTGTTTGTATGCGAAAGAATGAAAGCAGTGTTGCACTGATGTACAGCAAGTCTCCCCCTCCTTGCATTTCATCAGTATAACACACACACACACATATACGCAGCACGTGCATACTCACCCTTCTCAGATGCCTTTGAAACCTAGAGTCCCCAGGAATCTAAGGAACATTGTTTTCCCATTACATATAAAGATTTAGCAAATAAAAAATGACCAGAAACCTGAAATGCCTGAACGGGAATATTTGCAAAGTTGCATCTCCTAGGAGAGTATTGAGTGGCAGAGCAAAGATAAGGAGTCTCATTGTTCAACTCCAAGTCCCAGCAGTCCTCAGAATTCCTCACAGGGCTGTTATGATTGATTTGTTGTTATTCTTTGTATTGCAATGAACTGCTTAAAGTAGCATAAAAAAAATAACTTGAGATAAACCGGTCTATAATCCAAGAGTTGTTTTATTTCATTCCTCTTTTCATATGATTTATGGTGTGATCCTTCTCAGGAATGTCTTTCTTCTCTGGGGAAAAAAATGAACCTAAATTTAGCTAAATTTGACAACCGTTTCATAGTTTATTTCAGATACATTTGTACCAATCTAGCAGGCTCTTGGTGTTTACTGAGGCAAAATAATTAATGAGGGGAAATGGGGGATTATGCATGTCATTATCCAGAATTGCTTGGAGAGAAATAGTTCACTGGAATAATGCTAATGCAAGTTCATCACTATTTGTATGGAATTGGCCATCCAGAAAATGGGGGAATGAATGGGGAATTACTCAAACTATTTTTTCCTTACATGGAAAACTCAACCTGTAGGGGCCTAGAAATCTTAAGAAGTGTAGATCCATGGTTCTGTAATGATTGTTACAGGACAGAACATCTTTTACACTCAAATCTTTATTTTCCCAGACTACAAATTGTTTTACTGTCCACCTGATGGAGAATGTGACCAGTTTCCTACCTGCTGGAGCAGTAGCTGCTGTACTAAAGCCCAGCACAGAACTTCCTAAAGGGAGCTCAACTGTACATGGCTATGACTTTGACCACGGATTAGATTATCATGCCCTGCTCCAGTCTTATCTCAACACTGGTTTCCAGGCTACCAGTTTTGGACAGGCTGTGAATGAGATCAATCGAATGGTGAGTGGCCAGAATGATTCACAATGGGATGAAGAGACAGTAGACTAGATAGAAAGGAAAACACTGGATTCCGTCCTTGAATGTGCTTAATGAGGCTAAAACATATAAAGAATGGTTGCTGGAATTGGGTATGTCTAGTTTAATGAAGAGAAGGACTAGGGGTGACATGATAGCAGTGTTCCAATATTTCAGAGGTTGCCACAAAGAAGAGGGAGTCAAGCTATTCTCCAAAGAACCTGAGGGCAGGACAAAAAGCAATGGATGGAAACTAATCAAGCAACCTAGAACTAAGGAGAAATTTCCTGATAGTTAGAACAATTAATCAGTGGAACAACTTGCCTCCAGAAGTTCTGGGTGTTCCAATGCTGGAAGTTTTTAAGAAGAGATTGGACAACCATTTGTCTGAAGTTTCCTGCCTGAGCAGAGGGTTGGACTAGAAGACCTCCAGGGTCCCTTCCAATTCTGTTATTCTATTCTATTGTATCACAAACCCTTATTTTCACTTTTAGTGAATATACATACTTGCCTATCCTGTGTATCTTTTATTTGCTCACATTGTCACATTCTCTATGCTTGCTTATGTTACGATGCAATTGGATCACAGGAATTTGTACTTGGCTACATTCAGCTTTTTGGTAATACTCTGCACACTACAGTATTTCACAAAATGACTATAAAAAGCCAATTTTATTTATTTGCTCAATGTCTAGGTGCCCAATTCAAAAACACGAGTCTGCAGAAATAGGAAAGATTATTTATTGTTATGCTATGATGAACTTTAATCTTATTGTCTCATTACAACATAGCATTCAACTGGTTAATGTTAATTATGATCTAGATTTTGATGGGCAATCTGTAATATGAGGCTGAGAGAATGAAGTAGATTTTGGGTGAAATAATCTCAAAATGGTGGCTGCCCCAAGAACCCTTTTTATTTTGGTAGAATTTCTTTTGGTTTTTTTGTCTATCCATGATTGGAAGTCAAGCATTGAACAAGTTCATTGTTTGCACAAACTGTTCACACATTTCAGGTTTGTATACAGAACTTTTACCTGTACCTTTTAGCTATATCTTAAAAACAGTCTCCATTGCCAAAACATCTCTTCCAAAAGCATCACTTGTAAGGACAACTAAAATCAATATGCAGTTATGGTTCTTTTATCTTTGCCAGCTGACCTCATCTCAAAATAGTCTATTCTCCTTCTCATCTTTTCTTCTATGTTCAGATCCTGCTACAGACTTCACATCCACCAACATGTTCTTATTTTCTAAACACATATTAAAATGAAACTAATTTTTACCCATAAACTAAGCCACATTATAGTTCACACTTCTTTATTTTAACCTTTCTTAACAACAGGATTAATTTAGACTTAGATTTTTGGAAATAAAAGTGTGATACAATTCTGTTCATCACTATTCTAGAAATAAGGAAGGTATTCTCCCACAAACTACTCTTACATTTTTTTCTCCTTCATGTTACCTTGCATTTCTGATTATCTGATCTGGAAGTAAACTAAACATTTTTTTGAATGAAATGTACCTTTTTTCTATGACTGTGTCCCATTTCTTCGGCAATTATAAGTGGCTTAAAAGATCAAGCAAAGATTTGTTAGTTTTGTAAACAAGATTTGTTTATTTTGTTTGGCCTTCTTGCCTGCTATGAGCTCTGAAATACAATGTTGCACCTGGGTTGAATTTTATTCAAATTATTGGGTTCTGTTGCAGATAGAAGCAAAGTTGACACCATTAGGTGAGGATAAAGGAAATCATGCTGATTTGAATCCCTGTTCCTGCCGCCTGACTGGCTGCACAATTTTCTTGGGCTTCACTTCCAACCTCATCAGCTCAGGTGTGCGTGAGACCATCCGTTATCTGGTACAACATAACATGGTATGACTTGACTAAAAATATGTTTCCACCTTTGATTTCTAAGAAAGAAAAATGTATATTTATGTGTCTGTGAAGATTCTCAGTCATCCAGGTCATAGTTGTCCCAAAGATACTTTTTCAGGAGGCAACTGACTTTCTTGTTTTTCTTTGACAACGTTTTGCTTCTCATCCAAGAAGCTTCTTCACCCACCATCCAGTCAGAGCTAAAAAAGCTTCTTGGATGAGAAGCGAAACATCTTCAAAGAAAAACAAGAAAGTTCAGTTGCCTCCTGAAAAAGCACCTTTGGGACAGTATGTTTATATGGTTGGAAAAGGAAGAGGGTGTTCTAGAAAAAAGAATTATGGGGAATTTATTACACCACATGTTTCTCTGGCATTTGAATGAACATACAAGGCCTGGAAAGAAAGACGTTATGGGAAATATTTTTTCAATCATTCTGAAAAAAGATAATCAGCCACTGACGTTGTGTGATTGATGGCAACACTGAACCAAAGTAATCCTTCACAGAGAAAGTGGAGTGGAGTGTGGAACAGGAACAGGAACAGGAACAGGAACAGGAACAGGAACAGGAACAGGAACAGGAACAGGAACAGAACAGAACAGAATAGAATAGAATAGAATAGAATAGAATAGAATAGAATAGAATAGAATAGAATAGAATAGAATAGAATAGAATAGAATAGAATAGAATAGAATAGAATAATAGAATTCTTTGTTGGCCAAGTGTGATTGGACACACAAGGAATTTGTGTCCGGTGCATAAGCTCTCAGTGTACATACATAAGCTCTCTGTACATACAAACAATAAAGTGATAAATCGTAAATCATAGGATACAATCATAAATCATGTTACTTTTGATTTTGTAGGTTGATGTTTTGGTGACCACAGCAGGTGGTGTGGAGGAAGATCTGATCAAATGCTTGGCACCCACTTACATCGGAGACTTTAGTTTGCAAGGGAAAGAATTACGGCAAAATGGAATTAACAGGTGGTTCCTTTGGTAGTGCTGACCCCATCAGTATCTTTTAGTATCTTGGTGACTGGTATTGTGACCTGATATTACTTTCAGGTTTTCTCTTATAAAATAACCTATATTATCTCACATATAGTTGTGAGAAGATGCTATAATTCGTGGACTGTAGAAAAGCAATGCAAGGCAGAGGTCAATAGCGATTTCCTTTTTCCTCCTCCAGGATTGGGAATCTCTTGGTGCCCAATGACAATTACTGCAAGTTTGAAGACTGGCTAATGCCAATCCTGGACCAGATGGTGACTGAACAAGACACAGAGGTGAGACCAGGAATGTTAAAGATGAAAAGTCTAGGTCTGACTTGTTTTTCTGTTATGATAATTGCAAAATGTGTGTGCTAATTTTGAATCTTTGGGTTTTTCCTTCATAACCCAGGAAGAAAAAAAAAATAACATTCTAAGGGGTGGAGGGCAGTGTAACATTAAAACCAAGTCCTAATAATATTAAACCCTAACTCTATGATCCAAAGTTATATTTTTGGTCATTAGATTCAGTTATTTTTATCCTTGCGCTTAACTTTTTCCCATGCCCATCTGTGTTGTCTAACCATTTTTTGATCCTCCCTGCCTTTCAGGGTATGAAATGGACGCCGTCAAAGCTCATTGCTCGGCTTGGCAAAGAAATCAACAATCCAGAATCAGTCTGTTATTGGGCACAAAAGGTAGGCTGAGAAAGGAATTTCTGTTTAATCCGTTGTTTGACCTCTCTGTGAATAAGTGCTTGTCTTGGTTGTTACATAATGGGAGTGTCTCCTTTTTTCTAATCTCTGATCACCTTAAGGCCTGTTTTATAAAAGTAGTACTCAACTTACAACCATTAGTGACCATTTGAAGTTACAACAACACTGTAAAAAATGAATTATGACCATTTTTCACATAACTGTTGCAGCATCTCCATGTTGTTACATGATCAAAATTCGGACATTTAACAACTGGCATGTACCGTGTTTCCCTGAAAATAAGACCGGGTCTTTTTTTTTTTTTTTGCCTCCAAAAGAGGCACTAAGTCTTATTTTCGGGGGATGCCTTTTTTACTCAGCTCCTGCACCGACAGCCCTGCCCAGCCAGTCCACTTCTTCTGCAGCCGAAGGAGCAGCTTCATTCTGCAGCTGCATTCGGGCCTGCATTTCGCAGTCAGGCCTTTCTTGAAGGCCTCTGCAGCTGAGTACCGAGCTATGGATTGAATCCATAGCTCGGTCCTCGGCTGCAGTGGTGTTTCCTGAAATGAAGGCCTGACTGAGAAATGCAGGCCTGGCTGCAGAAGACGCCTCAGAAGAAATGGGCCGGCGAGGAGATGCCTGGCTGCAAGGTAAGTGGGTGCAGGGGGCATGGGGCAGATCCACATACCCCTCCCCCGCCCTAGCTTGATTTTTAAGTTTGTGCCTCACCCCAAAACTAGGGCTCATTTTGGGGGTAGAGCTTATATTAGGCCCACCCCCAAAACTCAAGCTAGGGCTTATTTTCTGGGTAGGCCTTACTTTCAGGGAAACGGTATTTACGATGGTTGCAGTGTCCTGGGGTCATGTGATCACCTTTTGTGACCTGACAAGCAAAGTCAAGAGGGAAATTGGATTTACTTATTAAGTATGTTACTAACCTAACAAGTTCAGTGACTCACTTAACATGCCAAGAAAGGTCGTAAAATGGGGCAGAACTCACTTAACAGCTGTCTTGCTTAGCAATGGAAATTTTGGACTCAATTGTGGTCATAGGTCAAGGTCTATCTGTATTTATATGATTTTGCACGTGACCTTTGTATTGCTGATGCTGCTGTCCCACTCATTTCCCAGTGGATAGCTGGTTCTTCCCCCCCCCCACCCCCATTATTAGATATTTCTTTAAAACTGGGCTCCAAGGAAAGAAAAATAAATATTTAGTGCATAAAACAAATTCAGGCAGTGCCTCTCTAGCTTCTGTGAGCCATGCTACTTATACTTTCTCAACAGAATAACATTCCTGTATTGAGCCCAGCAATAACAGATGGATCCCTCGGAGACATGATTTTCTTCCATTCCTATAAGAAACCTGGTCTTGTGCTGGACATCGTAGAAGGTGAATGAAAATATTTACAACATACGTTGGCCCCTCAACAATCTGTATTCTGCTTGCAACGTCTGCTTTAAGACAAAAAGGCAACTCAAGGATTATGAGCTGATGCTATATATGCCTTTTTTTTTTAGTTATAAAAAATTATTGCTGATTAACAGACATCAAGTAACTAAATTATAGTAACATGCAAGATGCATAGAAGAGAACTATTGAAAATAAAAAGTACTAAAAAGCAAGTAAAGATGCAGTACCATACATGTAGAAAATTACCATATACAGTATTGAAAATATTGATATTACACTCTATTGCTGATAAGGCAAATGATAAAATCCATCCAGATTTGATAGAAATATGGCTTCTGCCTCTGATATTTTATTATTTTAACTTTATGGTGTTTTTTTTCTGAGGTAGCAGTTGAAAGGTAGCCTTGAAAGAGACTTTCAATTGTTATATTATCAAGAGTTTTCCAGTGCTGGGAAATTACAATTTAGTTGGTAAAATTAAATAGCTAAAAATTTCCTAATTTTCAAACTTGAGATTGGCTCCTGTAAATAGATGCAGTAAGCCTAACTCTCAGGGAACATTCAGTTTTTTGTTTAGTAATGGTACTTATCTCCTCCAAATATGTATGGAAAGCTGACAGCCCGGATTTGAGACCTGAGTGCCACGCGACGGGATGAGTTTCCATCCCAGCTCCCAAACTATCAGTTTGAAAGCATGCAAATGCGAGTAGATAAATAGGTACCACTTTGGTGGGAAGATAACTGCTTTCTGTGTGCCTTTGGCATATAGTCATACTGGCCACATGACCATGGAAATGTCTTTGGACTACACTGGCTCCCATGGGCAAGAAACGGAGATGAGCAACGTGCCCTATATATATAGGGCATATATATATAAACAAAACTGTTTTAATACACTTAGCTTTCGTTGGCTAACTGCCAACGTCGTCAGAGTAAAATGCCAGTGTTTTGGGAGCTTGCTTATAAAGCCAGCCGTTTTTGCGCTCTGCTCATGGAGCGAGTTACCGGTCTGCCCGCCCCAATTGGCCATATTGTTTCTAGCTGTCCCGCATCAGTCCATGTGTTCTTAGACTCAGGGATCATTTCCTCCCTTGTGGTTGCTCTCCTTGTCTGCCTGGTTCGTGTCTGAGTGCCTGTTGCTGTGGGTTGGTTCCCTAACGTCTCCTGTCCTATGGCCACCCCTCATTTTACTCTGATGACGTTGGCAGTTAGCCAACGAAAGCTAAGTGTATTAAAACAATTTTGTTTGTATTTTATCCTGGTGTTCGATTATCTTCTTGAATATGAGTATACCCGGGATTCGTATTTTAGCGTAATTAAGGACATATATATATTGGTGTGTGGGTATGTACAACACACATACCCAGACACCAATCTGACTGGAATCACAAGCAAACAGTGTAAACTTCCAGTGAGTTCTTGCATTGAAGTTGAGGTTAGCAAATGCTGTACTGTATGTTGAAAGCTAGCAGCTGTAGGTTTATTGTTCAGATGTGCAATGTATTTGCAACACTTCCATCATAACCATTATTGTCATCTCTCTTACAGACCTGAAACTCATTAATACCCAAGCCATCTTTGCCAGGAAGACAGGAATGATCATCTTGGGTGGAGGCCTTGTTAAGCACCACATTGCCAATGCAAATCTGATGGTGAGGGAAAGTGGTGTGTAGTAGCCACAAAGTCAGGGTTGATTTGGAAGGGAGAGACTATGGTATGAGATAAAACATTTGTTTAAGCAAAATGAATATAGAGACATCTTGGTGCTATTTGGTATCCCTCAGTTCGTATAATTTTAACAAAATGGCTTGCAACAATAAAACAGATATTTAAAGGCAATCTAGTAATCCATTATACCAGACAACAGTGCAGAAGGTGAACATTTTTTACTTTGGATAGTTCCCCAGAAAATTAAAATGGCTGCGAGTATAGCTTTGAGTTGTTCAATTGACAGGTCATCACCACAAAACTGAAATTTCCAGTTGAGGTCATGGTAATTCTTGATAATCAGGAAGACCACATGCTATGAGTTTGTTTCCTGCATGTTGAATGTAAGGTCAGACCTTGGCCATTCTTCACATTGTCCTGTTTAGTAGGGCTTGGAAGGACTTCTACAAGGAATGTTGATGTTCTTCTGCCAGAGTGGAGAATATTAGGTTAAATCATTATCGGGTCTAATAATTATTTTTTGAAGTTGCTCTAAAGCACTTGTTCATACCCTTGCATTTTGGAAAAAATTAGCTACATCAGGGCAATGCTGATCTTAATGACAACTGAAGTGCTCATCATAGCCCTGCTATATCTAATCAAGGATATAATCAGTCAGCTGAGCCTTAGAGGTCACCAAGTTTTTTTGGTTTCCAGAGAAATGGAGCTGACTTCTCCGTATATGTCAACACCGCACAGGAGTTTGATGGTTCAGATTCAGGAGCACGGCCTGACGAGGCAGTGTCCTGGGGAAAGATCCGTATGGATGCCAAGCCTATCAAGGTATGTGTGGGACAATACATCATGTGCTGACAGGCATAGGGCATGATTTCCAGGACTGCCATTATAACCAGCCTGACAGGCAATTTGATTTAGAAAAAACATGAATATTTTGGAGAGGGACCGGTCATCTCAGCTACCGTGTTTTTCTCTTATCAGGTCTACGCTGATGCATCTCTGGTTTTCCCATTGCTGGTTGCAGAGACTTTTGCTCAGAAACCAAATGCTTTTGTTCAAGAAAAGAAAAATGACTAAACTGGGAACTGCTGCATGAGGCATTTTATCTGTTCAGAACTGCCTGCTTCCATCCTGCATAACATCAGTCAGCACTTATGTTGAAATTGCCACGAAGATCTCCCTGGCTGAATGGAGAGTGTAGCATATTGACCATTCAGATAGCTACTTCTACAATCCCTACACTGGGCAGAAGTTGTATCCTAATTGTCTGCATATGATATCTAAACTGGGAAGTAATAATTCTGCTAACCATTACTACTTGCAATGATGGATCTTGTACTGAAAAATATGGTGGAGTTGAGAAGGAGAAGACCCTCAATTATGTGCTCAATTCTTCCAAAGGATTTTTATGCAATAGTGGAACACATTAGGGGATCTGGAATTTGATTTGTGTGTTTGTGTTTATGTCTTTCAAAATGACTGAACCAGGCCATACCTCTGTGATCTGGTCTCTCCTGTCTTCTTAGTCAGCCCCTGATATTTATTCAAGGTGTTTCATGTGGAATTGCCTAAGAGCCATAATTTTGTAATAAACCACTGAAAGTTTTAAACATATGAGTGTTCTAGTTCTTTTGGTGCCTTTTTACCATCCCAAGTGACAGTGTCATTTTGTGCATCTGAGTTAACAACTGCCATTATTTAAGGGGTTTTTTTTAATTCTTTCTGGGGCAAATTTGTACGTTGATTGAAAAAATAGTTTGTTGAACAATATATTTAATATTCTGCATTTGTTTCTGGGCTTTCAGAGACGATAACAGTTTTGGTTTATATAGTATGGGGAATGGAAATTAAATAATGAACTTCAATTATTTTAAAAGCTTTTTGGCAAAAAACTCAGATGTACAGTATAACTTGAAGTTGCAAGCCTCCAGTACTCTGGATAAAGCAACTCCTCTTAAAGTTGCTCCCAAAATAATTTTTAATGTGTCTGGAGAAGAAAATAATTTAATACTGGATTTGAGTAATCAAAATAACTTTTTATTTTTAATAGTTTTATTAAATATTACAACTACACCAATAAAAAACTAATACAAACTTTTTTAAAAAAATAAAAGAAAATATAAAGAAAAAAAGAAATAATACAATAATCAAAAAGAAATGTATAAAGAAATGACTTCCTCTTTCATCTCAACATATATAAACAATTTTAGTAATTTATCACCTCTTAAAATGCAACAATTTATTTCTTCTTCACATAATCCCATCTTTTATATATAAACAAATCCATGAAAAACTCATCATTTTAATCCGGATCACATTATTTCACAGAGGAAAACAGCGCTGGAAATGTGCCCACTACTTATAATTCACATCTTCACTTAATATATGGAGTTTTATTCATAGTTTTATTTCTAATATATAAAGTTTTACATTTTTTCTTCCTTACTTTCAAGATTCAGAAATATAGTTATCATTAACATATGGCTTTGGGTTACAGGATTCCCAATATTGGTTCTTTATGAGACATGATGTCTGTAGATGATTTGTGTTTTATGCAAGAGGCATCATGAGAGTTGGCTGTCAAATCTCTGCTTAAATATATCAAGGGAAGGGAAGTCCACAATCTTTGTGGGTGATTGGCTTCTGTAATCAATTGCTCTTACTGCTGGGATTTTTTTTTTTTAAAGTCCCATCAGAATTTGCCTTTCTACAGTATAACACACACCAATTCTTTCATGTCCTCCACTTTGAGGTGCTAGGGAACAAATTTATACCTTAATCTCAATGATGCCTTTTCAGGTATTTGAAAAGGGCTGTCGTATCCTCCCATAGCTGTCTTCTGAAAGCTAAACAAGAATCCCAATTTTTGCAATCTCTCATCAAAGAAACAAGTATACAAGTCATCATAGTTTACTTTCTCCTCCCCTCCTCTTTTATCTTCACATACAATCAATACAAAGTTTTAGAAAGCATACCTTACAGTTGAGTTTTCATTTGTTTTCCAGTAATTCTGCTTACTGCAAACATTGACTGTACACCGTTCTCCCTGTCCCTTATTTAAAAGGTCCAAATTGTATGCCTATAAAAAGGCCTTGTTCTAACCTCAGAATCTAGGAAGAAATTCAGATTGGTTTCCTAAGATCTCTCCTCATCCCAAGACTAATAAATAAGGCAGGGTATAAATGACTGAATGAATAAATGCCTAATACAGCACTGGGACTAATGATGAGACTATTTAGAACTGAATCCAGTATTTTCTGATTAGTCTGTTACCTGGCTAGAGCTTAACTTGGTCGTGAGGGACTGTTTACTAGAGGTCAACATGATGGTTGAATGTTATAAATAAACTGCTCATTCTATCTGGTCCCTGAGCTCTTGTTATTCTGAGGCTAGAAGTATTCAGATAATGGATTAAAGATTCTGAGTTTCAATGTGAGATGAGTCAGGCCATAAGGATTCTGTAATGGACAATGGCAATAATCTTGGGGACCATGACAAAGACCCACAACCACCAAGACAATATTCAGACACAAGAAATTAGAGTCTGAGGCAGAAATGTAATTTGAAAAAGCAACGCAAGCTTGACCTTTTCTAGTTCTCTTGAAGATAAAGGGGGTAAAAGGGGAAATCACATTCTTGCAATAGTCTATTAATGTAACCTAACAATAAAAATAGCATTAGCTTTCATAACATTGGTTTCCTATCTGATCTATCTTGGAGAGCTGACAGATTCTCAGAGATTTATCCTGGCTAAAATCCTATTATTTCTGCTTACACATTATTTCATATTCAGAATCCAATTTAGCATTCTTTCAGTAATGTTGGGGATGGATTTAATAAAACTTTATTATTGCATGAATGTATGTATGTAAAGTTTATAGAACTTTATAGAGTTTATAGAACATGGTTTGGTTTACTAAACATAGACATAAACATAGAATAACCAAGTTAGAGGTCCCAACCCACTGCCCGAGTGGGATAACCTATAACATTTCAGACAACTGGCTGTCCAGTCCAAGATTTTTTACTGTGATCTAATATTAAGGCTACTCTTGCCTTTAATTAATAATTTCCCGGCTTCCGGTTCCGGATCGCGGCAGACGCAGATGCGCGGAGAGCCTCGTCTCTCCACCAGCTGTTTTTCCCTCTGCCGGTAGACCCTTAATCGGGTCGAAAAGTCACCCTGGAGGGGCGACCACCATTGAGGCCCTCGTCGATGGGGGAAGGGCGGCAGCTCCTTCCTCGGTCCGAGCCAGCTCCTTAGGGCTGTCGGAGAAAAGATCGCCCAGTAAAATGGACGATCACTTCGCTGCGCCAGCCGAAAGCCAGAAGAACAGCTAAGCACAAAGAACCCCCATGGAGAAGCTGGGTGAGACCTTTCCCTTCCCCCTCTTTCCCTAATTACTCTCCTGTAAAAAACTTTTGAATTTGAATTACTTCCCTGCTGTGAGAGAGCAGCGTTTCGGCACTGTGGGAAAAACAGCTTTGGAAACTGAAAAAAATAAAACAGCTAATTTTTTATTGACTATTTAACTCTTGGAATACTGAGGGATCCCAAAAATATTTCTACTTTTGAACATTACTATTATAACCACGCTATTTATTATCCTGGAGATGCCTTTCTTTTTTACTTTTTTAATGTGAAAAACAAAAAATCTATTAATTTGGAAAGAAAGACTTTACAGCCTACTGAGGACATCTTGTGATGAAAAGTGTTACTGCAACTGTATATATTTTTTGCTGGCGGATGGCTCTGACCTTCAAAGGATGATAAGGGTAAAGATAACTTGAAACAGCTGGGTGGTGATTTTGTCTACTACGACTTGGAGGTGAATATTTGTTGACTTTTACTAAATATAGCCTTCACTAAAAGATTAAAAGATCTTTTCACCACTGAAATGGAGGAATCTTACCCACAGCTTGATTATGAACTTATACTGGAAAAAATCTTACTCTCAAATTTTAATGGATCAAGTTATAGTCCGAATAACAATAGAGAAGGAACAGAGTAACTCCAAAGAGGCCTTTAAACAACATATACAACCTAAAGAGATGGAGGAACCATACCTACAACCCAACTATGAACTTATACCGGGAGAAATTGTGGAAACTATTGAACAAATCAATTTTACACAACCCCATATACAATTTATGGAGAAGCCTGATGATCAAAGAATAACTTTAATTGAGATGTCTGAATTGTCAAAAACAATAGAGACTGACACCCAGATACAAGTTACTGAAAATTGTGATAACGTGGACAATCAGCTAGTAACTACAGCATGGAATAAAACTGACTACACCATTCAAAGGCCACTAGAAGAAAGGGAAGAGAACCTTGACCAGTCTGAAGTGTTGAGAAATACCTCTTTTCAAATATTGAGGTTTGATGACGTAGAAGCCTTACTATGGAAACCGGTGTGGCACAGAAAGAAACCTAGAGTTAGATTTAAAAATGTGTTTTAAAATTTCATTCAATGGGTTAAAAAGGCTTTAGAGATTTTGACTGATTCAATAACTAACGGAGTACATGAATTCTGTAAGAGGATATCCTTTGTAATAATAGTTGGTTTTAGATATGATAATTATTTGGAGGGGTAAACTTTACTTAATGGGTTAAAAAGACTCTATAGATATAGATTGATTGTTAGAATATATATTTAAAATAGATAGAAATGTATCTTTTGGACTAATATTTTTATTTCAAATAAGATAATTATTTTGTAATAGAAGGAGAATAAGAGGGATTGGTGATAAGAGAAGAAATGGTATCAATAAATAAAACATAAGAATGTTATTGTGGGAATAATATATTCATTTTAGATATAATTACTATGTTAGGGGAAAGGGAAATGAGGGATACCCGAAGTGTTAATAATATGTTTATTTAAGGCTAATTGGAATATGGTAACTGTAAATTAGTAAAGCTTAAAAACAGGATTTGGATCTTTATAACTGAAATGTGATTGATGTCTGACTGGATTGCTTGAACTCTATTTAGAAATGTATTAATTTGAATATGTAATATATGAGGGAAATAGAGAGGGAACTTGTAATGAATTAATTTGAGCTATATATTTATGATTTTCCTTTTGGATGTTTGATGTACCCATCTCCACGTTGTTTCCTAACCACCTTGATGTAACCTTCCCATCCTTATAAAAATCTAATAAAATATATTTTTTTAAAAAAAAATTTCCCCAGCCAAACAGAATAATTTTGTGTAAACAATTTTGCAGTAAAAAAAAATTGCAACTTCAGTTCTGAAACATTTCTACTTAATATTGTAAGAATGTCATCTCCATGGGTTAAGATGGATTTTTCCCCTTTATTTTTATTTCACATCTGTTCTGAAATCATTACAAAGCAATCTAATGCAATTCCAGGTCAAGTGAAGGGAAGGGCTTCAAAAAGTAGCATCTATCTATCTATCTATCTATCTATCTATCTATCTATCTATCTATCTATCTATCTATCTATCTATCTATCTATCTATCTATCTATCTATCTATCTACCTACCTACCTACCTACCTACCTACCTACCTACCTACCTACCTACATTCTAGATTCTGCCGACAAGGATTAGTTAGTATTCCTACTATTCACAAGCTTGGAAATGCTGGTTCTTTGTCTTTCTCCCATCTGTCTGTTCTCCCTAAATATGCAGAATATGCTATAGGACTCTTAGTCTGTGAGATGGTAAATCAGGGGGAAACAAAATTTTCAAGCTACAAGTTTTATTTACTGTACAAGCATATAGCTTTCCAAAGAAGCGACTAGGCAAGCAGTTTGTTCAAAATGTGACTTATTTTGTAATGGTTTTTATAATTGGATCCAATAAATGTCAGAAGGCTTTGGCAATAAATGCACAGATAAAAGGAAAGATGTTTCCATAAATATCTTTAAAAATGGCATACAATTAGTCTCTCATTGTTTTTTCTCATCCTGCCTTTTTGATCATCCAGCACTGGAAAATATACACATATATAGCACTTTATTTCCAGGCACAGAAACTATAGCTGGATGGGAATATCAGTAATTCTGCTGTCATGTAATCTCACAAATCAGCATTCCTTTCATAGTATTAAAAGCCTTGTTCTCCTGCTTTATATTGTGTTCTGATAGCAATGATAGGAGCAAAGGCATCTTGCTTGCTTTCCTAATCTAAGCTGTTAAAATCAGTCTCATCACAAACATGCAATTTAAAAGCAAGGCTCCCTATACTCTTCAGCTTTCCCCAGGTGTCTTTGTTTTGTGTAATCTTCTTAGCCTCATCCAACTTTGATGACTTCCAGATACGTAGATGTCAATATTCAGAATTAGTTTTTTTGTTTTTTTTAACCAACAGTTCTGAAATGTTTAGCCCTGATCATTCTAGAACAGGGGTAGGCAACCTTGGCTCTTTTATGACTCATGGACTTCAACTCCCAGAATTCCTGAGCCAGGAATTGTATAACGGTCATACAAGTGTATGTATAGAGTCTCCTAATCTTCAGCCCTTACTCTGATGATGTCAACAGCTAGTTGACGAAAGCTCAGTAATAAAGAAGGCTATTTTATATCCTGGAGTTCATCAATATATATAGAACCAAGTTACATTAACCAGGGTATAGTGTGAAACTGCTTAAAAATGAAGTTGATGAAATTTGGTATAAGCCCCATGGAGAAAATGGCATTAAGCTGGGAAATATGCACAAATATTCAGAAAAAGGATAAAATAAACTCTTGACTACTAAGGACCTACAATAAGTTATTATGAGTTCTGACAGTTTAATAATATGGTCATTCAAACCACTGGAAACAAGGAGGGGAGGGAAGAGGGAGGGGAAGGGGAGAGGAGAGGAGGGGGAGAAGAGGGGAGGGAGAGGGGGAGAGATGTAGGGAGGTGGAAAATATTTCACCCGTGACAGGTGATGGAGATAGTAATACTGATGTGATAAATACTACATTGGAAATTGGCAATAAATAATACAGGTTTATTTTATACATTGTTCCATAATATCTTATGAACATATTCCCTGTCTTTTCATGCAGTTGTGTTTCTTACATCAATGTCTCATCCACGTCATTTTTAAGCAGCTCTACACTACATTAACCTCCTTACTTGTCCTATGCTTTCTATTTACACATTTGTGTCAGCAATTATGTTCTTACATATCCTCATTAATGCATCGTACCTTGTCTTCATTTCTTTATTGTTCCATTTGGTTTGCAGTTTAGTATAAATATGCTTCTATTGTTCATTAGTATCTGATCCTTTTAATCCTTAACCCTGGTACAGGTGATTATGTGAGGTATTTTCCCCTCACGTCCTTGCTTTCTTGAAAGTGTAGGTGAGAACTTACTTAAACCTTGGTGTTTGAAGTCTTTTGTCTTTGGAAAAAAACCAGCCTATTTTAAAGGGTTAGGCTTCAGTCTCCATTCACAGTGGTTCTAAAAAGAAAGCTGTTTCCTTTCTTTCAGAATTCTAAGCCCATGTATTTACTTTTATCTCACAAACTTCTATCAGAGCATTGTTTTGTCACTATTGAAATAGTGCATGAGTAATACATCTCCTGACTAACAAAAATATCCCATTCAGAAAATATATGATTCCAAATAAGACATGTGTGAAACAAGTGTGGGTTGATAAGCTTGATAAGAAAAGAGAAAAGCCTGAGAAAATTAAATGACCGATCTTCTGAAAGTTGGCTGTGTCTTTTTTAAAAATTTTCAAATTTATGAAACAGTGTAGATTTTGGTTCTCTCCTTTCTACTGGAAGTCCTATGCCTTCAGTAGAATCCAAGAGGTTTGTTAGAAACACACACACACACACACACAATGCTATCTTTCTAGGTCGGTACCATGAAATCGTCTGTCTGTAGTAAACATAGAAACTGTATGTTTTTCCAGGTTTTGTATTCATACACATAGAAATCAGGACATAAAGAGCACATTAACAAATGTCATAATATCTTGGAATGGTGGGGAAGTGATTAAAAACTATAATAGATGTCTGTCACTTCTGAGGAGGAGGAGGAGGAGGAGGAGGAGGAGGAGGAGGAGGAGGAGAGGCAAGATCCCCTGCTTTTAACTGGTAAAATTTCATTACCAATGGAAGAGGCAAGGAATATTTACAGTATGCTGAAATGTTAGTAGAAGTCATTATGTCACAATCTGCCACCAAAGCTATGCAGCTGGTGACTCAGAAGGTTAAATTTAATTTTGTACAGAGAAATGTCTGCTATACTAAATTAAACACAGATACTGCACTCATACTCTGTACATCTATTCTGCACCAGAACTAAAGCATTGCACAACTATATTTGGTTCATGCCTCTTGTCCACCTCTTGTGCAGGTAATTTCACCGTCTTCATCTAAATCTCCATGATAAAGATGGTATATCACTCAGAGTTGCTTGGGGGAATCTATCAATGACCAAGAACTAGGACAAAATAACAGAGATTATTTAACTAATTATTTGCCAGTTCTCCTCCTACAGTGGATAAGAACTAAGAAGAATTTTGTTTTTGCAGCTGATTGATAAGATGTCATTTTAGGGGCTCCATACTGCTTCTTTTTGGAGGCTGATATACAGTAAGTTGGTATTTCCTGATTTCCAATACTAAGTTGGTTCTTTAAAAATATATATAACATATGCCACTCTATAAAGCTACAAGTAGAATCCATAACTTAATAATCACACGGTGTGTTTCAAACAGAATATTCGAAGATAAGGTGCTCCTGCTATTTTTTTATTTTGTTTGGTTAAAAAGCGAAATATATATGAAATTGGTATGGTCACTGTCACTAACACTTTACCTTATCCATGATCACTCCATTGTTGGATGTATTTATGAGCCAACCAAGGTTGGTTGTAGTTTTCACATCCTAATGAAATCACTGTAATTTGCAAACTCAGTAAGTGTATACTGTATGAGTATGAGAGGGCGCATGTTGTGCAGAAGCTTTTTATTAAAAGTAGGAGAGAAATTTATTCTTAAGTAGGGCTCTATTTTAGTTTCCACTGAAACGTGCCATTTAGTATACTTAATGATTTTTTTTAACCTCTGTGCTATTTTTATCTCTCTACTAGTGATACAGAGATATTTCACCATATTTGCAATTTCTTTCTATACACATATACTGCTTCCTGGAATTTGGGAAAGACCTTCAAATAACTATTATCCTGTTAGCATATCTAGAATATTAATCAAGTTTAAACACTGTTAGTTGATATATTCGATCAAATAAATAATCCTTTATTTACTCATTCATCTATTACTAATAAGCATTGAATAATTTGCTAAGGAGGGTGTACATTTTCTTTACTTGAAATAATTATTACTAAAAGATTGTTTATATTAAATATTTAACAAACTACTAAAAACCTATTTGTAAAGTTGCTTTGTCATTTATTTTTGTTCTTAAAAAAGCATTCTTGAATATGCTAAATGAAATAATGTTCATCTGTATCTCTAAAAACAAAGTGTGATTAGTTTTGCAACACACAGTTTATCGCTACTTTAAATATTCCCCATGGAGACTGATGTGTTACTTGGAGAGACAATGCCTAACTCATATGGGTAACCAATGAAAAATCCCCTACCCAATACACAAATTGCTTATTTTATCCCAAATGTACAAATTGGGTGGCTGAATGAATATCAGTGGTTTCCCTCTATAAATATGAACTCAGAATAAAAATGTACATGGATTTACATTTGATAGACAAATTTGCTAGTAGACCAATTCATATTCACCCAGAACACCTGAAGTCAGCTTTCTGATCATGAAGCTTATGATTTTATGGATTGAATTACAGTTCTGTGCACCACAGCACCAATTTTTGGCCTCTCCTTTTTGCTATTTCCCAGCATTCCTTTCCATGATCATTTTTTCTATCCACTACTTCTTATACATTATTTTCCCTTTCTTCCTTTGTCTTGTGCTTACTTTTTCATATCAAAACACAAACATTTTATTCAAGGGTCCTATTTCCAATTTGAAATTCATGGTGTTCCTTACCAAATTCTCATTTCTCCATTGTTTATACTCAACATGCTTCAAATATCAATTTGTAACACTTACACACACACACACACACACACAGAGAGAGAGAAAGAGAAAGAGAAAGAGAGAGAGAGAGAGAGAGAGAGAGAAGAATCTAAGTCCTAATTGCAATTTGTTTGTTTTTATAAATTTTCATGCATTTCTTTTCTCTCTTTTATGCATTCAGAATTTTTTCCTCTAAAACGCATTAAGAAATAAATAATATAAAAAAATCAAAAGGTTCTTGTTACAATTTGAAAAATGGGTCAGTGTAATACTATAAATAAATGGAAAACTCTTGTTAAATTTGGACATATAATCATTTCTCAGATTTGAAGATCTGGCTTCACCAGGTGTTAAAAACTATGGGTCCTCCCTTTGGTGAGAAACCTGGATGAACAAAAGCTCTTTCATATTCTTGAAGCTGTTAAACTGATACAACTCATACCAAGTTTTTTTTTTCCAGAGAGTAATACAAACCTTTGGATCATCAATAAACAATGGTATACACATCAATTACAATCACTACAATCAGCTTAACCTCTGAAATTTCTTACAGATATTATTCTTTAGACCAATCCTATGATTATCAGCACTGTTGAAAAGTAGGGCATCTAATCTGAATAGCCAACTTTGATTTCCCAATTGGTACTTTCAGATGCCAGCACGGCTGCTGAACCTTCCATCTGTATGAGACATATTTCATGGCTCAGCTGATTCTTTTAAGAAATTATTCTAATTAAAAACAAATTTAATTGAGAAGCTAACAAAGCAGTAATCTCAAGTATATGTTTATTTTCAAGAAATCATCTGGTCCTGTACTGTATATAATTGAGAAGGATTTTCAGAAAAAACGAAATAGTAGAGAAGCAATGCTCTATTTTGTTTGGAAGCACACTAATCAGAGCAGTAGGTATTATAACAGTAAGAGGGACGACCTGGTCAGAAATATGTCAAAATTGTTTCATAATCAGAGAGGGATAAAACATTGTTTAACTCCTGGAAAGCAAAATGGAATCTGAAGAAGCTCATCCAGGCTCCTTCTTGACGTTCTGAGTTATAAGATAGAGGGGAGGTAAAGCACAATCTGATTTACAAGACTTGGTTATTGCAAATAATCTTTGACTTACAACCATTCATTTAGTAATCATGCCAAGTTACAAAGACATTGAAAAAAGTGACTTATAACCAGTCCTTACACTTAACAAATGTTGCAGCATGCCCATGGTCATATGATAAAAATCCAGAGTTCTTGGCAATCAGCATGTATTTATGTATTTATGTATTTATGCAGTATTCCAATATCTCAGGGGTTGCCACAAAGAAGAGGGAGTCAAGCTATTCTCCAAGGCGCCTGAGGGCAGGACAAGAAGCAACGGATGGAAACTAGTCAAGGAGAGAAGCAACCTGGAACTGAGGAGAAACTTCCTGACAGTTAGAACAATTAACCAGTGGAACAACCTGCCTCCAGAAGCGGTGAATGCTCCAACACTGGAAGTTTTTAAGAAGAGACAGGACAGCCATTTGTCTGAAATGGTATAGGGTTTCCTGCCTGAGCAGGGGGTTGGACTCGATGACCTCCAAGGTCCCTTCCAACTTTATTATTATTATTATATTATTATTATGTTGGGAGCAGCATCCCAGGGTCACGTGACTGCCATTTGCAATCTTCTCAGCTGGCTTCTGACAATATATATATATCCCTAGATTGGGCTGATACAGGCAAAAAGATTTCTTCCTCCCATATTTGGGCCGACAAGGTTCATCAAAAAACACTCAAGACATTTTTTATAGGGTTAGGGTTTTTTAAAATAACATTCTTAGTATTTAGCAAACAGCATGTTGTCTGGATTCATGTATTTAAAAAAAAACAATGAGTAATAATTAATTTCTATATTATTATAATCAATATGTTAGTTAATTGCTCAATAGTCCTCTTCTTACTAATATATATTCAATGTTACATAGTACATATCACGTTCCTTTCTCTCTAACTCGTTTTTATAGCCATTGATAAAAATTATCCCATGTTCTAAAGTACACTGAGTCTTCTTTCTCTTTTATCTTTAGTGTCAATCTGTCCATTTCTGCACAATCTAAACTTTTCTTAATTAGTTCTTCTTCCGTTAGTAAGTTTTCATTTTTCCATTATTGGGCAAATACAATTCATACTGCGGTTAATACATGTAAAATTAAGTATATACAATCTTCCTCATAATTTCCTCCTATTATGCCTAAGAGAAATAGTTCTGGCTTAAAATCTATATGCTTTTTTTAGTCATTTTCTCCAACCATACGTGTATTTTTGACCAAAATCTTTTAGCTTTAGGACATGTCCACCAAATATGGTAATAAGTACCTGGTTTTTGTTTACATTTCCAACAGTTGTTTGATGTATTTTTAAACATTTTCGCTAATCTCACCGGTGTTAAATGCCATCTGTAAAACATTTTGTATAAGTTTTCTTTATAAGCCACCGCTCTCGTTAATTTAGTGTTTCTAGCAGTGGAAATTCTGATCCCAATTGTGGTTGTAAGTTGAGGATTATCTGTATAGAAGCCTCAATAAAGTACAGTTTGTAGGCTTTCGGTGAAGTTGATGGTGGTCTGGTCTACTTAGTGGAGCTGACAGATATATTGGGAGCTCGCCAAGCTTACCTTGGCAGACTTTTCTTTTCTTTTTTTTCTTTTTTTTTATAACAAGTTTTATTAATTTTTCAATTTTACATGCAAGTATTTAGGAAGCAGCGTGGTTATAGGGTAATCAATAGTCCCATAACAAAATCTTTTGTGCATATCTCAGGTTGCGTCACTAAAAGTTCCCTCTCTGTTTCCCTTAATTATTATATCACATTCAAATTAATACATTTCTAGTTATAGCTCAATCAGTCAATACATTTGTCAATATAATTTTACTTATACATATCCGAGTCCTGTTTTTAGGTTTTACTTGATTCCAAATACCGTGTTCCAATTTAGCCTTTAATAACCATAGTATTTAAACTTCGGGTAACCCAAATTTCCCTAATTTAATTACAAAATAATTATCATATCTAAAATACACATATTATTCGGAAAGTTACATTCTTATTTTGTTTCACAAGTATATTCTATTTCTCGTCCTAGTAGCTCCTCATTTACTGATAAAATATCTTTCATTGTCACAAACCCACTTACATGTTACAATTCAAAACTATAATCTAATAGCTAATTTTCATTTCCTTTATAGATGTAAATCCTAAATATTAAATCAATCAATATCTCTGAAAATCTCCTTAACCCATTAAATAAAATTTTAAGCTATTCCAGCATCAGTCAGCAAAAAAGAGGAAAAGGAGATAGAAAATCCCCTTTTTAAATCTAACTCTAGCTTTCATTTTGTGCCAAGCTGGCTTCCATACCAGTGCCTTTAAATCCTCAGATGAGTCTCCCTTCATTCCTACACACCTTGTTTGAATCAAGGGAGAACATCCAGTTATCAATTTTTCAAAGGAACTGGCCCCTTTGTAGTTATTAGATTGGTGCTCTAGTAGTTCAAATCTCCATGTGTGATTTAGGATATTTGTCATCAGTTCAATCTGGTCTTCTTCTTCTTCCAGTTTCGTCTGGCTAGAGTAAAAGGTCATGTCTGGTGTTATAACTGTTATTTGATTGTCTGGATTGTTTACATTCTCAATATATTGTATTTGTTGATCAATTTCTGTTGCTTTTTGGGTTACAGGTACTTTAGTTGGAGTCAAGGTTTAATTATCAAGGTTCTCAATAAATTGTGTTTGTTGTTGTGTAAAATCGTCTTTGATGTTAATTGGTTCCTCTTCTGTTGTTTTTTGGCTTGTAAATTCATCAGTTGGAATCTGGGCTTCAATTTGAAATTTTAAGGTGACATCTTTGTCTTTCACTCTGGAGTTCATTAGCTCAGTGGCTTCAAGGATAGGTAGGATTCCTCCATTTCTGTGGTAGTTAGAAATAGTCTTTTAGTGGAGGCTATGTTTAGTAAAAGTCAGGAAATGTCCACCTCCAATATTCCTAAAAGTTGTTTTCACCACCCAGCTGTTTCAAGTTCTTATCTTTTTTAGATAGTGTGAAGGACACATCTAGGAAATAAACAGGCCTCACAGTCAAAGAAATTCAGTTGCTGTGCCAGGCTTCGCCACAAGATGTCCCCAGTAAGCTATGAAATCTTTTTCCAGACACCAATTAGGCTTTTATTCAGTTAAAAAGAATTTTTTTTTCCAATTTAACAAATAGATAAGATGATAGGTCCCTGTAATAGGAACTTTTTGGTACCCCAAAGTGTCCAAAAAATAAAAATCCAGTTATTTAGTTGTTTAGATTAGTTATTCTTTTCTTTTCTTTTCAAGGCTTAGTTTCCCAAAGTAGGCAGATGCCGCTGTGTTAAAAGCGGGGAAGGAATTTCAGGAGGCTTTCACAGGAAGGTAGTTGGGGTAAAAGGAAGATAAGGAAAGGTCTCACCCAAATCCTCCGTGGTGCTTTCATTGTGCTTGGTGGTAATTTTGGCTTTCGGCTGGCACAGCTTAGTGATCGGCCATGTTAATGGCCGATCTTTTCTCTGACGGTCCAAAGGATCTGCCTCGGATCAAACGGAAGGGCTGCCACCCTTCCGCGATCTGTCGAGGGTCCTCCTCACAGTCGTCACCCCTCCAGGGCGACTTACAACCCTTTTCAGGATTGCCCGACGAAGGGAAACCGGGCGGCGGAGAGAGCGCTCTCCCCGTGCATCCGACCTTGGCAGACTTTTCATAAGAGTGTCAATAATTTACTTTTCAAATTCAAAATCTTCCATCCCAGAATAGTTGATAATCAATATTTATACCTTAGACATACTGCTGAAACAGCCTATTGAATTCTACAGATTTCCTATCGCAATTTCATACTCATTGGTCTAGCAAATGCCATTCCAGCAAAGTCTTCTAAATCTATTCTGTACTGATAAGATGAACCTTTTCAAACACTATTGCTACTGTATATGGAAGATCAGATTATTGTACAAAGCTACATTGAACAATAAGATAATATATTTATTTATTTATAGGGCACCCATCTTACCTCAAGATAACTCTGGGCAGTATGTGTGAGATAGGAATATGTCAAACAAGGAATTTAATTTTGTAGTAAATTCAAACTTCAGATTGTTACTTGGTTATGCTTGGTTATATTCTCTCTTAATGGTCTCCAAATAAAATTTGGTCTTAAATAACCCGTGCCAGGTTATTTTTTTCCCCTTTTCCATTTGGTTTAATACAAACTGTAAAACTAGTTATAAGGGCTTCCCATTGTGTGTGAATCTGATCATTGTCTGATGGAAAGTTTGCCATTAACTGTTTTTTTTTTAATGGAAGTTCATAACAATTAGCATTGATCAATGAGAATAAAAATAATTATCTGGAATAAATTTAATAACATCTTGGATATGGTTCTGAAATGTGCTAATAGCAGTAATAACTAGATTTATTTGTTATCTTTGTTTGCAGAAAGATAAGCGTTTACTCACGCCTAACCCACTTTTTTCATCTCTTGATTTCTGTTCAGATTCTACAATTTTCATCTTTCTAATTTTTTCCCAGAAGCCAAACCAAAAACAACAAAAACCCACTATAGGATATTCTGTTATCCTATAGGGGCCCATGGCAGAGATAAAACTTAGATTTCTACAACATAAAAAAGATACCTGTTTCTATTTATGTATTTTTTATATAAAACTTTTTTTAAAATTTTAATACCATTCTATAAAAATAAAACAAAAAATCCAGTCTTTTCCTGCTGGTTAAAATACTTCACGATTTCTTGGGATTATTAATACTGTCAATTTTCTCAGATACTCTAACACAGGGGTAGGCAACGTTGGCTCTTTTATGACTTGTGGACTTCAACTCCCAGAATTCCTGAGTCAGCAATGCTGAAATAAAGAGATGAAAAAAGTGGGTTAGGCGTGAGTAAACGCTTATCTTTCTGCAAACAAAGATAACAAATAAATCTAGTTATTACTGCTATTAGCACATTTCAGAACCATATCCAAGATGTTATTAAATTTATTCCAGATAATTATTTTTATTCTCATTGATCAATGCTAATTGTTATGAACTTCCATTAAAAAAAAAACAGTTAATGGCAAACTTTCCATCAGACAATGATCAGATAGGGGCCCATGGCAGAGATAAAACTTAGATTTCTACAACATAAAAAAGATACCTGTTTCTATTTATGTATTTTTTATATAAAACTTTTTTTAAATTTCTAATACCATTCTATAAAAATAAAACAAAAAATCCAGTCTTTTCCTGCTGGTTAAAATACTTCACGATTTCTTGGGATTATTAATACTGTCAATTTTCTCAGATACTCTAACACAGGGGTAGGCAACGTTGGCTCTTTTATGACTTGTGGACTTCAACTCCCAGAATTCCTGAGTCAGCAATGCTGACTCAGGAATTCTGGGAGTTGAAGTCCACAAGTCATAAAAGAGCCAACGTTGCCTACTCCTGCTCTAATATATACCACAACGACGACAACAACAAATATTTAGTGTTGCTTTTGCTTCAGCTATACTTAATTGAGACATTGACATTAGCATGTATACTTCTCATTGCACTAGAGAATGTTCTACATTTTAATTTATATTGTATATTTAAAGTACTGTTGCTGTTTTACCATTTTCAGGTTTAATTTTGTAGTTAAATTAAAGCACTGTTGGTCTAACCCCTTAAGCAGTTTTGCTTATATGCTCTGGAATTGCAAGATCTTTTTTTACTAAGCAAAAATAATTGTGTTTGCCATTTTATTTGTATTTCACTTTGATTTACCAATGAAAGCATTCGTAACACTTTGGTTATTAAAGCGAGAAGAAATAATACCAAAAAAGGTTATTAACAATCTAATGATAGAAATTAAAGGAACGTAAGAATTCCTTGTAAAATAAGACACAATAATATAGTGCTAGTTTATTAGCACAATGATCACTCTATTTTAAATAAATACAGAGTTCTAAGCAGACAATTTACTGTAATTTATTCCTGTACTGCATATGATTATATCTTTTAAATAGAATGATCAACATGAATTATGGAGATTCTTGATTGTGTCATCAAGCACTCTTGTACTTTGATAATAGTGGTCTGATGCTTTGCTTCAAGGAAGCAAAATCTGTGCAGAATTTTCTCACCCATATTTACTATTCATAAGAGGAATAAATAATATAACTCTATGCAGAGTTAGGGTGATACAAAACTTCTAGAAGCCGAGCTTAAATGGCTAACACTATCTAGTTAAAAACATGTAAAGGTAAACTGGAATTCCTCTATTTTACATTTATATGAAATAACGCAAACCTGTTAATTAGTGAAATGTGTTGTATTGATAATCTGATTAGTTAAATATTTCCTAAATTGTATCAACTGAATTAGGCATAATACATAATATAGGTGGATCGACTCAGTTGGAACTATCTTAATTAATTAAAACAAATTAATTAAAAGAGATATCCTAATTTTTAATTTATTTTATCCTGAACATGTCAGATTCAGGATAAAATATTAAGAGCTTAACAGCACATTCTAGTCCATATAAAGTAAAATTATCACACTGCAGATACTTATAAAAGTGGGCTTTGCATTCCTAATTTATAATGGTGTCATAAAGTATTCATAGACAATTTAAATTATAAGACATTAGACTATTTCAGTGTTTTAGGACAATGCTGATACAGTATTTGGAGAGGAGATGTTGATAGGAATAAATGTTACTAATCATAAAAGAATTATTATAGGTGAACATAAATAAATTAGAAAGAAATCAAGAATATAGGAAATAGACTTTTATGTATATATGTATATTTTCATCTTGAAATCCAGCCTGAATCCTGATTATTTCAATATTGGAAAAATTTGATCACGCAAAGTATTAGTACTGTTTTATAAAACCGTAGTAAGACCACACCTGGAATACTGCAGCCAATTTTGGTCACCATATCACAAAAAAGATGTTGAGAGTTTGGAAAAAATTCAGAGAAGATTAGCTAAGATGATCAAGGGCCTGGAGACTAAAACATATGAAGAACAGTTGCAGGACTTGGGTTTGCTAGTCTAAAGAAAAGAAGAAAGAGGGGGCGACATAATAGCAGTATTTCAGTATTTGAGGGGCTGCCACAAAGACGAGGGGGTCATGTTATTCTCCAAAGCACCAGAAGACAGGACAAGAAACAATGGTTGGAAACTGAACAAAGAGAGAAGCAATCTAGAATTAAGGATAATCTTCCTGATATTGAGGACAATTAACCAGTGGAACAGCTTGCCTCCAGAAATCGTGGGCACTCCATCACTGGAGATTTTTAAGAAGAGGCTAGACAGTCACTTTTCTGAGATGGCATAGGTTCTCCTGCTTAAGCGGGGGGCTGGACTAGAAGACTTCCAAGGTCCCTTCCAGCTCTATTCTATTCTATTCTATTCTATTCTATTCTATTCTATTCTATTCTATTCTATTCTATTCTATTCTATTCTATTCTATTCTATTCTATTCTATTCTATTCTATTCAATCTTTAGTAGCTATAAACAGAAAGATGAGTTCAGAAGCATTAAAGCTTTCAGCAGACTTGTGGAGACCAAATGACTTGTTAATCATGATTAAAGCTATTTCAAGGTATCCCTTCTACGTCTGGCCAAACTGGACTGACACCTGGGCCTGAATGAACCTGGGAACAAGCACAATAGATAGCAAAGTAGATAGCAAAATTGTTTTCAGTATATTGGACAGAATACTTATTTAATCATGTTTTGAAGTTGGATGCTATACATATCTTGATGACCTAAAAACAATTTATCTGCAATATAATTCAGGTTATAGGGCATTGCTTGATAGGTTTCCTGAGATGGGAATGGATTAGATGAAGGACAAGTACTCCTTGAATTACTACTGATCACTTAGCAACTGTTTGAAGTTATGACGGATCCTGAAAAAGCTATTTATGATCCGTACTCAAAGTTCCAACATCCTCCGGCATTCATGTGACCTCATTTTGGGTGCTTAGCAACCAGTCCACATTTATGGCTGTCTGTCACATCCTGCAGTTATGTGACTACAATAGATGATTTTTTTGTCAGAAACCAATGTTTACTTATGGTTTCCAGAAAAAAAACACCCCAAAGTAATAAAGCATTTGCTTAATAACCACAGTGTTGCTTAATAACCATAGTTCACTTTACAACTACCATGTTCATTTAACTGCCACAAAAATGGTCACAAAATCAGGTGTGCTCATGTGATGATCCCACTTTACAACTATCATGATTTATGACTGAAATTGTGGTTGCAATTACAATTGTAAGTTAAAGACTACCTGTATACTAAATTGAAATGCTATCTAGGTAAAATGAAGTGTTCATTTTGTGTGTGTCTGTGTGTCATAGAGATAATTGTAGAGAAACAATATATCTCCCTGATCTGAGTGAAGACACATTCACCCAGAAGGATTAGGAATGGAGGTACCTCTGCATCTGGAATTCTTTTCTGCTTCCAAGATTGTGGCAATAGCAAGGAATATTTTTTATCAGCACTGCTGTTAGTATCAGAATACCAGAATAAAGAGATGGAACGATCCTTGGAGGACTTCTAGTCCAACCCCCTATTCAAGCAGGAGACCATATATCATTCCAGATAATTGGTTGTCCAATCTCTTCCTTAAAACCTCCAGTAATAGAGCACCCACAACTACTGAAGGCAAGATGTTCCATTGATTAATTGTTCTCACTGATAGGAAATTTCTCTTTAGTTCTTGATTGCTTCTCTCCTTGATTGGTTTCCATCCATTGTTTCTTGTCTTGCCTTGGAGAATTGAACTTGATAAAACTTTCTTTTTCCTCTGGGTGTCTGAAACTGAGTAGGACGGACTGGAGGACTGGGATAGGTTGACCCCCTCTTCTTTGTGGCAGCCCCTCAAATATTCGAATACTGCTTTAATGTACCTGTAGTCCTTCTTTTAACTAGACTAGATATACCCAATTCCTGCAACCATTCTACATATGTTTTAGCTTCCAGCCACCTACGTCTTTGTTGTACTTCTCTGCACTCTTTCCAGAGTCTCAACATCTTTTTTGTAACATGATGACCAAAACTGGATACAGTATTCCAAGTGTGGTCTTACTAAGGTTTTATAAAGTGGTACTAACAGGGATAGTAATAGAAGGATAGAATCAAAGTCACTACTTCATGTGAACTTGATTCTATCCCTCTGTTAATGCAACCTAGGATTACATTGGCTTTTTTGGCTATACACTGCTGGCTCATATTTAAGTGATTGTCCACCAGGACTCCAAGATCCCCCGCACAGTTACTGCTATTAAGCCAAGTTTCATCTAATCTAATAGGTACCTCTAATGTACCTATACATTTAGTTTTTCTTTCCTAAGTGTAAAACCTTACTTTTCTCTACACTGAATTTCATTTTGATAGATAGGATCCAGTGTTCAAATCTGTCAACATCCATATGGATCTTAAGCCTATCTTCTGGGGTGTTGGCTATTCCTGCCAATTTTGTGTCATCTCCAGATTTGATGAACTCCCCTTCTATTCCTTCATCCAAATTGGTTTATGTTTACCAATAGTGTCCTTTCTTGGAATAAAATACCTTAAGGCAGTGAAACACATACTGTTAACAGTCAGGACTGATTAATGTAAAGACACAGTATAGAAACTGTTCTGTGTCCCTCCCTCTTCATTATTTTTCTGGCTTCACCATTATTCTCAGAAACTAAGCCTGCAGCCATTTACTACTGCCTACTGTGGAAGGGATTGTGTGCCTGGCTGGTGATAAAGTCATTCCCATTGCACTGAACACCCTTATAAACATACTGCCATGCTCCGCTAATACCAATGTTTGGAAAATCACATATAATTCATTAGTCATTATTTCAGTTCATTGAATCCTGCTGGTAGTTATCCTATGAGTAGTGTGCCTCTAGGCCTGGTCCCTCATAGCACAGCTGTTCCATTATCAGAAATGTTCACTCTATTCTGCCTTCCCAGAGGAGTGGCGATTTTAGAAGCAATAGAACTGGTAATTATGTAAATACCAATATGGGGCAAAAAAGCTGGAAAATTTGCAGTAATCCTCTCAGCTACTGTTGTTTGTGTTACACTCAGGATAACAGCATTAAAACTAGGCATAAGCCACAGATTGGACTTATTATTCTAGTTCACGTGAAGCTTGGAATAAGCTTCTCATTTCTGAAGCTCTGTGGGAACAATGGATTAGATGAGATTCATGATTTTGCTATGATCTAGCAAAATTCTTCTTAAATGCTTATTTTCTCTTTAATGTGTTTTTTCCCCTGAAGTTCTAATCCCCATATTAAGCTACTTTTAGTTTATTATAACATCTTAACCCTCCTTTCCTCCATAACTTTCCTAGATCTTGTATCTTAATTTTCTAGTTTCTTCTGCCAGCTCAGATTTTCTGTGGGATTCAAGCAGTTTGCTAAATGCAGCCTGCTCTGTCCTTTTGCTACATGCATAATCTTGGTTCAACTTTCCCAGGAACATTCCCGAATGATAATTCAGGGAACTGAAATCCAGTATATCTCTGGTAATCAAGTGGCAGATAGTTGAAAAAAAGCTATGGCAGCCATTGCCATTTCTCACTGTAATAGCATTACTTTTAACCTTATTCACATATTCTCAAATGTAGAATGCTCATCATAGGACTGCTTTGGATAAGCTTGCACCTTTAATCAACTTTGCTCAAGTGATGTTCCATAAGACATTCAGGAATTGAGCATTAATGTCTGTAGGATAATGTCTGTACATGTATAAAGGCTCTACATTAACAACTGCCTCTGTGTTGCCTTCCTCATGAACCAGGGGCCGGAAAGAACATGCAAGCAAAGTTGTCTACAAATAGTATTTCAATCATGTAAGATGAGGCAGAGACCTGTGGGAGCATTCACACGCTGAATCCTCCAGATCTGAGTAAGGCACTGATCGAGGCAAGAGCTTCTGCTTATGAGATATATTATCTTTGCATCTTGTAAAACATAGAATTGTGTTTTAATTAAGTGTGTGTTTGCTAAAACATCCATTTTAAAGAAACATAATTGGAGGAGCTTTAAATCAAGCTCCCTGCTTTAATCAAAATTAAACTATTCCTTATAAATGGCTGTTCAATAGATTTCCTAGCATTTAGCTGTAATCTGTCTTACTTTAATTTATGACTGATATTCTGTATTCCACATTCAGGTTTGACAGAAAACACATCACTGCTTTCTCGTAAGTTATACTTTTGTGCTTTCAAGAGTGTTATTGCTCTTTCCCCTGCTGTCTTCTCGAAGATGAAACTACCAATTTCTCTCAGTCTCTTCTTTGAGAACTCAGTTTCTAATTCCTTGGTCATGTAGTTGTCCTTTTCTGAAACTGTTATGGTCTGTATGACTTGGTCTGAAAATGTATTGTCTGGAACAGGACTTCCAGACGATTGTCCACAAGGGGTCTGACTAATGGAGAGAAGCATTAACCCGACTCAGGCATCATAACACATAGGAAGTCACTGAGTATATCTTTGGCTCTCCAGGAATCAAACTGTGACATTTGGTTTGCATATGTCTCTGCAGTGCAGTGTATATGCCGAAGTTTCTTTTTTCTCTCCTGATGTCAGAACATGACTTATGGAGAGGCATCCTTGCCAAGATGTACATTCTGCATCTATTTGGATGTATAACAATAGAAAACCAGTAGCTTCCATCCTAATGACAACATTGAGTCTGCCCATCAATCTGGCCATCTATGCTAAATAACCACAGATGTAATCATCAGTGACATCTGCAGCAAACTCTGTTGATGCCAACCTTCTGAAAATCTTGCAGTGTCCATATGTGTTGTCTCCTGATTATATCATGCAAATACATATACTGTGGCAAATGTCTATGGAGATTCTCAGTCATCCAGGTCATATTGTGGCATTTGCATGATGAAATCATTGCACGCTTTTCCTTATGTCCCCTCCTTGCTGAGTATCTCCATGAGCCTACTGGCAGTTATGAGAATACAGTGTTTGGAAAACTGCATCTAATTCATCATTCATTATCTCAGTTTATTCAATCTTGCTGCTCATGTGTCTTTCATTATTTCTGCCCTTGCTCTTTTTCCCAATGGATGCCTCTAGCAATAATGTACTATTAATGAAGACATGGACAACGGCATTTACCAGACAGTCTTCAATGTAGCTACAGGCAAACAGAATCTATCTATCCAACTTTCAAGCAAAGCTGGAGGCAAGTATTCGGGTTAGAAAAAGAATGGGAAAATGAATATATGTATATACATGGACACAAATATAAAACAACTATGTTTATTACTGTGAATCTGGTTTTATTGGAAATAGTGCTTCCATTTTAGACCAGTTCTGCTCTCTTTCCTGAACGTGAAAATAAAAATCCTTTATCAGAACAAGGACAGCTCTAGTGGTGGAAGTGATCCTTGTTCATTGCCTGTTAAGCAGGAAAGCAGTTAGTGCTACCAATTGACTAGGCATCCTGGTTTCCTAATCATGTCCAGATGCATCATTGTGCCAGCATCAAAGCATTTATAGTTTTTGCTTATCCACGAGTTTTAAATATTTGCAGGAAATTATTACACTGCTCATAAAATTTATAAAGACAGAGGTTCTTTATATAGAGAACAAGAGAGTAAAAGATACTTAAACTATTTTATTCTATATGTGACTTTAAAGATGTCTACTGTAGGACTTTTTAAGGACTTAGGCCTTACTCTTTAAGGACACACTTCAAGCTTATGTTGTATGCTGCACAAAAACCCAACCATGTTTCTAATTGTTATGGCCTTTGCTTTAATTTTGTATTATTAAGATTTTAATTGTAACGGTTCTGTTTCTTGCATGGATTTAACAAAACTGCCTTCGAAACTAAGACTGAAAGATGGGACATAACTATTTGAAATAAAAGAGTAGTTTTTTTGGCATTGTGTCAGTATTGGCCCATAGAACACCATGATACTCCAAAATGCCTCATCCTTAATCAGCACACTGTTTATGCACAGCTGCTATTTTTCACATACTTATAAATTCATCCCATAATTGTCTGTTCAGGAAATCCATAGCAGGGAATTGTTAAAGAAACATAAAACATAAAAAATATCAAATCCCAAATTTTAATTCAAAGTAATCAAGACCGAGAAAGCTCTGTATTACAGATACATGTTTTATTCCAGATTTTTTTATAGGGTAGTTATTGTCACCAATGGTTGTTCATTCACAAAGCAGTCTGTAATCAGCAGTAACAAAAGCTAAGGCAAATACAATTATGCTTTAAGGAACACTTATTTGTTCTTTATCTGACTGCTTCATGCTAAAAGATAAAGAAAACCCACTAGGACTAAATATAGTAAATAGTTAAGCTTAAAACTCAGCAGGCACTAATAGGAGAGTATTGTGCGTGCATGGGCACATATTAAATATAAGTTACCATAATATAGTTATTATTTATTTGAATCACAACAAACTGAAATTGGTTGCTGAAAAATATGTAATTAAAAAAAAATCATCCCAGCTCTACTATCAAGTACAGTATTAAAACATGAATTGCCATATATAAATTTTGAAATTGTTATGTAGTTTCTGTTGTAAAGTAGGACATTTCCAGGATTCTAGATAAGGCATCATATCATTTCATTGTACTACATTAAATATATTCAAAGTAAGGACATTTAATGGTTTTGAGTTATAAATAATAATGAACATAAGAACATAAATTGATCTGAAGCAGCAATTTCAGAACCAGCCGAAGCATTCAGCCTTATTCTATGGCTCAACTAAAGCAATTATTTTTAAAAACAAAAAGAAACAATAACAAAGCATACTGCAATCAGAATTTGTGACGTGTTAAGAGTGCAATTAGTGGGTTTAGGATATAGTCCTGTACTCAATTGCCATTGAATTAAATGTGATTTACTTCAATGTGGACCTGCATTGCATATTTTTATTTGGTTCCTGTATGGGAAACCCCTCCCCCCCAAAAAAAGAATAAAACAGACTATCTCCTTATTACCGGTATAAACTCTTCACTCACCTACTTTACATTTTACATTTCTCATAGTTAACTACAAATACTTCTATTTAGCACCTCAAGAATTAGAAGAATTGAGGAAAGGAGAAACATTTACAAAGCAGAGAAGCAAAGGTGGTTAGATGAATCATATCTGCTAAAAAGGAGTATAATATTTGGTTTTCACCATTAAAGCATTTTCCACTTCTGAAGAAGAGAAGAGAAGTTATGTATTTTTAATTGTGAATTCTAGGAGTCTAAATGCAACAAGGTTTGGGGCAGGTATGGCTTCATAATTGATGACAGCCACCTCCAAAACAGCATTTCAGACTCAAACCTGGAAGAAACAATGGCAAAACCATTTTTCTGTTGTTGCCAGAAAAACTACATGAATATGATGTATTGAATAATTGAATATATTATAATGAATTATAATTATTCAATGCAGAATAATAACTATTACCCCACTTGTAAATGTTAGATTACAATTATTATGATTGTTTGCATAGTCGGACAGATTTCTAGACTGGATGTGGTATTTTTATTCATCTAATATTCCTTTCTTGGGTTTTAGTAGTATTGCATGAAGAACGACTACAATCAGATTCTGTTATAATAGCATTTTTTTTTATTCCCAATACTCTGGATGCTTTATCATAGATTTTTTTTAAAAAAAACCATAATGAATCAGTTAAAACATGATAACATTAACAGAGGTATAACTTTTAACCATATGTACATACATATGTAACAGGAAACTGGCAAATGTTGTATGGAAATTCTTGAATATTTTAGATAATTTTAACTGCTTTTTTAATTTACAATTCATTTAACTAGTAAATGCAATTCATTTAAATAGTAACTAAAATACTATTTTAGTATTTTGGTATAGTGGTGTTGTGTGTGTGTGTGTGTGTGTGTGTGTGTATTTCATTATCTATGTACTTGAAGCTAAAATAAGAAGATACATTTAAATATTCTTTTTCCACATTAAATGGGAAAAAAATGGTGAGATCACTCACCAAATCCCGAAACTCTTTCCTTGATATTACTTATCTACATTTTTTTATCCAAACTAAGTGTATTTTTTTCCTCAGTGATAACCACTTCTTGTCCTGATGTATATGGACTCTTGCAATGTCCTCTACATGGGATGCCCCTTGAAAAGTATCTGGATGCTTCAGCTGGTACAGATGTGTCCATGTAGGCAATTTCGGGCATCTAAAGAACAATGCATGTAACATCTCTGCTGAGTGAGCTGCATTGGGTGCCAGTTTACTTCTGGGTCCAATTCAGTTATGACCTTTCAAAGTCTTGCATACAATGGGGCCAAATTACCTACAGAACTGTCTTTGTTCCATTACGTCAGCCCATCCCACTTGATCAGGAAGGTAAGGTATATTGCAGACCTGGTCAGTCAAATAATTCTGACTGGTGGAGTACAGGAACACAGTGTAATGTATTGGCCACAACTGCTTTAAATCACTTGCTTAATGTCTGACTTACATTGCTGTATTGTTTAACAGTTGCTGTTACTGAAAGCCAGACTGGCTGTCTCCAAGCTGATAACGAGGCTTGGGGTGGGGAACTGTTACTTTAAATCTATTGGTTGCCACCTAGAGGCTAACTGTATAAATAGCTGTGCAGCAGCCTTTAGGGCTGCTTCTGTTCTGAGTTAATAAATTTGTTGTTGTTTGAACACTCTGCCTCATTCAATGCCTAAAGAACCGAAGATATAACACACAGCTTTTTCTGCCATTGCCCCCATCCTGTGAAACACTCTCTCCTCAGATATGAGGCAGACCCCCAATCTGGCTTTCCGGAAAGCTGTGAAAACATAGCTTTGTGGCTTTGCTTAGGGTGCATAGAGGAGCATGCAGCCATGGGGCTCTTTAGCACCCTGAAAGCCCTACCTCTGGCCTTTTAATTAATGTTTAACACTGCTTGTCTCTTTTAAATTATATATACCGTGGTAAGAAAAGTCTTCATCCTGGTTCATCCAAACCGGGAATAAATAAAACAACATGACGACTGCTTTGGGAAGAAGGTTACAGTTTATTGAAGAGCCAGAAAGATGGTTCTTGCAGGAAGGAGGAGAAATCAAGGCAGAAGGAGTGAGCACATGTGGAGTAGGTTTTTTTATACCCTCTCTAGCCTTTTGTTTGGAAGTTTCCTGTTCCTGTGGCATGAACTTTGAGGCTATTTCCTGTGTCACATATTCTGACCTGAGTTTAGATGTGCCTCTCTGGTATTCTTGATGGTAATGGGTTAGTCCTATTATGTCCCATCTCAAGTGGGGTATGCAGATTTTAGGTCTTTTGTCTTCTTGATTTCCTAGCTGGCTCCAGCTTTCTGATGGTTACATCTGCATTTGTATAGGGCTGGCTCCTGCTTGGGACAGAGAGATTTGGGGGCAGGGTTGGCTTCTGCTTTTACAAATCCTTTTGAGGAAATATATTTTTCTGCCCTTTTAATATTTCCTTCTCTGAGGGCTGACTTCCCACAATACCATTTAATGTTTTTAATATTTTATTTGGATACTGCCCAGAGTCCTTCTGTGAGGGAGATGGGCTGTTTTAAAATTTGATAAACAACATCAGACATCAACATCTGCCTATCCCAGATCGTTGTCCTCAGCAGGAGGACAAAAAAATGCCAAATCCAGTCTGAACACCAGGCTGACCATGCAAAAAATTACACACACACACACACACACACACACATGTAATTTTAATACTCTAATTCTAATGAGCAGAAATGGTTTGAACTTGTCTAATACTGCTCTAATCACAAAAATGTGATGTCCAATAGGGATAATGAACTTGCACACACCTCTTCAATCCTGACCTATAATTTGGCCACATTTTCCCTATATGTGAGTCCCACATGAAATACCAAGGACCTCTACATTAAGTGTCTTCTTTGTGTAAGTGTGTTTGGATGAGGCAAATTTAAAGCCACAAAGATAACTGAAGAGAGAGGATGCCTTGTTCAACTTTGGCATGCAGTTTTTGTAGTGCCATTCTCTGTAGCGACTTTCTCCAAATCGCTCACTTACACTTTCACAGCCCAGCTTGAGGGAACATGTCCTCCGGCAACAGACAAACAGTGACAGGGAAAAACAGACAGCATGGGGTAATTGATCACTTCCCTTGTGCCCTATTCAAAAGTCTCTCACGCTACCATCTAGGCCCTCTCTTCAGAAGCACAGCCTGTTACCATCACATATAATACGGCTGTAAAAGCCAAGTTTATGAGTGAAAACCGGGTAGGTAAAAATGAGTAGTCAATAAAAAATCTGCAGAGCTGTTTATGGACCATCAAATTTCAGCACTAGGCAAGCTGTACTCCAGTTGGTTCCTCAGAATAAAATGTGTAATGAGAATCGAACCATCATGCTCCACTGTGGTGACTCTGTATGAAACTTCTAGTTAAGAGAGCAGGAAAACAGCTTTCCATAATTGCTTGTGTTAATGGCTATCAACATGCTCTTTTAAATTAAGAGTCTGCCTGTGTTAATTCTGATAATGAACAGCCTCACCATGCTACCTTTATTTTTATTTTTTTTCGCTCTTCTTTTTAATTTATTATCTACCTTTGTTTCCTCTGTTTAAATAATGCTCTTCCATCTCAAAGTGTCAGGTAGTCTGGTGAACTCCTGCAGGCTTCAGTCTGCTTTCAAAAGGTGCCAAACTGTAGAAGAATGTCCCCCCCCTTTCCACCCACACTCCACCATGAGTTTTAAGTATTTTATCATTTCACAACATGATTTTAATTTCTTTTCATCCTAAATTATAGCATGGCTCCCCTCTCTTCCCTTGCAAGGCACATACCATATGCATATGATTATGTTGTTTTCTTTTAATACAAAATAAGACAAGAGTATAAACGATGCTGCATACAATGACAAACCATTACATCTCCCGCAGTGAGACAAGTCGGCTTATCATTTCATATTCACAAGGCATATAATGCAGCCATCTTGTAAAGCTAAGCAGGTAAATGTTTTGGCAGTGCCTGGAGGCAGAATTACTTGAGGCTTTTCTAAGTGCTATTAAACAAAGCTCTTGTCAAGCAGCATCTATAACCCCACATATGGATACCACCAGTTTGGGGGGGTCCATTTTGGAATTCAGAGACATTGTTGAAAATAAGATAATTAGAAGCCATAATAATAATAAAAATCTTCTTCTTCTTCTTCTTCTTCTTCTTCTTCTTCTTCTTCTTCTTCTTCTTCTTCTTCTTCTTCTTCTTCTTCTTCTTCTTCTTCTTCTTCTTCTTCTTCTTCTTCTTCTTCTTCTTCTTCTCCTTCTCCTTCTCCTTCTCCTTCTCCTTCTCCTTCTCCTTCTCCTCCTCCTCCTCCTCCTCCTCCTTCTCCTTCTCCTTCTCCTCCTCCTCCTTCTTCTTCTTCTTCTTCTTTGGGGTTTTTAACATCTTTAAAATCTTTTAACATCTTTACAACATATTTTCAGAAAAAACTATGGTAAGAGAACACACACACACACAAATACACTTCAACTAAGATTCATTATGGATCTTAGAAAGGATATGTCTTTAGACAAAATTAATTAGTCTTCTCTTCATCACAGCCACATACTGTAAACTTCCATTTTATACTGACTTCTCTTTTTCCAAACCAAACTGGGAGTGACAACCAAAATAAATAAATGGGTGAAGGAATTTTTTGAGAATGCTTTGACTAGAACCAAGAAACCTTCATGATGTGTGTAGCCATTTTCAGCTTCTCTAAAACTGATAGTTTCTTCTGTGTATATGCTAGGTATTTGTGATATTAGTCTATGTGCTCTGTAGCTCCTTCTAGTCACAATTACAGAACAACAAAAAAGGGGGAAGTATTGCTTAGTTATTTTGCCGAGCATCTGCTATTGTTTTTTAAATAAAATTATTTTCACACTATTATGTTTACATGTTTATAATCAAGCCAATCAAGGTGTTAATTACCCTAGCTATTCCACATCCAAAATGTAAACATTTAATTTTCTACATCTCTCTGCAAGCAACTTCATGCCTCCCCCCCCCCCCCCGATTAAAGTTTCTTCCAAATTTATGAAGTAAATTTTAGGCATTTTTTTTCCCGTTTACCTTCAAGTCAATTCAGTGCTTACTCTTCCAGAGCTACTTTTCTCTATAGAAGCATGAATGGAATAAATTTTAAGTTTTTATTTCCTGTTATTTTCTATGCAGCTTATTATTATTATTTTTTATCTACTTATCGAGTCCTTTCCAAGGACCTGAGATAGGTAGATGTTGTGGTTTGATAGTGTTAAAGGTATTGTTGCAGAAGGTAAGCTGTTCCAAGTACCGGTAATCCTCAACTTACAATGTTTTGCTTAGTGACTGTTCAAAGTTACAACAGCACTGAAAAAAGTGACTTATGACCGTTTTTCACACTTATGACCATTGCAGCATCCCCATGGTCATGCGATTTACATTTGGACGCTTGACAACTGATTCACATTTATGACCATTGCAGTGTCCCGGGGTCATGTGATCTCCTTTTGCGACCTTCTGACAAGCAAAGTCAATGGGGAACCCAGATTCACCTAACAACTATGTTACTAATTTAACAACTGCAGTGATTCACTTAACAAATGTGGCAAGAAAAGTCATAAAATGGGGGGGGGGAAACCTTATTTAACAAATTTCTCACATAGCATCATAAATTTTGGGCTCAACAGTGGTCGTAAGTTGAGGACCACCTGTAAAGGACCACCTGCTCCAGATGTTTTGGGATTGCACCTAAGGGGAGCTGTTTCTATTGGTACTATCTTTGCTTTCTTTTGCCACAGTCATTCAGTTTCTATTTGCAGGGCATTGCATTTTGGGATTTTCTCCAGTTCTTTCTCTTCTATCCTGGTATCTCCAAGTATTACACTAATCAACATCTAGACTTTTTTGGGAGTTTTTTAAATCAATAATTGGGGTATTGTGTGGCAGATGTTTGAATGCTACAGTCGCAGAGCATTTTAACTTGTTTGTTTTATATGCATTTGCCTTATTTTGTTATCCCACCAGTTCTTGCTTCCAGGTAAATGGTATTTCTTGAAGATATTGCAATGCACCCATGTTGTTACTTTGTCATGCCGTGGTTTGTAGTCAGTCTATGTGATCCTGCAGCAGCAAACTATGTCTCCAATTATTCTGCTGCTTTCCAGCAGGAATAGGATGATTCAGTTCTTATTGTTTCAAACTTCTGTTTTCTTTTCATCTTGATGGAAACTCTTTCCTCCTTTTTTTTTTAGAATGAGTTGCTTGACTAGTAAACCAACTGACCTAAAAAATGCAAAGGCTAGATAGACCCTGGTTTAATGCATGTAATTAGAAGTGTAATTGAAAATATTCATGGCTTGAACTTCTGAGGCTACCCAGTAGAGAATAACTTTCCCAGCAGACTTTGTTTCTGGAAGCTCCCACATCTGACTTTTGATTTCCTTTCTTGTGTCATTTTCTTACAAAACTTGGAAGCTCCCACATGAATCTCCTCAGTTAACTCCCTTTCTCAAAATTCACGACTTATTTAACAGTAGCACAAATCCAGATATATCATTTGATGCAGTGGTGGGATTCAGCCGGTTTGCACCACTTCGTCAGAACTGGTAGCTAATTTTTTGTTGTCCAGGCCCAGAATGGACTTCCGGAAGTGGCATCCACACAGAGAACCAGTTGTTCACATATTTGAATTGCCACCACTGATTTGATTTGACCCACAGTGTTATGTCCTGGGCCTTGCTGAGTCATTCAGCAAGGCTCAGGAAGGCTGCAGGAAGGCTGCAGAGACCCGGACAGACCACGTGTCTGCCCGGGACCCAGACAGGCTGTCTCCGGTCTTGCGCGCATGCGCAAGGCGGGAGAACGGCCTGCAATGATTGGATGTGAATCCCCTTGCAGGGGAATATAAAAGGCCAATGGCCATTGTGTTCTTGCTTCTGTTCTGTGACTGTGTTCAATAAAGAGATCCTTGTTGTGAACCAGCCTCGTCTCGATGTCTTCTTTGCAAGAACAGAACATTGGCGACGAAGGTGGGATTCGCCACAAAGGGAGACAAAGAAGAAGAAGCTAGGGCTGACTCACCTGAAGGCCTGAAGCGAAGAGAAGCGTGGCGTCCAGAAGAAGCAACCGCCTGCCAGTACAAAGACGCTGGAGGTGGGCTTGGCTTCGTGGGACCCCTTCTCCTTCCTTGCGGTGAGAGACGTCGAAGAGGCTATCGGTCACAACGATGTCCAAGCTGGGCCATCTTGTCGAGTTCGATATGTCCCACCCAGAACGTTGGAGCTCTTACGCAGCTTGCGTCGAGAATTACTTCAGAGTGAACAAGATCCAAGAAGATGAATTGAAAGCTGCTACTTTGCTGTGTGTCTGTGGGCAAGAGACTTTTGACATTGCTGAGAACCTTGTAGCCCCAGCACCACTGGAATCGATCGCTTATTCAGATTTAAAGAAAATGCTACACGAGCCCAAGCTTTCTGTAATAGCTTGGAGGCACCAATTCGAGCAGCGGGATCAGCGGCCAGGAGAATCAGCTGTGGACTTCATCGTGGCTCTGAGGCAGGCTGCTAGGCCATGTGCGTTCCAAGACTTGGAAGAAAGGCTCCAAGATCGACTCGTTTGTGGATTGCGAAGCCGTGAGATGCAACAAAAGTTATTTGCTAGAGCTAATGTGTCCTTCCAAAATGCCCTGAGAGAAGTTGCAGATGAAGAAGCAACCGGCGGCGCAGTGAAGGCTTTGCGGTCAACCAAGAACCCTCCAGCAGCAGTCCCCATCCATCAGGAAGTCGTGAGAGAGGCCTCCGGAGAAGAATCTGAGGAAGAAGAGGTGGACAAACTTCAACAGTCGGCAGAGAGAAGACTGCAAGAATGCAGAGGGCAGATGCCTGCATCCCTTCGGTGTTTCAGCTGTGGGGGTCACCACAGGAAAGCCGACTGCCATTTTCATTCTGCATGTGCCAGGCATGTGTTTGCCAGGCATGTGGCAAGGCCACATCGCATCAGCCTACTTGGGTCGCCAGAAAAACAGGTCCCCCGAAGAGTTGCCTCTGAAAGGTACCAAGGTCCCCAGCCAACACAGGGTGGGCTTCTGCACGTCCCGTAGGGGGGTATTCAAAATGGGGGTTCACCGGCCCCTTAAGAAAAAGTTTCGCATTGATGTAAAGTTGCAGGGAGTTCCCCTGGCCATGGAGCTGGACACAGGGTCCACTTTCTATTATTTCTGCTGACACTTTTAAGAAGGTTTGTTCCAGGAGTGGCTCACAAGTCAAACTCAGGCCCTCCAATCTCATCCTCACTGACTTCCAGAATTCACGAGTCAGTGTGAGGGGGGAGACCACGCTTAGAGTACAGCGTAAAGAATTTGATGGGTTGTTAGATGTGGTGGTAGTTGGGGGTGATCGCACGAGTCTTATCGGACTCGATTGGTTCGAGGCACTTGGGATCCAAGTGACTTGTCTTAACCATCTATAAACTGCCAGCCTTGCAGGAGTCTGTAAGGAGTTTGCTGATATGTTCAGCCCAGAGCTTGGCTCATACAAGGGGCCTCCTATTGCTTTAAAGTTAGATCCAGCCATCACGCCCATCAGGGTTAAACCAAGGAGGGTGCCTTTTGCCCTCAAAAGTAAAATAGATGCTGAGTTGGACAAACTGCTCCAACAAGGCCTTCTTGAACCTGTGGATTCTAGTCCACGGGAAACCCCCATAGTGACACCATTAAAAGCCAATGGTGAAGTCCAAATTTGTGTGGACTATAAATGCACTCTAAACAAAGCCTTGCAGCAGCATGCATATCTAGTGCCGGTGGTGAGCCACATTCTGGCCTCACTGAAGGGGGGAAAAGTATTTGCTAAGCTTGATTTAGCTCAGGCCTACCAACAGTTACCTGTTGATGAGGCAACAGCCGAGGCCCAAACTATAGTTACTCACAGAGGGGCTTTTAAAGTAAAAAGGCTGCAGTTTGGGGTCAATGTAGCCCCTGGCATTTTCCAAGGGGTGATGGAGCGAATGCTCCGCGGTATTCCTGGGGTCTGCCCCTATTTCGATGATGTCCTTATTGCAGGAGAGTCATCTGGGAACTTGGCTGAAAGGCTGAGAGCTGTATTGCTGCATTTCCGCCAAGCTGGGCTGAAGTTACAGCAAGACAAATGTAAGATTGGTGTAACATCCACCGAATTTCTAGGCTTTCGTATTGATGCTGAAGGCATCCACCCTGCAGAGTCTAAATTTCAGGCCATTCAACTGGCCCCCAGTCCCCAGTCAAAAGCTGAACTCCAGGCTTTTCTGGGCCTACTTAATTTTTATCATTCATTTCTCCCGTACAAGGCTGCAGTGGCTGAGCCGTTACACCGGCTTTTGGACAAGCAGACTCCATGGAAATGGACAAAGGTCCATGAAAGGGCTTTCAAAGAAGTCAAGGCCTTACTATCTTCTAATGCGGTACTGGTGCATTTCAATGAGCAATTGCCTGTGTGCATCGCATGTGATGCATCCCCTTATGGGGTAGGAGCAGTGTTAAGTCATCTCAAGGCTGATGGGACTCAGGTCCCTGTGGCCTATTACTCCAGAACTCTCTCATCTGCAGAGCATAATTACACGCAGATTGACAGAGAAGCCTTGGCAATAATCTCAGGCATCAAGAAATTTCATGATTTCTTGTATGGCCGCCATTTTACGGTCTACACTGACCACAAGCCTTTGCTGGGTTTGTTTACAACAAACAAACAAACCCCACACATCATCTCCACCAGAATGCTGAGATGGTCAATTTTCTTGTCAGCTTATGACTACACCCTGGTTCACAAACCAGGGACAGAGATGGACCACGCTAATGGCCTTAGTAGGTTACCTCTAAAACAAATAGAGGCAGACCCTGCTCCTGCTGTACACATTCTTTCCATTCAGGAATTGCCTGAATCTCCCCTTAATGCTAGGGATGTGGCTGCTGAAACTGCCACTGATCACACGCTTACACGCGTGCTGACATGGGTGTTGTCAGGATGGCCTGACACATGTCCTGGTACAGATTTCCAAAGTTTCTGGCGTAGGAAACATGAGTTTTCCACATTCAAAGGGTGTATCCTGTGGGGTAGCAGGGTAGTCATCCCGGCCTCATTGAGGACTAGAGTCTTGCTCTCTCTGCATGAGGGACATCCGGGAATTGTGAGGATGAAGGCGCTTGCGCGTAGCCATCTTTGGTGGCCTGGACTCGATAAGGACATCGAGGCCCAGGTTCAGGGGTGCCAAGTGTGCCAACAGTCACGGCCTGAGATGCCCCAGGCCCCTGTACATAGGTGGGAGGAGATACTCACTCCATGGTCATGCGTACACATTGACTATGCTGGGCCCTTTCAGGGGCAATTCTTCCTTCTCCTCGTGGATAGCCATTCCAAGTGGCTAGAGGTCGTTCCTGTATCTTCCACTACCACTGCCAGGACCATCCAGGTGCTAAGAGGAATCTTCGCTTCCCATGGTCTTCCTGATGTCATTGTCTCAGACAATGGTCCCCAATTTACCTCTTCTGAGTTTCAGGTGTTTCTTCAAGCCAACATGATCCGGCATGCCACATCTGCTCCTTTTCACCCTGCCACCAACGGTCAGGCTGAACGCATGGTGCGTACCACCAAGGAGGCATTACAGAGAATCACTCAAGGACCCTGGCATCACAGGTTAGCCGATTTTCTCCTTGCACACCGCACCACACCTTGCACTGCTACAGGAAAGAGCCCAGCTGAACTACGCTGGGGTCGCAGACTCATCACGAAACTGGACAGGTTGCACTCAGACCGGGTGCCTTCACAGGTGTCACAACCGCGGGCACCTAGGAGACTCCAAGTGGGTGATCCGATATGGGCCAGAAACTATGGGCATGGACATCTTTGGGTGACTGCTGTGGTATGCAAGGTCTCTGGGCCACTGTCCTACGAAGTGGCCTTGGAGGATGGTCGCGTGTTTAGACACCACATTGACCAATTGTGCTGGAGGCTTCCTGGCCATGTTTCCACTCCTGGTTCTGCTCTCGGGGGGGAGGGGGACCCCAATTACAATTGTGGACCACAGTCTCTCCATGAGGGCGCTTATCCAAATGTTCCTACACATGTTCCAGGTGGGGGTCTTGCCATGGAGGCAGCTCCTGACTCTGGCATAGACTCTGGGGGTCTTGCCATGGAGGCAGCTCCTGACTCTGGCAGAGGTCCCTGGCTAGGGGCAAATGGCCGTAAATCGGCTACTCAGGGTACTCCTGCTGGTGGTCTTGGGCTCGAGGGACAGTGCTCCCAAGAGGAGTCCAATGGAATTTTGGGGAACTCCACCCCACCAAGGGACTCAGGGAACTCAACCCTACCAAGGAACTCTGGTTTGGGTTTGGTGGATCCAGCCAGTCAGCAGTCAGGGGAAACCCCTGAGTTTTCTGGGCGACAAAGTCCTGGTTTGTTTTGCGCAAACCGGGAACGGGCACTCCAGGCACCTATTCCTAATCCTACACCTACAACTACACCTGCACCTAATCTGGCTCCATGGAGATCAGAACGGGTTAAGGGTCCTCCTAAGCATTTAAAGGAATATGTAAGTACCCTGTTCACTATACAGGATATTTATTAGTCCTCACCATCTGAGGGAAGAAAAAACAATTGTAGTGCTGCAGTGATAATATTGTCAAATAGTGAAAGTCCGTGGACATAACAGGGACCTGAAGGTAATGGGTTGCAAGGAGTAAAGGTTGACTGTATAACGTGCCTACCGGCCTGCCATGATGTGTTTGTGTGTACAGTGTTAAACAATACGCTTAATAATTGTTTAATCCAAGGGGGGAGGGGTGTTATATCCTGGGCCTTGCTGAGTCATTCAGCAAGGCTCAGGAAGGCTGCAGGAAGGCTGCAGAGACCCGGACAGACCATGTGTCTGCCCGGGACCCAGACAGGCTGTCTCCAGCCTTGTGCGCATGCTCAAGGCGGGAGAACGGCCTGCAATGATTGGATGTGCATCCCCTTGCAGGGGAATATAAAAGGCCAATGGCCATTGTGTTCTTGCTTCTGTTCTGTGACTGTGTTCAATAAAGAGATCCTTGTTGTGAACCAGCCTCGTCTCGATGTTTTCTTTGCAAGAACAGAACACACAGAGTGATAGATTGAATGGTCAACCCATGGTTTCAAAATAAGAGGAGGGGGGGGAGCAACACATGAACAAATCACAATGTTGTCCAATGAAGGATCCTTTTTTTTAAGTCAGGAGGATTGGAATTCAGTGGAAGGATCCATGAGATAGAAGAAGAGCATAACAAAATAGCCATGTGGATACAGTATGATCTAAAACATGTGATATGAAAGCTGGTGAGTGGCAGAGTTTGATTTACATGGGCCTATCTGGTGATGGCTGTCATTTATAGAGAACTGTAGCTTGGAATATAAAAGGAGTAAACAGGAAAAAAGCATGAATCAACCAAGGACACAAATGAAAGAAAAATAGATAAGTTATATTTATGTGAAGCTAAAAACAATCATTCCCCAGCATCTAGTAGACAAACTGGGCCTTTTAGGCTTAAACACTCCTTTGTGCAACTGGATTCTGGATTTTCTTACCAACAGGCCCCAATATGTGCGAGTTGGAACAAATACCTCAAATACCATTTTCTTGAGCACAGGTTCTCCTCAGGGCTGCGTCTTAAGTCCGCTGCTGTTCACCCTGTTGACCCATGACTGCTGTGCTAGGTTTGCCACCAACCATATTGTGAAGTTCGCAGATGATACAACAGTAGTGGGCCTTATTCAGGATGACAAGGTGGAAGCTTACTGCAAGGAGGTTGAGGGGTTGGTGAACTGGTGCAAGGAAAACAGCCTAGTTTTAAATACAAGAAAAACCAAAGAGATCATTGTTGATTTCAGAAAAGGCAGGCACAGCCACACTTCTCTGTGCATTAATGATTCACCTGTGGAGATGGTTACCAGCATCAAATTCCTGGGTGTGCAGCTAACGAGTAGGCTGACTTGGTCGCTAAACAGTGAGAAACTGGTGAAGCGGCACAGCAGCGCCTGCATTTTCTGCGCCGCATGAGAAAAGCACATCTTCCTTCCCCTGTCCTGACCACTTTCTACAGGGGACAATCGAGAGCATCCTGTCATACAGCATCACAGTCTGGTTTGGAGGCATCACTGCTTCAGACAGGAAGGCAGTGCAGAGAGTGGTGAGGATGGCCGAAAAGATCATTGGCAGTTCCCTCCCTACCATCCAGGACATAGCACAGAAGCGTTGCTTGAGCAGGGCCCGCAAGATTTTCTGGGACACTACACATCCCTTCACAACCTGTTTTCCTTGTTACCTTCTGGGAGGAGGCTTCGTGGTATCCGTAGCAGAACATCCAGATTCAGCCATAGTTTCATTCCATACAGCATTAACCTTGCGAACTCTCAGACTTCCTCCTTGCGTTATATATTCAGATGGACATTTATATTTATTTGCTATGTATATGTAGGGATGTGGGTCTATATATATGTTGTACATAGTAGTTTAGGTGTGTGTCATGTATATGTTTCACTTGAGAGCGGGCAACTAAATTTCATTTTTTATGTGTGCCATTGTGCCCACAATATAAAAATGATAATAAAGGTTATTTATCTTATCTTTAAAACAGGAAATAGTACAACTGACCTGAATGAATGAGTTGACTGATGGAATTAATAAATACAGTACATGCATGGAAGTAAAAGTGTAGGTTTAATTATATATAAAGGAGCTAAAATGTATGTCAGAAAGTAAGTTATGGATCATCTATGTTATTGCAGTATATGTGTATATATGAAAATAGAAAACTATTGGCTGATGATTGCTGGTTTCCTGCTCCAAGCATAGATGATAATGGATGAACCAGAGCAACATTTTGTATGAATATGAATTAGCAGAAAAAGAAAAGAAAAATCTACTTGGGTGACATGAATTGATAGATGGGAAAAAGTTGAGAAAGTATTTAAAAAGTGATTGGGCCATTCAGAGTCCCAAGAATGAATGAAAGTGGTGACTATTTGGTGAGTATCTGCTCAGAAAAACATGTCTGCTTGTTCCAAATGCTAATTTAAGACTTCCTATTCATGCATCCAATGGCAGAGGAATAAATCTAAAGATGAGGTTTATTTGATTGATCATAAAGAAAGATTGAAGAATTAATGAAGGATTTAAGGATAAGAGCTTCTGAATATGAGATTGAGGGGAGAAGGTTGGTAGTGATCTTTGGAAAAATGCATATGGAAGAAAAGGGGAGATGTAAAAGAAGCAAGAATGAAAGTAGAATGATTGCAGGAAGAGAAAAATATGACATAATTATTAATCTCACATAATGCATGGGAAATGCACAAAAGGAAAGAAGATACGGAAGATGCTTGAAACAGGTTGAATACTATTATGTTAAGTGTCATTGAATTAATGCTAATAGCAAGTAAGGCAAAGAATGCTTGGGGGACTGATGAACTGAAAGAAGCTATAGAGAAGGCAGATACACGTGAAGTGAATAATTCGTGCAAAAATGAGGATCAGAGAAGTATCTTGTATGATATAAATAGAGAATAAAGGTACTTTAAAAATGTAGTCAAAGAAAGCAAAGAACAATTAGGATTAAAAGAAGGAGAGATGATTCAGAGAGATTTTGATGGTAATTTATTTATTTATTTAAAAAAAAGATGGGTAAAGAAAAGTGAAAAGAATTAAACATAAAAAATACATAGGTCTTTATTATGATCTTTGAAGAATTTGTGTCCATTTTTTTTTCTTCCTAGTGTTTTTCCTGCAAGTGTGGGGTCCGCTTTCTTTCCCTGATCAATCATTAGTTGTGATAAGAATTGACTGACTGACTTGATGCCCAAGATTGTTGTTGTGGACTAAGGGAGAGTGACCAGCCCAAAATCACTATATGTATGTATATGTGCATGTGTATGTACGCATGTGAGTTGTGTAATCTACACATGTACGTGCTTATAAAGTACATAAATTATACATTAAATTTGGCAATTAAAATAACTTAAAGGAGGTCCTCAATATACAACAGCAATGGAGCTTTCCCATCATGGCTGCAGGTCATAATAGTCATTAAACAAGGTGACCCCCACCCTGCTCTCCCTGATGCACTTGTTAAATGTAGCATGGGGAGTCTCAGGAGAGTCTTGGAAGGCCTAGTGCAGATCTAGTCTCACCTGTCCCAGGCTGCCCAAGACCTCCCCCACCCTCTGAGACATCCCATGCTTTGCTTCCTGCCCCTCAGAGTTTCTGCAAGCCTTGGACCTGCTTGCCCATCCTCCCCACTCCCTTGTTACCGATCATCACTTTGTTGTTGTTGGTAGTTGCGAAGTCATGTCCGACCCATCGCGACCACATGGACAACGTTCCTCCAGGCCTTCCTGTCCTCTACCATCTTCTGGAGTCCATTTAAGCACACGCCTACTGCTTCGGTGACTCTATCCAGCCACCTCATTCTCTGTCGTCCCCTTCTTCTATTGCCCTCAATCTTTCCCAGCATTAGGCTCTTCTCCAGTGAGTCATCACTTACCATCTGTAAATCTCTGGAGCTCTAGATTAGAGATCTTCAGAAGATAATTGTCACCTACACCCTCCTAACCATTTCCTATTGCTCCCTTACCTTTCCTAGTACTCAGGACTGCTGCAGCTGGCATTGGGGAAGAGGACTGGCCATTCCACTCTTGGCGTCCCTGCAAGCCGCATGACATGGTCACAGAAGCAGGTGCCATTCTCAGAGCAGCTACAATTCATCGTGGCAGCTCTGAAAAATGGCACCTGCCTCTAGCATGTAGCCACCTGGCCTAGAGAGCCAAGGGGTGGATTGGCCTGCTTCTTTTCTCAACAGAAGCTCTGGAACTCTGGAGATCTACAAAAGGTAAAAACACTGTTGGCTCAGAGTTAAGTGATTATCCGTTATATAATGGACAATGATTGAAATGATTGCTCATTATATAATGAATAATATTGAGAAAAGTAGGCTCAATGGCTTTTCACGCTCCTGCCAGAGATAGCGACAGACAGACATGACATTTGCATACAGGAGAACTGAAGCTAAATTTGATCACTAAAAATAGACATTACTGTGATGTTGTGTGACTGAATTTATATTAAAAAAAAAGTAAATGTGCTGGAGCAAGAACCTTGTTCTACTCCTTCTGCTGTTGCAATTGAGTTGGTTGGCTGTCAGTGGGACCGCGTCTTACCCTCAGTTTGGTATTACTGTAAAGTTTACATATCAGTAAAAGTAATGATTCATCTATGTGGTAGTTAAAAAAAAAATACTAAATGAATAAAATGAAACTGAAGTGATGGAATGCTGGAGGAAGTGTTGTAAAGATGTATTAGGAATGAGGAGATACATTAAGGAGTGGAATTAAAAAGAACAATAAGAATGTTATTGTGTAAGGGGTTGGGGAAGAATTAAAAGGAAGCCATAAAAACTCCAAATAATGTTGAGAAATCATAAGGTTGATGGTGCAGTTATAAAATGCTAAAATATGGATGCAGTTTGCTCGTGCAATATGTTTAACAACCTGTGAAGATAAGATCCATGTCTAGTGCCTGGAAGAATGCTACACATATCCCCCTATTTAAAAGGAAAAGGAAATGACACAAGGACATATGAAAAAAAAAACAAGTGGGAAATTAATTTGTTAAGCATGTTTGGGAAAATGTGAACTATGACATAAGCAACATTTGGAAAACACAGTGTGGCTTTATACACAGCAGGGGTGACACATCTGAGTTTTGCTCTTCAACAGACCATGCAGTAATTTATTGAATGCATGTATGAACATTTATTGTACATTTGTTAACATTTACCAAGTCAGAGAAAGTACATGATAAAATGAATAGGCTTTAATTATGGAATGCTTTGACTGAATACAGAGTTGAAGGTCAGTTGCTAAATGTGTTAATGTGATTGAGAATCTTAAGTTATTTACAGAGAGTGCTTGACAGACTATATCATTATATCAGGAGGAAAATTAACTCATTTATGCTGTGGTGCTGCAGAAGGATCCTACACATTTCTCAGACAGCAAGGGTGACAAACAAGCAAGTACTGGAATGTATAAAATCAGACATATCACTGGAAGGCAAAAACACAGAATTCCTTCTTACTTACTTACTGATTCACTGGAAAAGGCAGTTGTACTCAGAATAGTCAGCAATAAAATAAATAAAATAAACCACCAATAAACATAGTTGTCTAGACATCACCAATCCAAGCCAGAGCATAAAACAACTGAAAGAAGCTGTACAAATTTGGAAAATGTGGAGAGAGCTAATAGAATTGTCAAGAATTGGACACAACTGAACAGATATCATCATCATCATCATCATCATCATCATGTATGATTTCCCCCATTTAATTGGAAATAAATAATTTGTAAATAAAATACTCTATAAAATATTTTTAAAAGTTTCCTAAGCTTAGATACCATATAGCAGGGGTCTTCAAACGTGGCCCTTTTATGACTTGTGGACTTCAACTCCCAGAATTCCTCAGCCAGCGTGCCTGGCTGAGGAATTCTGGGAGTTGAAGTCCACAAGTCATAAAAGGGCCACGTTTGAAGACCCCTGCCATATAGCAATAGCACTTAGAATTGATTTATATATTGCTTCACAGTGCTTTACAGCCCTCTCTAAGTGGTTTACAGAGTCAGCATATTGCCCCCAACAATCTGGGTCCTCATTTTACCAACCTCGGAAGGATGGAAGGCTGAGTCAACCTTGAGTTGGTGAGAATCGAACTGCCAAACTGCAGGCAGCTGGCAGTCAGCAGAAGTAGCCTGCAGTACTGCATTCTAACCACTGCACCACCACGGCTCACGTTGTACATATAACTATACATGTGCAACAAATATAACTATTTGCCTGAAACATACCATTGCTGTAAATCAGAGAAATATGTTAGTCTAGCTAGCAGGAATATATAAATCCTTTGTTTGTTCAGTGATAACTAGTAAAGATATGTATTTCTTGATCAAACAAAGTAAAACCAATAGACTTTCATTGATTTTCCTGATTAGACAAAGATGGGTTAAGCCTTAGAACAAATGTTTTCAAGCTAGTTTTATTACTGAGATTCTTTGCCTATTCTTCATTAGCAATGTGTTACTGGGCCACATGGCATTGTTAGAACCTGGAGATTTCCTGAACTGCTGTTAGGAATGTGAAAGGTATTAAGTCAATATTATTGGGCAAGCTTTTCTAAAAAATAAAGTTGCTTTTTTCTTACTCATTATTTTTTTGTTCCACCTGGAATCATAGATACACCAGCATTCTAAGCTATCATCTCACCTAGCATAAGGGAATTAAGTTTCCCTGAATATCACAAGGACTGAGTTTGATATAGCTAATGCTGAGCTGGTATTTTTTTCATGGAGGAGAGTCACCTTCAAATTAGAGATGGAGAAAGGAGAGGAATGTGACTCCCTTTCCCCCCCTTTCTCCCCCCCTTTTTCCCTTCCCCCCCCTTTTTTCCCTTTCCCCCCCTTTTTTCCCTTTTTTCCCTTTCCTTTCCTTTCCTTTCCTTTCCTTTCCTTTCCTTTCCTTTCCTTTCCTTTCCTTTCTTTTCCCCTAATGCTGTGACATACAATAACAGTTGCAGAACTTTGGTTTGGAAATTGCCAGGTCTCAGTTACCAGTTATCACTTCCCCACAAGAATTTTCAGGACAATCGAGAGCATCCTGTTTCATTTAACTGAAAAAAAACCTTTCCTATTTACTATGCCTGAAATTTGGAAGATTTTGTACCTTGGTTCTCACAACTTTAATAAAGCAAGGAGAAAATGGGGAGAGAGAAAAAGGAATTTACATCTAAGAGGTGTATATGTATATCAAACAACGAATCAGCGAACATCTAGAGGCAAACAAAGTCATTACTAAAAGCCAACATGGGTTTGTCAAAAACAGATCATGCCAGACAAATCTTATTGCATTTTTTGACCAAATGACAAAATTAGTGGATCAGAGGAATGCTGTGGATATAATTTACTTGGACTTCAGTAAGGCATTTGATAAAGTAGATCACAACCTACTACTTGATAAGATAGAAAAATGTGGGTTAGACAGCATCACCACCAGATGGATCCGGAGCTGGCTGACCGGCTACTCAGCGTGTGGTCCTCAATGGAACCGCATCTACATGGAGGGAAGTGTGTAGTGGGGTGCCCCGGGCTCTGTTCTGGGCCCAGTGCTCTTCAACATCTTCATCAACGATTTGGACGAGGGGATAGATGGGGAAATCATCAAATTTGCAGATGACACCAAGCTGGCAGAATAGCCAACCCTCCAGAAGAAAGGCTTAAGATACAGGAGGATCTGGACAGACTTGAACACTGGGCATATAACAAAATGAAATTCAATGGTGAAAAAAGCAAGTTTAGTTTAGGCAAGAAAAACCAAATGACATGGGTATAGTATAGGGGGTACCTTGCCTCAATAGCAGTAACTGTGAGAGGGACCTTGGAGTCCTAGTGGACAATCACTTAAATATGAGTCAGCAGTGTGTTTGCAGCTGCCAAAAAGGCCAACACAGTGCTAGGCTGCATTAACAGAGGGATAGAATCAAGATCACGTAAAGTATTATTATACCACTTTACAATGCCTTGGTAAGGCCACACTTGGAATACTGCATCCAGTTTTGCTCACCACGATGTAAAAAGATGTATGAGACTCTGGAAAGAGTGCAGAGAAGAGCAACAAAATGATTAGGGGGCTGGAGGCTAAACCATATGAGAATGTTGCTGGAATTGGGTATGTCCTAGTTTAATGAAGAGAGGACGAGGGGACATGATAGCAGTGTTCCAATATCTCAGGGCTGCACAAAGAAGAGGGAGTGTGAAGCTATTTTCCAAGGCCCTGAAATGGAAACTAATCAAGGAGAGAAGCAACCTAGAACTAAGGAGAAACTTCCTGACAGTTAGAACAATTAACCAGTGGAACAACCTGCCTCCAGAAGCGGTGAATGCTCCAACACTGAAATTTTTTAAGAAGAGACTGGACAGCCATTTGTCTGAAATGGTATAGGGTTTCCTGCCTGAGCAGGGGGTTGGACTAGATGACCTCCAAGGTCCCTTCCAACTTTATTGTTATTGTTATTGTTATTGTTATTGTTATTGTTATTGTTATTGTTATTGTTATTGTTGTTGTTGTTGTTGTTGTTGTTGTTGTTATTGTTGTTATTGTTGTTATTTATAACTATCAGATGCTTGCACAGACTGATTATTCCGATTCTTGACAGTGGCAGTGTAAGCCTTATATGTAAATTCTCTCTTATGCATTGTCAGAGTGATGGAAACCAAGGGCTTTAGTCTTGTTAGTTTTGTACTCAGTAAAATCCACTAATTGATTTTTCCCTCTCTTTTCTAAGTGAGAAATGAGGCAGCTATTTTAAAACTGTCTGTAATGTCTAAAAAATAAGACTACAGCGAACAAACATATGCAACCTCTGTCCATATCAAGACAACACAACAGAAACTTTACCCCAACCTGCACATGATCTAGGCAATTTCATGCTCATTTCTGCACTGGGGAATTGTATGTTACTAACTGGAATGTAAATGCCATCCTGAGCATCTAAAAAGAAACTGGGAGCAATAAAACATTAACAAGCAGAAACAGGAGAAGCATTTGCCAAACTTCACATGGCATTGCATACAGGGAAGCATTAAATATGCAGGTTTATGGTTCCTTAAAATCATTCTAAAGGAGCAGGATGAATGCCATTAGATGCTGGTGGACATATTTGTTCTGCCTCCGCTTACTTTTTCCAATAAGCAACCAAGTTGAAAGATCATTTAAAAGCAATTTGTTAGAGTACTCTGATGAAGTGCGGTTCCCCTGTGAAAAGGGGGAACCTGGAAAAATAGCTTAGAATTATTTTTATAGTTAGCACAACAAAGAACTTCAGGGTAAAAGTTGATTGGTTTAAAACTAGCCATCTGTCCAGTTACATCACAAGAACTAAAGCATCCAATAATATGAGAGCATAGCCATAGAAAAGAGAATTGTATTCTGAATAAAAATAGAAGAAACAATTGCAAAGGAAAAACATCAGAATGGATCTGGGTAAGATGCATTCTCAGCCCTTCCCAAGATTGGGCTCGAATATTTGCTCTGTTCATGGAGGCTTGAGAACAGCTGAAAAATAAACTGTTATCTACAACATATAGAACACTGTCCTGCCAATCCTGGTTTCTGAAAGGGAGGCTTTTCTTGAAGGTTAAGTCAATAACTATGGTGAATTATTAACAACACATTTGAAAGAACAAATTTATAATACAAGAAAATCTATGTTAGTTAGCCAGTGCAGCAGTACTACAAAAACCATGTTTCAAGTATTACAAAGTCCATTCTGTGTTGCCCTCAGTGTAGGACAACAATCTGCAGGCATCATGATTCCTCAAGCCTCTCGGCTTAGATCAAGCAATGGAAATTTGGTGCTGTTGGAAGTCAACACCCACCCACCCTCCTAGAGAAGGAAATATTTTTTTTGGGGGGGGATATTTAAAAAAAGCAGAATATATTTCTCAAAGGAATAATGGAAAATCTTATGCAGAAACCCCTCCCCAAGTCTATCTGCCCCAAGCAGAGGACAGATCTGTAGAAATGCAGATTTGATAATCCTTTCAGAAAGACAGGAGCCAGGAAGATTGGAGCTGATGGGATTAGAAAGACAAAGATCCCTAGAACCAACAACCCCTCACCGAAAAAATCCAACACAGGACATAGCCATCAGCCACAACCACAGGGAAGTAGGATACGACATTTAGGACATAATAGGATTAACCCACTACCATTAGAATACCAGAAGGGCACACTGAAACTCAGGTCAAAGTTCATGCCACAGGAACAACTCCAAACACAAAAGCCCAAGAAGGTATAAAAACTCACCACTCCCAGCAACATGTGGTCAGCTGCTCCAGAACCACATCTTGTGGTTCTGCTCTTCAATAAACTACAACCTTCTTTCCTAAAGTGCTCTCCATTTTGTTTATTCCCGGCTCTGACTGGACCCGGATGAAGATTTTTCTTTCAACAGTGCATAACACAGAAAATTGGTAGTGCATTTTTGAGGAAGGGCACTGTCTAGTAAAATAGACATAATTAAATCCCAGTTCCTAAAACAAAAACTATTCATCAACTATCCTGAAAAAGAAATAAAAGCCAAAAAACACAGCTAAGTCTCCCATCTATCCTGTCACATCACTGCCATGACCAGGCCCATGTCAAAATTGCTGGCTTAGTGAATATATGATATCTTCTCACCCCAAAATATCTCTGAAGTTAATATTAAGCCCCAAAGACAGATTTCCTTTAGAGAGATAAAAGAGTTTTGCTTCCTAAGGAAATGAAAGTTTGCAAGCACAGCAATGGTGCTAGATAATTTTCTATGAGACTGTGGCCTCATTTCTGCTGACATTGAATGGCTATTTTAGAAACAAATTCTAAGAATCCCATGTGGTCCCCATTCAACAATGTTTAACATTTTATCTAATTCAGCTTTTTTGGAAAGCCATCAAATATAATACACATTTTAAGAAAGACAATACTTTGGAAGCTGATGTAAGAGAGTTTCAAAGAGAGTGAGCTATTTGGGATAAGAAAGTCAGTCCCCCCCCCCCAGAGAAAGAAATATTTTTGGAAATTTAAAAGGCAGAATATATTTCCCTAAAGGATTTAAAACCAGAAACCAACCTCCCCAGTCTCTATGTCCCAAACAGAAACCAAGTCTGCAGAAATGCAGATGTGATAATCTTGTCAGAAAGACTGGAATCAGGAAACTGTGATTAGGAAGAAAAATCCCTAGAATCAACAAAAATCTAAGACCAAAAATCTAAGAGTCATCAGCCACAACCACAGAGAAGCAGGATATGACCTTTGGGACATAATAGGATTAACCCACCACCATCAGAATACCAGAAAGGCACACTTAGGTCAAAGTTCATGCCACAGGAACAACTCCAAACAAAAGGCTCAAGAAGATATAAAAACCCACTCCCTGCATGTGCTCGCTCTCTTTTCTTCCAGAGCCATCTTTCTGTCTGGCTCTCCTCTTCAATAAACTGCAACCTTCTTTCTAAAGCAGTCACCATGTTGTTTATTCCCGGCTTGGACTGAACCATGATGAAGACTTTTCCTTCAACAGTCACTTTTTCAAATCTCATAATAATTGAGAAAACATTGGAAAGTAGCCACTATTGCTTAATTTTAGCTTTAAATTTCTTCCTGTTTATAATTTGCTGCTAATCATTTACTTTCATCTTGTTTAACTACAATAGTTTAAGGATTTCTAAAGCCATATCTATGAAGCTGTTATTTAATAATACATTTCATGGCAAGTAGGTTCAAATTTTCAATAGTTAGAGGGAATCAAAACTATGATATAACAGTTTATATGTAAGAGCAATACCCTTATTTGAGACCAAACATGTACATTTCAGAACATTAATCTGATTTCTATTGGCATGCTGTCACCAAGATTTTCAATATTTTCAATAATCAATATTAGGTCTGCAATAGATGCTGTATAATAATGGAGATAGAAGCCATTGGAAACTAATTTTAAGTTAAAAAGAAATATACTGAGAGGATTCCCAGTCTCCCAAAGCCCATTGTCATCCTGACTGGTTTTATCATCACTGGTCAAAGATATGAATTAATAGCAGGGCTAAAAAGGTTTTAACAATTTTTAGTCTGGAATGTTTTTCTTCTCTTATAGGATTTTTTTCTTCTTCTAATCTAATTTATAAGCTGCTGAGATTTATAGAATTTTAATATGTGGTTTAAAATTATAGTGTTACAAGTATTCCAGAATCCATCAAGTATTGAGACTGAATGCACCAACAATTCTTTATTCAAATTGACCAGATGAAAATTATGAATAGGAATGAACATTGAAAACATCCACCTTTCTCTTGTAAATATCATTTAGTTATCCCATGGAAGCAAAGGTCTTTATTTTTTAATAAAAGAATGGAGCAATGCTGGTTCTGCTCTGTCACATGAAAATAGGAATAGACATGCTTTGAATAAGATTTGAAAACAGCTTCAAACTTAGCCTGAACACAGCATTTCTTGGCTATTTATTAAAGCAGCCCAATTCTTTTCATTGAGTGGGTGGGATTTTGCTACTTTAAGAACTGAATTATAACTTGAATGAACAAACAGATTCCTTAAAGCAGCAGAAATTCTTCGCTACATCCCTTTCCCCCACAATCCCTCCTTTGAGAAATTGAAAGAAAGTATCATAATGAAAAGCAGAGAGTATTGTATTGGAAGAGAAATGAAATTTCTCTGTGGTTAGTTGTGTACTGACAGCCTAGCCTAATAATGAAGTCTTCAGGAAAACAACCAAGCTTAGAGAACACCAGGAACCCAATATCCAGCCTGAGCTACGTGTACAGGTAGTCCTCAACATACGACCACAATGGAGCTCATACTTTCTGTTCTTAAGTGAGACATTTATTAAATGAGTTTTGCCCCATTTTACAACTTTTCTTGCCACAGCTTTTCTTGCCACAGCTCAACGTACGACCACAATGGAGCTCATACTTTCTGTTCTTAAGTGAGACATTTATTAAATGAGTTTTGCCCCATTTTACAACTTTTCTTGCCACAACTTTTCTTGCCACAGAATCACCGCAGCTGATAAGTTAGTAACTTGGTTGTTAAATGAGCCTGGCTTCCCCATTGACTTTGCTTATGAGAAAGTCGCAAAAGGTGATCACATGACCTTGGGACCCAGCAACGGTCATAAACATGAACCAGTTGCCAAGCATCTGAATTTTGATCACATGATCATGAGGATGCTGCAAAGGTCATAACTGTGGGAAACGGTCATAAGTCACATTTTTCAGTTCTGTTGTAACTTTGAACGGTCACTAAATGAACTGTTGTAAGTCGAGGACCACCTGTATTCTCTGTTATTGGAGGTATGTAAGTATTTCCTCCAAATCATTTTTGAACCATACAAAATATGCTATTCTTTAAATGTTTTTCTCTGGGTCCTAACCCAGAGCTGGTTTAGCTTTAAGAAATCAGTCAAGATTAGATAGATGCTTAACACACAAATGCACACACACTATCTATAGGGGGAATCAGAGAAGGCAAGGTGTTAGATGTGGCACTGTGGTTAGAGCCCCACTCCTTCCTACATGTGTGGCACAATTTAAATACAGAAGGATGGATCTTTGATCATGCTGTTGGGCCTGCCAACCTTTGATACCCCTGCTCACCTCTGGATGCCTATGCTTCCATCTAGCTGGAAGATGCCATATAGAATAAAATTGCATTTTAAAAAAAATATTGTATTATTGATCTAGATTATTAAGCAATGACTAGATAGCTTAACTAGTTCAGGAATTCGTCATTTATTCTGCTTTCTCCAATTACATATTCCAGGTGTATCTATTTTTCAGGTTTTATATTTATATATAAAACCAGTTCTGTAGTGCCATTTCTATTTTATTCTGTTAGGATCATTCAGGTGTGAGGATAAAGGACAATGACCTGCTGGGAATTTCAACAGATGATTTTCAACATATTTACAAGTAAACTGTATCTCTGAATGGTGACTTTGTATGCTGAAGTAAAAAAGTGACCAGAAGCAATGAAAAACTAATCACTGACAAAGTTTTCCTGCATTGGCTTGGCTTCAGAAATGCAAGTATTTGTTGAGTTTTCTTAATTTTACAAACTTTTCTTTTAAAAGAAAAAAAAAAATCTAAATTAAAAATTTGTGTAGATTATGTTTATGCATATCCACCCTTGTTCTTGTTATTATGAAAGTGACAGCACTGTTAAGACAGAGCAATTAAACAACAGAATCTCATTATTGTAAGTAAAATTCTAAGTGTTGTTATTAATAATGAAATCCTGAGTTTAAGGTACAAGAGAATAGGACTTAAGTCAGAATATGAAAGATTTATGTCATCTGAAGAGAAACTGGAATATTCCATTTCTATTTAGTTTTCTCTGGAAATAAGTGGCTTTTAAAAATAATAAAACATTTAAAGGTAAACATTCAACCTACTTTTTTTTTGCACCAGCTGTTGAAGCATAAATGTGGATAATCATCACATTAAAAGGTTGTCCATGAAATCTAAGTATTAATATTTGGTCACTGATTGGTAGTATCTTTTCTGACTAAAAACAACAGTTTTATTTTTCATGTCCTGCATGGTAAACATTTCTGCTAAAAGCATCCAGTTCGAGTCCATTTCAATTTGCTGATGTTCAAGATGTCAATAGGTAGTCAATTCTTTCCAGCTTTCCCATGTTCGTGCTTCTTAAATTCCATGCTCTCATTGTAATACTGTTTTTATAGCTTAGTTTTTCTTTTCCTGCACATCAGCACCAGCAGTTAGATGTCCTGAAGGCTTTGCTTCAATCACATCATGTGTAGTCTGAATGATCTTCAACATATGGAATGTTATATAACCTGAAGGATCCATCATCTGGCACTATATCATCAGCCACTTTATATTGTCTAGCTATGTGATTTTTCTTGGTGAATTTATCCCACATAGTATGGGATGATGTCTTCACTATAGTCACTAAAATGATCATGACCTCCAGGGTTTTCTTTTATTGCTACTACCCGATTGAGATATTTGTTCACTTTAATTGGGTAGCTTGGATGATTTTCATGCCTTGGGTGATCTTGCTGGGAGTCTATACTTTTGGCATACACTCCTAGCACTCTTTGTTTATTCAAATAAATAGAAGTGTATATGATGAAAGAAATGTTGGCTAACAGATGACTTTACACAGCAAAAAATAATGTGTGGAGAGAGACATGCTAAGGTTATTGGCTGTATCTTTTACAGGTAGTCATCAATTTATGACCACAATTGAGCCCAACATTTCTGTTGTTAAGTGAGCTAGTTGTTAAGTGCCCCGTTTTACAACCTTTCTTGCCACAGTTGTTAAATGAATCACTACAATGGTTAAATTAGTAAGTGAATCTGGTTTCTGCATTGGCTTTGCTTGTCAGAAGGTTGCAAAAGGGGATCACATGACCCCGGGACGCTACAAGTGTCATAAATGTCAGTTGTCAAGCGTCTGAATTTTGATCATATGACCATGGGAATGCTGCAACAGTTGTAAGTGTGAAAAATGGTCTTAAGTCACTTTTTTCAGTGCTGTTATAATTGTTCTGTCCCAGCCTATGTGAGTTCTTGTTATGCTCACAAGGAGAAACCTCTCTTCCAAGAAACAGGCAGGAACCGCAAGAAAAAAACAACCCTTTTTATTCTCACAGACCTGAGTCAATTCCAAGGCAAACAAACACAGTCCACAGAAACTCGATCCTCAACACGAACGGTTGCCTTTGGCAACCAGCACCTCCCACATCTTCCCTTTTATAATTCAGCCAAGGCGTGGCTTCCTAATGCCTTCTCCTTTGCCTTTGGAGTCACCCCATTGCATTCCTCTGTCCTACTCGCTTCTCTTGCCTGCACTTTCGTGCATCCTGGATTTGTCCCAACTGTTCTTCATCACTGTCCAACTCAGGCTCCCAGCACAGCTGTGTCTCAGCCTGAGCGCGAGTAGAGGGGCCAGGCTCCTCGTCCGACTGTAAGTCTTGGAGCTCCTCAGAGCCTTCCTCTGACTCTAATGTCACTCCAGGCCCCTCCTCCTCATCTGATTCCTCAGACTCAGCTGCCGGATCCACTGCCTGCCGAGGAATCACAACAGTAATTTTGATCTGTCACTAAATGAACTGTTGTAAGTTGAAGACTACCTGTATTCTTAAGGCTAGAGTTCTCCTGAAAGAAAATAAATATAAGCTTTATTTAGGATATAATATGATGATATAAAGTCTGAGTTATTTAAGTTAATCTATATTTATAAGCCGGTAATGTGTTCTCCTTCATCAATGAGAAAGAGTGATTTAGGTAGTATCTGAACTGTAGAAGAAAGAAGAAAAATGTGATGAAAGCTTGTCAACCCAGAGAAGTGTTCAGAAAGGAAAAAAAGTAAATATTTAAGTCTGTATCTTTGGCAGAAACTTTTTTGGAGTTTCTTGTGTTGTATTCTTTCTTTATCCTCAGACTTTTCATACTTTCAAGATTTTAAACAACAACAGAACACAACGGTAATCTTTAATTTAAGGCAAGTTTGGCTTTCTGGATATTTTTATGAGCTGAAACTGTGAAGAGATACAGTATGAGGGCTGTTGAAAATGAGAAAATTGGTTTGCTTTTGGCTGGTGTGTTAGTTTATTTGTATGCTTAATTACTTAATTACTGTTGTATGTCAGAAAGCTTTATATTTTTCTGCGTATCCAAAAATGTTTTGCACATTTGTGTATACTTAATGTGGTTGACAACTGTATTTTGTAAATAATTCCATACATGTGTGTGGATGTAGGTGGACGCGAGTATAAATTATTTGGAATTATATTCAAAGGGTAAACAGCCCTAAAAGCCTTTTAGGGATTTTATGTAGGCTTACATGTTACCATTTCTTCAGGAGCATCTTTGTATTAAGAGAATTTCTGAGCCGTTAGCCATTGAGCTTCACATAATGTTGCTAAAATTACAAACATACATTGAAAAGAAAATCGGAATATTGATCTTTGGCTGTGGTAAAGTTTAAAAAAAGAATTATTGCAGAATTATTTTCAAATAAAGCTCTTCTGCAGGCATTAGATAGTGCAGTGTTCTTTTTTTTTTTTATCTCAAACTCAGGTTTACACTTAATCTTCCAGAAATATTACTGCTGAAAGGTTATTTCAATCTTCTTTTCTCAATAGAAGCAGAAAGAGGGGGGGGGGAAACCCTGATTATCTGCTTGGATAAAAGAATATGTAAAAATATGACAATTTAATATTAATAGCAAGAGCTAATGATTCCTACACTTCAATCACTTACAGATTGCGTAAATGATTAAATCTTACTACTAGTATTAAATTGACATATTTTTATATGTCCTATTGTTGGAGCAGGTAACTATTTTTGTGACAGCTGCAAAATAAAAGGTTTTATTTTTAAAAGAATGATAAAGCTTTTCATTCAGTGTTGAAGCTCGAAAGAGAAAAAACAGCATTCATAATTCTCTTCTTTTTTCTTCTCTTTTTTTATTCACTAAAATACAGTACATTATAAGTATTCTTCCTAATTTAAGTGAAAGAGTTATATAACTTCTCTGCTACTGAAATAAAACTTATTGAATATTCTTTTATCTCAGTGTTTCCAAATCACGTCAACGTCAAGATTTGCAAACATTAACTTCTAAAATTGCAAGTTATCCTGATTACTGCTGAGAATTCTGGGAGTTGAACTCTCTACATCAGGAAAGTGCCAAATTTGGGGATGTACTTCAAAGTCAATTCCACTGCAGTTTAATTTGATCTTAATTGGTTCCAACTGAAGACAGGTTCTGGCTGGAAGAGGAGTTCAAATTGTATATCTCAAAGAGCTATGATCATCATTTTGACATAGAAACAGAGGAAATGAGTCAGAACAGTGAACATCAAGGTCAAAATTGTCTACATTGATTGTAAAAAAACTCTTTATGGTTTCATACTGCATTTGGAAATGCCTAATACTGAACCTAGAATTTTTGGCATACAAATCATCCGCTGTGTTACTGGCCTTGATCCTTTTCAGAAAGCTCTTCATTCTTCCCAGTGGACTTTGAAAGTTTACTTGAAATTTCCAAGGATGCTTTTGGGGATATTATATTCTTTTATACCATACTATTCAAATTATTACCTTCACATATCTTCACATGTTTGCATGGCAGCTTGCTTTGTTCGGCTGTCTTGGTTTAATTGTGCATAAGCATCTATTTGTAGGATGAAAATCTGAAAGTAGTAATGTGTAACTCATAAAAAAATTAAGAACATTCTAAAACGGCCATTAAATTTAAACTACCCATCTATACAGTACAAAAGTCTGTTCACTGCATCTATGCATGATTTACCACTCGCTCCTTTAGAATCCTATCTAGGTTTTAGTTCTTATTTTGCTTTACTTGAAAGCGATTTGTTTTATCTTACCTTGTTTCTCCATGAGTTCCTATGAGATCATTCAAAGTCACTTTTAGTAAGCAGAGAAAGTAGAATCATTTGTGTGTATTTCTGTTTCACTTTTCCCTCTTCTAATCGACAATAATCAGACACTCACCCAGAATGACAAACCAGGTAAATTAACAGATACTGTAGAAGGCCAAATGTAATCCCTGAGGGAATGTATTCTACAGGTTCTTTCCAATGCTGGAAGGATCCTGTATCATAAAAGTATCACAAAAGAGGGTCTCTCTGCTTCCCTTAACAATTGGGAGTCCTTAAATAATCAGGTCCGTATCAGGATTGTTTGAAACAGTATACGGCATTAAAGGTCCATGCCAACTTCCAAATCTCTCCCAGTAAGCAAGTAGCTCACAGACTTTCACAACAGGCATAATGTGATTGTTGTACTTTGTTTCACTTTATTTATTTAAAAGACTTAGGTAGCCAGCCAACTTACAAAATGCAATTCTGGGCAGCTCAAAACAATAATAAAAATTTGATGTATGAAACATAGTAACTAGGATGATACACTATCGTATTTTATACCATGGACAACATTAGACATTTTTCAAGAGTATGCTGCAGTTGTGCAACAAGATGTCACCAGGGTGGGCAAGATGATCACTTGTTTCCTTTGTAGAGAAAAGAACATATGAAGATCAAACTCCTAGGCTGGGGTTTTATAAGGAACCTTTATGCATTTATACAGATCACTACTCATTAATTTGTCTTATGCTGGTTATTTTCATATTCTTGTTGCCAGTAAGTTTCCAAATATGGATATTTTTTGTTGAAGAAATCATACATATTGTCCCAAATGTTAATAGTTGCTTTCAGCTTGCCAAACACTGATTAAACACCTCCACCTTTGCTTTGTCTCTGGGTGCTTATAAAACTTTGTTTTGGACTTTCTAGTTCTAATATAAACAAGATATAAGGACCTTTGCTCAACCTACTTAAATAACCATAGACACCATATAGTGAAATAAAAGAGAAGCCCTTGTCAAATAAATGATTGCAAATCTGTTAATCACTGTGAAGCCTTTCATCTCCCATTATGGCTTAGTGCAAAATGCATCAGCTTTTCTCATGACCGTTTATAATCCTTCAAACATGAAGAGGACAAATATTATGTGCTGCTGGGCGAAGGAAACGTGCTGTTTTGTTTTGGATGGGATTCAAGTAAGAGGTGAAAAGTTAATTCATCAAGCTGTTTCTTTGCAAACAGTGAATGGCGAGAATATGTTGATGAATCAACATTGGCAGTGCCTTGCTTCAAGTGCTTGAATCACCTGGAAGCTTGGTGAAAGCTCTAAGTAGATTTATGCCATAAGCTGTCCTACAGTCTCCTAGAATTTTTTTCTCTTATAAGAGATCTTGGAAAGGGAAAGCTAGATTAGTCTATGGTAGCCCAAAATCAGAAAGAGGAATAACATTCTTATTCTTATTCCTCCTCCTCCTCCTCCTCCTCCTCCTGCTGCTGCTTCTACTTCTTCTCTCCTTTCTTCTTTCTCCTCCTCCTCCTCCACTTTGGGTGTTGAGGAAGATACAAAGTTATTTTCTAAATAACACATAATAAAGCCTAAACTTTCATAAACTATAGCCGTGGTGGCGAATCTATGGCACGGGTGCCAGAGGCGGCACTCAGAGCCAGTCCTGGGCCTTCAGCTGGGTTTTATAAAACCTTTTTGCTTTAGGCCTCCACCGCCGTGTGCAAAAAAAAAAAAGGTTCAATCAATCAATCAAATCAATTTCAAGTTCTCGCGGGGAAAAAAAAAGATCTCGCAAAGTTGGAATTGATTGATTTAACTTTTTGTCCCACCCAGTCTGCCGTTACCACCGCGGCCACGCCCACGCAATGGGCCACGCCCACACAATGGGCCACACCCACACAATGGGCCACGCCCTCCCGGCACCCGACAATACATAAGTGGGTTTTGGGTTGCAGTTTGGGCACTCGATCTCTAAAAGGTTCGCCATCACTGAACTATAGTTTACTTTTTCAGATGCTTCCATTGCACCTAACAATGGGAGAAGAATTCATGAATCCTAGACATATATGGGGATAACAAATTTCAAATTGAATTTATCACCAAATTTGATAATGAATTTAGAAGTCTCACTCATTTAGGTTACATTATTTTAAGTTTTGGTTAGATAGTCACTACCTATTTTTAGCTCTAATAGAATAGTAACTAAGTATTTGTAAATAGCATGTTTTGAATAGTGTTCATGAGGAAACAAAAATGAAGTGAGTCTCTCTGAAGATAGTTATTTAAGCAAACAAATATCTTTTCCCCTCCATGGCAGGTCCCAAAAAGTTTTTTGTTTTTTTTAAATCCTAACCCTGATATCAATATTGAACTAAACTATGTAATTTACAATATCATGGTTTCCTAGCTTTCTTAGTAAGATTATTGATGCCTTTTTAAAAGAATTGAGGCACTATATTTTTAACTGGGAGAAGTATTCAGTTTCTGTTGACAAAACACTTGACCAGTTTGTTGATCAATAGCTAACACCACACTGAAAGCTTGTCATTGTCTCATGGTTCTCAACAAATCACAAAGATTACCTTGCCTTCTCTAAGCCTGGCTTCAAAGTGGAAACCAATAAAACCTAGTGTCTGTCAATCTTGGAAGTTAGACAGTTGGCAAACAACATGCTATCTTTATTGGCAAATCCATTATTTTCTTACTCTATTGAGTGGATCAGCTGTAACTCAGGGGTTTTTCCTTTTTTTTGCATTCTACCTTAAATAAGAGCAATTCAATGTCCATTTATGCATTTGTATATTTTTTCTTTTTTCTTTTTAATCTATAAAAAAAAATCCAGTCACACAATGTCCTATACCCTTATTTGTTTAATGTGTTTGTTGAGCAACCCATAAATGGTCTGTCTTGCTGATAATGTTGCCCAAGATCCACAAATATAATGGCACAATTCACACTCTGTGCAGCTAAGCTACAATTGAATCAACCACATTATAATTTTGAGTTATGTATACAAACAGCCAGTAAGGTCCCTTGTAATCCTATTCTAGCTCTCCCACAAGGCCTAAAATTAGATGGGGACTTGGTAGTTAAACAATTATTGCTACAATTTCTAATATTCTGTCTGCTGCCATCCCTTAATTAGTTTTGTTCTTCACACAGCAGAAGAGGAAGCAGTGGAGATGATAATGGGTAAGTGTTCTGCATTTTCAGTTACTATTACTTTCAAATATATATTTTCATGTTCAAAGAATGTTTCATGAAGATGACAAAGCCACCTGATGTATAACAATTAACTTAAGTTACATGCTATTTCAAATTTGTTAGAACTTTCTTTAGATAAAACTCCCTTTTTATGACCCTGTCATCCCTTAATTTGGGGTAGATCGGTATGATTGGATGGAGCTGAGCATTTACTGGCCGGATGCCCTTCCTGAAGCCATGCAGAGTTTGCAGCAGATATTTTTTTCTTTGCACTCTAGGAGAGAGAAACATCTGCCACTATCTAGAATTGAACTCTCAACCTTTTGAGTGGGAGCCATCACGCTGCTCTAAAGCTTTCTTTAGATATATGTTAAAAATTAAGCAGTTTGAAAACTCATTCAGTTCTCCTTAAAATTCAAAACTTAGTGCCATTACAAGAAATTGTTCATTTTTCTACTGGGGATCCTCTTAGAGTTGAGTAGTGATATGTGCCCTTCACAGATATAGGGTAACTTATATTAAGTTTTATGTGCTGTAATCTGCTTTGCATAAACCTCAAAATGGAGAACAGAAAATGAGTAAATGGAATGTATAGGATGTCAGAGGAACTCCATGCACTGTAAATGCCATGCACTAACATATATGTGTCCTTGAGCTATTAGTAATGTCTTCTTTGACAAACATCAACAGCTGGACAAAATAAGAATGCTGAGTTTGTTAAGCAACATACTAGATAGATAATTAATGGGTTCAGCTTGGTATATCATGGATTGTGAACATGCCTTCATTCATTCGTTCATTCATTCATTCATTCATTCTTCATATTTATATAATCCCTCTCACAAAATGTGACTCTGGGTTGTGCACAATAAAAAAAACAGACCATAAAACAAAGGTTAAATACCCCATAATAAAAACACATCAATATTATTAAGAAAACATGGAAGATAGCGTATTCAGTGTTAGAGACAGTATAGCTATTTCAACAGATCCTTAGATTCTCAAGCATGTTGACATCACCAAGCTTTGGGGGATTTTTTAGAAACTATCAATGACAGTTTTTAGTTTAACTATTGAACTCATATATTTTGCAAACAAAGTTTGCTACGATAACCAATCTCTGCTATAGGAAATTCATCATGGCAGAAATAAAGTGCATTTCTTCCAAGCTGCCCCCAACTGGAATAAAGCCAATTTCAGAAAATCTACTCTGAATTTGGTTATGTGGCAATAGGAACAATGCTGGGCAGATGTTCTGTATGGGCAGCAGGATCCCACAATTCCTGATTGGTGGAATATCTTGCCTCTCACCCATCCTGTAAGATGAAGCACCAATCCCTTTGCCTAGGTCAGTGGTGGCGAACCTATGGCACGCGTGCCAGAGGTGGCACTCAGAGCCCTCTCTGTAGGCACGTGCACCATCACCCGAGCCCTGCCTCCCATGCAGCCCCCTCACCAGCAGCCCCTCCAGAGGAGAGTCGCCCCCGGGAGCAGCCCGTGCGGAGCAGCGCAGCCAAGGACATGGCAGCCGGGCAGCAAGGACAAGACTCTGCCCTCACGCCCTGTCGCACGGAGATGATGCTGCGGGGTGCAGGTGGAGGGCGTGGCCACCATGGCACTGCAGGGCCACCTGGGAGATCTGTTGTGGCAGGCCGTGGAGGCGGTGGGTGTCCCTGCAGGCAGGCAGGGTGAGGGCAGAACAGGGGGCAGAGCGGTGGCAGGTGGGGGGCAAGGCAGTTTTTGGGCACTCAGTCTCTAAAAGGTTCGCCATCTCTGGCCTAGGTGGGTCTTTGGCCCTATCAATGATCATTTATCCTAGCATTCTACTTTTCACCTACCTTTCTGCCCTCTCACTAGAGCCCATCCTGAATTATTTTATTTTTCCCAACAAGTGTTTAAACACTTAAAAATATAACATTCTTTGTGTGGTCAAGGAATTCTCTTGATCTGAGAATGGGATCTGCTATCTGTAAAATACTACAAGGCCAGAACATCATTCAAATTCTGTCTTATCAAGCAAACTGGAAGTGATGTTCCTGGCATCAAGAGTCAATGAGAAAGTGGATCAAAGATGACTTGCCTTAACATTTGTATTAATAAATGAAGTGTTAAAGTACACATATCCAATTACATTCTGTAATCTAAATCCCTTTCCTTTCAATACATCCGATTAATGACACTATATGGAAATCTTAATTACTAACTCATTTCTTCCTCCCACTCCCTAAAATTGATCTTTATATTGTTTCAAAGAGAGATTCAACCTGGAACTAAAGAGACACTTCTTGACAGTGAGAACAATTAACCAATGGAACAGCTTGCCTCTCACAGTGGTGGGTGATCTACCACTGGTGGTTTTCAAGAAAAGATTGGACAACCATTTGTCTGGGATGATATAAGGACTCCTGTCTTGGAAAGGGTTTTGGACTAGAAGATGTCCAAGTTCCCTTCCAGTTCTGTGATTCTATGATTTTGCTCTTTTTCTGTGCCTAGAAAGCAAGAGGTTATTAAGTTCTATTTTCTGCACTTTGTCTCCTCACTTGGGCTAGAAGGGGAAGCTATTAGAACTTCTAGGTTAATTCAAACAAACTAAACAACAGTAATAATAAGACAAAAAACCTCTAGCATTTTTGAGGTCCATCGATGGACCAGCAACAAAAGGAAAGATGGTGGAAGAGAAGAATCAGATGTTTGCCATTTCAGCAATCCACCAGTGAAATGGGATAGGGTGGAGGCTCAGGGAGACAGAGATTCACCATTCTGAAGCTAATCCTGCACTGATGATAGACAACCTGTGAAAGAAAAGGACAGATAGTTTAATTATCAGGGAACTGAAGTGAGAGATTGTTCTCGTCACAGTGCACACCAACCAATTTGAATGGAGGCATTGCCTACAGACGAAGAAAGCACACCAGGCAGACAGCTCAGCATGACTTATGCTAGCAGAGAAAGAAGAACAAAGCAGAGATCCACAATGGCTGGGAGTGGGTTGAAGATGATGTTTTTCATTCATGACCTTGAAAAATAGTTAGTGGGCTGCCCAATTCCTGGTAGACATTTTGAACCCCATAAAAGGAGCTGCTTATGTAAGAACCTCAATATAATACAAAACTGGCCATGTACTATCGTAGAGGAAAAACACTATATAACAGTAGAAAATCCCTTCTTCCTAAGGAGGTAATGGAAGTCACGTAACATCTCATACATGGGACGTAACATAATGTATCATTCGTATCATGCTCTGAGAAGTTAAGGGTGGAGGACACAGGCCATCCTTGTAATAGAGCAAGCAGGATGGGTCTCTGCCATTGATGAACTTCTTATATCAATCCATATGGTTATGAAGCGCTTGTTTACCCTCTCTTCCCCCCATATTTCCAGGTAGGCTATGTTTAAAAAAAAGTGTTTTAATGCATATGCAATAAAAAGATAGGCTACTTCCAAAATTAACTAAATTCAAAGTTTGTTTCACCAAACCCAGGGCCTAGAATTAAAATTAAACTTCACATCTTGAATTACTCACTTGTGAGCGAAAGAATATTAACATAACCCATTTACATTTACATGAGATATTCCTTTCTTGACTACATAAAGAGCAGCATGACATGCTCTATATCTGCAAAACTGGATCTTGCAATTTAATTTACTTAAACAGTAATTTTTTTTATTTCTTCCTGAATCATAAGGCTTTATCTTTACAGCTTTACTATACTTTGTGCTTAATTTAAATCCGCACAGGATCTGATTATCTCTAGAAAAAGGAGCACTGCAGAATTCTCTGCTCTATAAGAATTAATTGAGATAGATCTAGAGATACATAGGTAGAGAGAAAGAGAGACAAAGAGACTACAAATTAGCAATACAGAGAACTTAGAAATTAGCAAAGCTTTTTTTATTTATTTATCTCTGTTTAATGACATGTTTAGAGTTTAATGGCCCTGCCATTCTAAACAATGAAGCATTGATTGCTGGGCTCTAAGGGTTCATGTTTTATGATATTTCCATGGGTTCAAGAGTTGTAGGCTTAGGCAAACTGGTAAGGAGACATCAGTTTTACCCTTTAGTAGAAATGTGTGGGACCCATCTGCTTCAAAGGCATGAGCCAGAAGTCTGGAAACAGTTTTATGCTAGGTTAGTTGGTTTAGGCAACTCATGAAAACAAACGAACAAACAAACATGGCCACTAGTCTCCCTAATTTGACGTAATCCCTGGGTGGTGATATATCACATAATTACTTTTACGTGCCAAAAAGATTTTATTTAACAGAAGACTTTCATAGAATTTCATACTTCATGAAACAGAAGGATGTTCCCGTGATCCATTAATATAATGATAATGTTCTTGAAAACCATTGGCTATATTACCTTGAGACTAACTGTTCTACTGTTAATTTATATTAAGTAGCATTTTAATGATATACTTTCATAGATGTCTTGCCTTTGATGGATGTCTTCTGTTTCTAAACAGCTATGTTATTTTTTTTGGTATTGTTTTCTCCTCCCAAAAAGAGAGAAAACAAAAACTGTTAATTAAGGAAAGGTGAACTATATTTGCTTGCCAAAATCTGATAAGTGCTAGGAACCTTCTCCCCAGAAGCATTTCATATTATTAGGAAATACTTCATGAAGTGCTATGCACCATAAAATTTCCAGGCTCCCATTCTTTCTAAAAATGGAAATATGTGGCCCATTTCTGAACTACAATTCCCAAGAACCCTGCTACATGGGTATTTGAAAAACACTGGGAGCTATCTTTCTTTAAGACCTGTGGACTTCAACTCCCTGAATTCCCCAGCCAACCATGCATGCTAGGGAATACTGGGAGTTGAAGACCACAAGTCTTAAAGTTGCCAAAGTTGGACACCCCTGCTGTAGGATGTGGTTGGATTGATTTGCCCCCTGACTTCTTAAGTCATTGTGATGTCTACCCCTGATTCACTTGGGATCAATACACGAGAACACCACATCTACTACTTTTGAACTAGAACTGCACCAGGTATAAAAAATTAAGAAAAGTAGATATAGAATAAGTGGAAAACATTTTAAAAGTTAGAAGCTGAAGATTATGCTTACTACTTGGAGAATTAGAAAAGTTGAGGGCTTTCAATTGCAAAAAATGTTTTGAAAAAATAAATTTCTGCAGGGAGATTGAAGATCCTGACTACTTCCTAAACTATTATTGATACCGTTTTAACTGGTACCCAGATATCACAGTATACAGAAAATTTTGGGTGAAACACAACAAAGAATTCTCCTGTGCTGTTCTTTCCTAATTCTAATTTATGATTTTGAACCTTTTCTCCTGATTATGGTGGAAGAATGTCCAGGCTGAAACTTCCTATGTGGGGTATACTTTCCCTTCAATTTTAATCTTGTTTTGCCCCAAAAGCAAAGCACCAACAGGCATTTTAAACTTTCGCCATTATAGCTCATGGCTGAATCTTTTACAGAATTGAATTTCAAATTAGTGTGAACCAAGTCTCACCTTCAAATTTCTATCTTACCTTCTATCTTGGCTGATTCATATACATCTAATGATGTTTGGTAACTGATACTGCTCTGGATTACCTAACTCAGTGTTCTTTAACAAGGAAGACTTCTAAATGCAGATGGAATTACACAGCCACATTTGGAAAATTTTCTCTTAAAAAGAAAGAATGTCTAGTTATTCCCCTGCCTGAGGAAGAGAAAAACATAACCAGGTGGGAACACTGGATAGCTCAAAATTCTTTTTCTGCCTGACAGACAAAAGAAGATAAAAGAAACCTTGCTTAAAAAGTAGAGACATGGCTTTACAGAGTCTGCAAGACCTTTGAACAGTACAAGTCAGATCTGCCCAAGTTCTTATCTTCTAATCAAATACAGCTCACCAGGCAGCCTTCAAGGGAATCAGTAACACCCCAATTTTTAAACCTAATTGGAATGACAATAATGAGATACTCACATTACTTAAAATGGTGCTGGCTAATTGGTTGTTTAGAAAGTCATAAACATTTCATCTGCTGCTGTTCAAGCATCAAGATATGAGCAGGCAAAATTGCTAAAAATCAAATTCATAGGAAGGTACATTTGAAATCTTTTAGCCCCAACCTCTCACAGCTGCTTACTAGACTCTATACTTCCTAATTTTTTTGAGAATCACGGCAATAATGACTGCTATTATTATTAATTAAACTTGTATGCTACCCAAGTCTCAATGACTCTAGGCATATATAGAGGGCTTAATGTTACATTCACTTGAACTAGTTTATCACTGCTCTGTATATGAGACACATAGGGAAGAGCTGACTGCATTAGATCCCAAGCAATTCCTTTTTGTTATGATGGACCATAAATTACCCAGGAATTGTGACAGTACAAACTTATATGCCAAAAGCAATAAAGAATTATCATTTCAGAGGCAGCAATAATACTCTTATAGATCTTGTTCATGTAGTAATATCCTTGAGACTCAGTGAAGAGGAGAAAAAGATTTGATTTTCGCATTTGCATAAATGCAGTTAAACATGTTCTCAGCAATACTGAATAGCTTAAGGCTTAAAGTGGGATTTAAGCAACCTATCTATCCACCAATTGGGGCAAACAAAGCATCCAAACAGATACCATTGATTGCAGAGCATATTCTATTCTGTGTGACCTTTATCATAGACTATCAAAACAATTTAAAGGTTTAAAGGGCTGATTTAAATCCCTTCTAGCATTGATCTTATTCATTTATGTTGATTTCCCAAGGACTACTATGTAAGTGTGAAAGTAATGTACATAAATTCTGTTGTATATTTGACAGAATATTTATAATTGGCATTGGACAGAAAATGTTGTAAAGAGAGCATAGCCATGACAAAACTGCTACATTCATAAACTTAGATTCTTTTCTACCTAAAGGTTTTTTTTTAGCAAAGTTCCCATATTTGTTTGTTTGTTTTAATGTTTTTGTCTCAACGTTTTAGCTCAGTGTTGCTGAAAGAGAAAATAAAGCCACGAGCAAAATCCACATCATCAGAAGTTCAAGCTGAGACTGGAACTGATCTTCCATGGTATTAACAGAACGGGGATTAAAAAAAAAACACCATCCTTTCCACTTGGGGCATTCAGAAACAGAAAATGGATAGACCAGAGACTAGATGTACTATCCAGGCTGCGAGGAGGGGGAAAAAAGCACATCCTTTTTGATTTGGTTTTTGTTTCTATTGCCTTTCGATGTCACTGTTCTGCAAATGACCCCAGACCAATCTAATTCAAATCATCCACAGTGCCACATTCATTAACCCAAGAGCCATAAAACTTAAGCCTTTTTGTACACTGATGCACAGGTCTTTAGGAGTAGCAAAATCATTGGCTCTGTGGATGAGACTCCTGGTAATAACAGGAATCAGGAAACTTCAAGCCACTCTATGTTCCTCCTCATCTCTTAAAGTCCCCTAGAAAAGCAAGAGAGCAGGGCTATCACAAACAAGGTCAAAATCATAATCTGTTTCCAACACCAGTGATGAAGCTCATATTTACTAAAGCTTTACAGAGCCTAGAACAATGTTGTCAAAGTAGCATCTATTGTTAAGAGCTCCCTCTAAAGCCAACTTTCAATTTTTAATTAGCATAACAGAGTTGGAAGGAACCTTGGAATTCTTCTAGTCCAAACCCCCCCCCCCACGCATAAGCAGGAGCCTCTATACCAGGGGTCCTCAACCTTGGCAACTTTAAGACTTGTGGACTTCAACTCCCAGAATCCTGGAAGTTGAAGTCCACAAGTCTTAAAGTTGCCACGGTTGAGGACCCCTGCTCTATACCATTCTGGACAAATGGCTGTCCAGTCTTTTCTTAAAAACCTCCCCTTAGGGAGCAACCACAACTTCTGAAAGCAAGCCGTTCCATTGGTTTATTGTTCTCACTGTCAGGAAGTTTCCCTTTAGTTCTAGGTTGATTCTCTCCTTGATTTTCTATCCATTGTTCCTTGTCTTGTCTTCCAACACTTTGGAAAATAAGCCCCCCTTCTTTGTGGCAGCACCTCAAATATTGGAACACTGTTATAATGTCACCTCTAGTCTTTCTGTGATGACCTAGGGCACAGCACAGAGGCAATGCAGTCAGCTGGCACTTCAAACAGTTCTTTTATTGCTCCATTTTTTCCCCAAATGCTCCCACGTTTGCTGGCAAGCCTCCAACAACAGAACACACACACACCCCTTTCAGCCGACTCTGGCTGAAAGTAGGTTCAAATACAGTCTGATTAGCATAAGAAAGTACTCAAAGCCATAGAGATAACAAGGAAGAAAACATAAACTTAACGAATCTGTTTGAATCCTAGCTTGCCTGAGCAGTTTTCAAAAGAGAGAATCTGAAATACAAGTCCAATAGTCAACATTTCCAGGTTTCCAAACAGAAGTCACAGCACAAGAGATCAGCAACAATACACAACACTCCAAGGAATCAGCGTTTGTTCCCGACAAATGCCCCTCCCCACAGCGTCTCCTTAAATCTCAATCTCCAGGTGTTCCTTGTGGAGAAGGGCGGGATGCTCTCCTCCTGAGTAATTGAGCCTGCCTGCATTGTTCCCTCCTTCTCTCCACTCTCCGTGCTCTAGGATCAAGTGGGGGTGGCCCTTGCTCATCGCCTGAACTCTGCCTCTCCTGTTCCTCCTGTTCCAATCCTGAAGGGCCCTGGCCTGCCTCGGCCTGCTCTTCCCCACATTCCTCTGAAGCCACAGACACCTCTCCCTCAGCCTCCATAGGGTCCCATTCCAGTTCATTTTCCTCTGCAGATTCAGGCTCAGATGGAGGCATGACACTTTCTTTTACTAGACCAAATTCCTGTAACTGTTCTTCATATGCTTTAGCCTCCAGCCTCCTAATCATTTTGCCATTGTTGTTGTTCTCTGAACAATTTCCAGAGTCTCAACATCTTTTTTTTCAATTGTGGAGACCAAAACTGGATATAATATTCCAAGTGTGGTCTTATTATAAAGTGGTACTAACACTTCATGTGATCCAGGGTTGCTTGGTTTTTTTGGCAGCTGCGTCACATTGTTGAATTCTATTTAAGTGATTGTCCACTAGGATTTCAAGATCTCTCTCATAGTTACTGCTATTGAGCCAGCTCTTTTCCTTCGTTTTTGTTTTCATTTTATCTTCATTTTTATTGCTGTTCTGCTATAGTTTGGGGAGTGTTGTGAAATCAAAGCACTTAAGATTTGTCTTTTTTACTATGGGGAGAAGGAAGAAGAGACTGCACTCACATTCTGCTTCCCAGATTTCACTCAAACCTACTACAGCTCAAAATTGACAGATATCTAAAAAGCAAAGAGCTACTTGCTGTCAGTTACTAACGTCCCTTTATTTTTTTGGACCACAACACTAATAGATATGACCCCCTTGAATGAGAGCTACAAGTGGAGTTAGAGAGCTCCTAACTTTTAGATCTTTTCATTTTTTTATGTCTGAATAAGCTCCCTCCTCACAGAACATAGCTGTTTGTCCTGCTGCTGCAAGGTTTAACCAACAAGGAGGCGAGGACTTTAAAAAATGAAAAATGTCACTGATTTTATAACCAGACAATGCCTACCGATGGCACTAACAGTATGGTAAATATTTGAGCTTCTAACTGCAGCTAACAACACAATGGACACTCTAAAAGAGATATCTATTAAGCTTTACGTACAGTCATTCAGATTCTGCTGAGACAGTCAAAACAAGCACATCTGGTGACTCAAAAGCAGTTAATAATGGTGAAAAGCTGGTGGATCCTAATTTAGGACCTAAAAAGAGAGTGAGGAATAAATTAAGACTTAAAACTACATCCAAAGAAGTGTACAAGGCAGGCATCAGTCTCCCAGAAAGTATTGGATGAAAGGCAAAAAAGTCATAACTGTCGATTAATCATACCACTCTACAAAGGAAAATGGGGACCCAGAAATGCAGCCACTCTGTTCCTCAGGCACCTCCTATGCTGTGGAAGGCAATTGATTGATTTGCAGAAGATTAGATGACTCCCATTCAGGAAAGACTCCAAATAAATCTTCCCAGCATTTAAACATTCTACTATTGCCAACATGTTGTTTAAAATGAAGCTTTTTCTGAACAAATTTGAGATCTTCCCACTATATATGTTTCATCCAGAGAGAATTAGTTTATTAAAAACTTATCTTGGCAATATTAAACCTTAAAGTTTAATTGCAGCAACATACAGGTAGCTAAGTCCAAGGACATACTATCACCACTGTCCTTGAGAAAAAACAGTCTGGGTAAACAGTCTGTACCTCCTACAGCAAGTTAGTCTGCTAAAGTACCCTTAGAGACAAACCTGATTAGTTCTTTCAGTACCTTGCCAGCTACTGAACAAGTAGGTAATATGAAAAAGCTAGTTAATCTGAGGGAATGAATAGCAATAACATATAAAGCTGCTAAATAGAACTGGTTGGTTACCTCAGCTACCCAAGAAAATAGGGCCTGTCTTGAGAAACCACCTGCTAGTTTACCTCTTATTTTAATTTGTAATATAGACTCGCAAAAGAACAACAAAGAGTCCTCAGGAGTAGCTTCTACCATGCTCCACCTGCTTCCTGATAAAATATTACCTTACACAAAAAATATAAGGAATTGGATTATAATTGAGGCCTACAGACAAGAAGAAGCAAGATATAGCCCAAACCTTTCTGAGTTATTATTTGAGAATGGTCACGGAATTGGACAGAGTTACAAAAGGACATCTTTAATTCAATACTTCATAAAAGCCCCATATCATCTGTATATCTGGGGCTATATCTCATGAAGCAATCCCAAAACTGGCAAGTAGAGAACTTCAGCAGGAAAATCATCATGATCACCTAGGAATAAGCCTTCCTTCTAGATGTTGATACAGTTCTAAATTGCCAACTTCAGAGTATACCAACCAAATTGCTGCTTGTCTCAGCAAAGTAGTGGTGAAAGCAGAAAAAATTTAAGGTAGTGAGTGGAGAGAGAGGAGAGGGAGAGAGAGAGAGAGAATGAGAGAGAGAGAGAGGATTAACCAACTCAAATGCTGGTGAGATAGAACTGGATGGGTGAGGTTTCTTCTTTTCTTGATGACATGCTAGGATGGGGAGCATGGATATAGTTTTCCTTAAGGACTATGACTCCCTTTGTTCCTCCTTCCCCAGAAAATTGGCAGACAGTTCTGCAGATCAGCTGAAGAACAGCAGGAATGATTTCTAACAATCCCTGCCAGCTTCAAACACGGAAATTCAATGGGGAAGATGGTGGAAGTCAGAGGTTGTTCCGGCTCCCACTGCTTTTTTGCCCACCAGAGGTCATTTCTTTGTTCTTTCTTCACCCAGCAAAGCTTAAGGCAGTTCCATAGTCAATCAAGGAAGAGGAGGAGTGATTTCTGATATTACCTGAGAGTTTCCCACAAGCAAAGATATTGAGGAAGCCAGCTGGAAAATGGAAATTGCCACTTCTGCAGCTCCCACTGTTGCATCCAATCAATTGGCAGCAAGGCCAACAGGCAAGCAATGATTGGCTGTTTTGGAACTGAGGCTAAAATTTGAAATCTCTTCATAGGGATGAGTTAGGAGCACAATGGTTCACATGGTTAGGATGCTGGGTTGGAGGTTAGCAAGTCCACGTTCGGGACCTTAGTGCTGCTGTGGGGCAGGGTGAGCTTCTGTTCTTCACTCCAGCTCCTGTCAGACCCACGAAAGGAGCCCCCAACTGGGCATCCCATAGGCAATGGTGATGTCGTCGGCTAAATCTTTCAACCTGGAAGCGCCTTGGTGCTTCTAACGAGTATGATATGATAGGGACAAGTGTTGAGGGAATGATGAGTGACTGACTCAGATGCCTGCCAACCTGTGACAGAAATGCCCTATTTGTCCCTGGATTGTAAGGACCCTTGTGGACTCTCCAATATGGAAATGAGGGTGCAATTTACCTTGCATTCTATATGTCCCTTTGTTCTTGCTCCCCTCAGCAAAGTGGCAGGCAGTTCCTGTCATGGCCCCATCAGATCCTGGTTTGGAGGAGGAGGAGGAGGAGTTGAACCAAGACCATCCAACAGGGATGGCACGTCTCCCTTGGAATGTTTGGAGAGGCCAGGGGCTCAGGACAATGCTATCCCAGGCCCCTCAGGCATTGGGGGAGATGGTCGACCAGATGGAGAGCTGCCTGCCCTTCCAGACATAGGGAAGGATCAGCTGTAGACAGGCAGTGGTGTTGAGAGGCAACAGATCCCCTGTGATGAGGAACAGCTACCTCCCCCACTTGATCCAAGGGCACAAAGAGTAGGGTAGAGGCTGCTCGGGAGCAGGTTGCCCCACCCCTCCTCTCAAGGAACACCTTGCATGGGTTGCCTTAAGCAGAAGCTGGGGGAGACTGTCTTTGTCAGGAACAATTGTTTGCTTTGGCTTATACTCCCTCAGCTTTGGAAAAACAAAGTTTTGACTCGTGTTTCTGCCTGTGCTTTGCCTTTGTCTTGCAAACTTGCCTTTTGCCTCATGGACTTGCTTTGTCTTGTGGACTGGCCTGGCCCTGTGGACCTTGACCTTGACATGAGATGGCACCTTCTCTTTGGACTTCCCCGCTGCCTTTGCAAATTGGTTTTGTTGTTTACTGGCTTTTGTTTGTGTGATTGAGGTCTGTGTGCTTTCAGGGAAGTGTGAGGTGGAGCCTTACCAGCCATTTAGGGCTATTTGTTGTGGAATTTAACAGAGCAATAATGGACTCTATCGAAGCCTACCTAGGCAACCCGGATGATAACAATTCCATGGGGAGGAGGGGGAGGAGGAAGAGGAGGAGGAAGAGGAGGAGGAGGAGGAGGAGGAGTGATTTCTGATGTTCTCTGCCAGCTTTTCATAAGCAATATCAGTGGGGAGGTTGGCAGGAAGTTACATCTACTCCCACTGCTTTTTTGCCTGCCCGTGTTCATTCTGTTTCTCTGTTGAGATAAAGAAATATCTCTAAAAGGCTAACCCAATGGGCCATGAGTTTTCTAGTTGATATTTAAAAATGATTTTAAAACACCTCCCTACATATAATTTGCCTGGCTTATTTTTCCATTTTATATCTGGCTTTTGAAGTTGTTGCTTATCAGATAGAAGCGGATCATAAAGCTAATCTCCAAACTGTCAGAAGCTTAACACTTTGAATTCTGCGAAGGAAACTGCTGTTAAAAACATAGGAATTAAATCTCTTGTTACTGACATATTTTAGAAAATAGGCAACATTAGGCTGGAAGGCTAGACAAGAATTTTATTGTTTCTTTCCAGCATCAATATAGCAGGAATAGGAAATGTACTGCGGGGACTTGTCTAGACCATCTCTGAGTATTGGACATGATTGAATGGAAGAGGAAAAAAAGTGATTAAATAATACAACATTGTTCCAACACTTCTTAACTGGAAACCATAAACATAATAAAAAGGAGTCACATTCTTAGTTACTTGTCAATTTGTATCAGAGTGTTCTAAAACTTCAAAGTGTATGGATCTTTTGGTGCCACCCTGGAAAAAAAGGAGGCTGACCCATTTTATGACCATGTCTAGCAGTAAACATTTCAAAGAGTAGAACAAAAGCAACATCAAAAATCACCAATGACCAAAGCAAACCAACAAATAAAAAAGTAATACAGACCTATGTACTGGGTCACAGAGGACAAATGCAGAGTTAATCCAAGGATAGTTTAAGGATCAAATTCCAGATAAATTCAGGCCAGAGGTTTCTAGTATTTTACTTACGCTACAATAAATAAATAAATAAAAATAGCATAGCTGAACAATCAGCTGAAGCTTCAGTTTGCAGGAAAGGAATGTCTCCCAGTGTGATGCTTGTATTCTGGAATGGGAAGCATCTTTTTATAGTAGCCTTCCGCCATTGCCTTATGATACACTGTGTCTTAAAATCTGCCATTTCCCCATGGTTTCATTCTTGGGAAATCTCTGTCCTTCTCTGGTGATTATCTTGGTAATCTACAGGGCTGATTTGCTCATGCCCTTCATGTTACCAACCCATTGTTTTCTCTTAGCCTTGATCATGACACTTCTTTTCAGATGAGGAATGCTCTAGGACAGTGATGGCGAACCTTTTAGAGACCGAGTGCCCAAACTGCAACCCAAAACCCACTTATGTATCATCGGGTGCCGGGTGGGTGTGGCCCATTGGGTGGGAGTGGCCCATTGGGTGGGTGTGGCCCATTGGGTGGGCGTGGCTGCAGTGGTAACGGCAGACTGGGTGGGACTAAAAAGTTCAATCAATCAATTCCAACTTTGCAAGATCTTTTCCTAAAGCGAAAAGGTTTTATAAAACCCAGTTGAAGGCCTAGGACTGGGGCGATGGCGCGCATGCCCACAGAGAGGGCTCCGAGTGCCGCCTCTGGCACCCGTGCCATAGGTTCGCCACCACTGCTCTAGGACACACATTGCAATGGCCAATTAGCTGTTATATATAAACAAGATATACTGTAGCTACTGTATAAGAGTGGCGTAGTGGTCTAGTGGTGAAGATGCTTGCCTCCCATTTGGAATGCTGAGAGTTAATCCTAGATAGTAGGAGATGTTTCTCTCCTGTGGCACGAAGAAAAGACATCTGCTGTGGTCTCTGTGAGGTGTCAGGAAGAACATCCAGCCAGTAAACACTCAGCTCCATCCATTTGCCCTGACTCTACCCTGAATTAAGAGAAGAGAAGAGAAGAGAAGAGAAGAGAAGAGGAGGAAGGAGAGGAGAGAGAGGAAGGAGAGAGAGAGAGAGGAGAGGAGAGGAGAGGAGAGGAGAGAAGAGAAGAGAAGAGAAGAGAAGAGAAGAGAAGAGAAGAGAAGAGAAGAGAAGAGAAGAGCAACAAAGATGATTTAGAGACTGGAGGATAAAACATATAAAGAACAGTTGATGAAATTGGGTATGTCTAGTTCAATGAAAAGAAGGACTAGAGGTGACATGATAGCAATGTTCCAATATCTCAGGGGTTGCCACAAAGAAGAGGGAGTCAAGCTATTCTCTAGGGCACCTGAAGGCAAGAGAAAAAGCAATGGATGAAAACTAATCAAGGAGAGAAGCAACCTAGAACTAAGGAGAAATTTCCTGAGTGTTAAAACAATCAGTGGAACAACTTGCCTCCAGAAGCTGTGAATGCTCCAACACTGGAAGTTTTTAAGAAGAGGTTGGACAACCATTTGTTTGAAATGGTATAGGATTTCCTGCCTGAGCAGGGGGCTGGACTAGAAGACTTCCAACAGACTTCCAACTCTGTTATTCTATTCTAAAGAATTTGCTATCAAATACTACTATGCCTTATTTCTCTATAGCATATGAACCCTCAGTTACACCCTGAATTGCCTGCAAATGGAAGAAGCAATTCATTCACTGGAAAACAATCCCTGAATTCTGGTATCTCAAATAACATGAATTTGATATCATATTGACATCTTGACCTCAACCAAGGGCTTCCTATAATTGGCAGTAACTCTTTCACATCTGTATAAGAATTTTGGGCTATTACTCTATGATCAATTGCTTCAGCTCAATAACATTTGAGTGTCTTCTACCATGGATTGCTCATTTCAGGTTGCCACAACATTTCCTTGGAGTTAGGTCTCAATTGACTAAGTTATTTCAAAACATTGATTTATTTCTTCTTCATCTGTTATCATGTACACTTGGGATTACTGTCTTGTTGCCTGACACACTTTTGCTCCAAGTGATGAGCAGATGGCTTGATATTCTTTTGTAGAATTCTCCAATACTAAGTAGAACACATGCTTCTTTCGATGATGGGAACTCATCCAGATGTTGAGGCAATCAAGTATTCCCCAGTCATGATACTGCTGTACTACGTCTACCCTTGACACCAGATACAAGTCTCTTATTGTGACATATGCAGTAACTGATTTCTCCAAGATATCACTGAAGTATCCCCAAAAGTTTCACTTTCATTTCACCTGCCATGAATTATTCATACATCCCTGAAGTAGGAAAACAGACACTGCAACTTATATCAATTTATGCAACTTATATCAATTACATTTGACTCAAATTACTCTTGATATTAAACTGATAAGAACAGATATTACACCTGAGCTTAGCCAAGAGGCCAAGAAGCAAACTCACATATTTTGTTCACTCTCTTCCTTTTGGTGTGGATATATTGTGCTTCAGACCTCTGTTTAGAGTCCTGGCAGGGAAAGAGATTATGTTATCTAGTTGGATAATGAATGTCTGCAAGCAACCAACCAAGTTCAGAAGAAGATCGAGACCAAGACTAACCAAGAACCCTAACCCTAACCAAGAATACCAAAGTGGAAATGAAATCAATAAAGAGAAATGGCAGAGATATTGTGGATTCTGAATATATAATCAAAGTTCAAAATATTATATTTATTATGTATATATTATATATAGATAGCTACATACATACCATACCCTACAGGAACCAATAGGAATAAAAGTTCTGTTTCATTTTCTTTCAGTGTTATGTTTCTAATTTCATTTTCATTTCAAGTTTTCTTTAGATGATAATAGAACCTGGTTCTATGTCTCTCTAATTTTCTGTGCCAAAATCTATTACATTTCTGTATTATTACTTTCATCATCAATCAATCAGTTAGCTGCTCTTTGCTTGTAGAGGTACAATGGAAAAGTCAAATAATTAAACAACTGTTTCTGTAAGCTGGTAATCACTCAATCCAAGTTTACATAATAAATGCTTCTCACTTTAAATCAAAATTAAGGCTGACTAACATAATGGAAGTTTATCTTTGTAACCAGGACTGTAGACTGCACTGATGTAAATAAATCATTGCTTGAGAGAACACCTTTCCCCAATTATATCTATCCATCCCATCAGGTCCAGCAGGGCATGTGGTGGAAACCATTAATGATTCAATGTCATCTAATGATCCCATTAGGGGAACCATTTATGCAATGGAACCCTCGCTCTGGAAGGTCATTCTCCCTGAAGTTAAATTAATGCCAACCTTTATCAAGCCCCGGTTGGACTTGAATACATTATTCTGTCATCTGGCCTGGAGATCCAGTAATATGGGTATCAAACCTGCAAAGTGGTTCTATTGCTAGGGAAGTTGAGTATGGTCTCCTGCACATTCTTTTTTTTTAACTGGTGTTTTGATGCTTTTTTAAAAAAAAAAATTGTGTTGGTATGCTTTTGGTTATTTTATTCTAATTTGTGTTGTGTGTTTGTGTGTGTGTGTCTCTCTCTCTTTGTGTGTATCTGTGTGTCTATGTCTATGTGTCTGTGTGTCTGTGTGCTGCCAGAGTCACATATGTGAGATGGGCAGTTATATAAATTTATCAAAAAATTAATCTTATTCCACTTCTTTCCATGGAGAAGAATCTTTTAATTCATGGATTGTATTCCCTGGGCTTCTCTTCTGTAATTTTATTTGAATTGGGTGTTGCTTGCACGGTGCATGATCTTTGATGAGACAGTGATAGGACTAGGGGAAACACAATAGCAGTATTCCAATATTTGAGGGGCTCCTGCAAACACAAGGGGGGCAAACGATTTTCCAAAGCACCAAAAAGCAAGACAAGAAGCAATGGATAGAAACTAACCAAGGAGAAATGCAACCTAGAACTAAGGAGAAATTTCCTAACAGTGAGAACAATTAACCAGTGGAACGGCTTCCCTTCAGAAGTTGTGAGTACTCCATCACTGGAGGCTTTCAAAAAAACAGAGTGGACTGCCATTTGTCTGAAATGGTATAAGGCAGGGGTAGGCAACCTTGGCTCTTTTATGACTCGTGGACTTCAACTCCCAGAATTCCTGAGCCACCATGGCTGGCTCAGGAATTCTGGGAGTTGAAGTCCACCAGTCATAAAAGAGCCAAGGTTGCCTACCCCTGGTATAAGGTCTCTTGCTTGAGTAGAGGGTTAGACTAGAAGATTTCCTAGGTCCCTTCCAACTCTATTATTCTATTCTACGATTCTGTACTTCAAGGTAGGATTTTGATAAATTATTTGGAAAGAGTTTCTCTGAGACGTTCCTATTCTCAAGCTGCATTGTGGTAACAAACTGATTGGTTCGGAAGTGCTAGGCAATTGTGAGCAAACATTGAATAAGAACCCCAATGGGTCACTGTGGTCCTTGAATATTCTGTAACCCTGGCATCTCTGTAATAGTTATGATGTATCCAGATCTGTCAGTCATCCTTTTGAAGGAACAGATATCAGTGTGTAATGTAGTTGTTCTCTGCCCCGTTTAATGTTGTTCTCCTGGCGTCCACTGAAAGTCTGTAGTTTGGTGTCACTCCTAGATTTCTTCTTCCTTATAATTCTCTTCTTCTATAATCGGATACAATCATTATGTCTGGAAGGTCTTTAACTTCCCAGTTCAAATTGTACTGGGAAATTCCACAAATAAGGTTTATTCTAATTTTAATTTTCAAAAAGTTGCACTTGCCAATACACGTGCTAAATGTTTTTTTAGGAGAACGGATAATCATTCAGTTCAAATTGCCACAATTTATTTAGATCACAAACTGTTAATACTTTGGCTCTAGACAATTTTGGGAAGGGCATCTTCAATTGTTTCAAGTAACATCTTTTCCATGCTTTATTTGGTGTTTCAGATCAATGCAAGTTTTGAGCTAATCAATGTTTATTTGAACTGATTTGATTTTGCCTTTATTTTTGAGGTTTTAATTTTTTCCTACAGTGATTCCAATGGATAGTATCTAATCTACAAACTCCCAGTAAACACTTTTTGGTTGCATAAGTTAAATAAAATAAAATAAACTATTGACTTTTTCTATACAGGCTTTATTTGGTGAGCCTTTCTTTTTGATAGGTTTATGTTTGTAGGTTTAATCAGATGTGGATTTCTTTTTCTGAGTTTGAATTGTAACTTTATCATTTACCTTTATTTTACTGTTGATCCACATTTGTTAATGGAAAAAAATATATAAATATAATAAATGAACAAACAAGATATGGAATAATAATAATAATAATAATAATAATAATAATAATAATAATAATAATAATAATAATAATAATAATAATAATAATAATAATAATAATAATAATAATAATAATAATAATAATAATAATAATAATAATAAAGTTGGAAGGGACCTTGGAGGTCATCGAGTCCAACCCCCTGCTCAGGCAGGAAACCCTACACCATTTCGGACAAATGGCTGTCCAGTCTCTTCTTAAAAACCTCCAGTGTTGGAGCATTCACCGCTTCTGGAGGCAGGTTGTTCCACTGGTTAATTGTTAACTGTCAGGAAGTTTCTCCTTAGTTCTAGGTTGCTTCTCTCCTTGATTAGTTTCCATCCATTCCTTCTTGTCCTGCCTTCAGATGCTTTGGAGAATAGTTTGACTCCCTCTTCTTTGTGGAAGCCCCTGAGATATTTGAACACTGCTATCATGTCCCCTGTTCTGTTCGCAACACAGACATGAAGACGAGGCAGTTGATGCAAAAAGATGTTCTTTATTTGGTACTTGCACTGAACAGAAGCCAGAACAGAAGAGAGCAGAAGAAGAGAGAAATAATGGCAACATGCCCTTTTTATACTTCCCCTGCAAGGGGAAGCTCAACCAATGACTGCAGGCTATTCTCCCGCCTCGCGCATGCGCGCGAGGCTGGAGACAGCCTGTCTGGGTCCCGGGCAGACATGTGGTCTGTCCGGGTCTCTGCAACGGTCCCGGGCAGACATGTGGTCTGTCCTGGTCTCTGCAACTTGTTTCCAGTCTTCCTGGGCCTTGCTGAATGACTCAGCAAGGCCCAGCCTCTCTGCAGACTTTCTGAGCCTTGCTGAATGACTTCAGCAAGGCCCAGTACATAACATCCCTCCTCGTCTTAGTCTGACTCTATTCACCGTGGTTTTCTCTGTTTCCTTAATAGTCTCTCATTAATCCTATTACATTGCTTCAGATACAGAATTATCTGCAGAAAGTGAATTGAACCGATCAATACAGATAAACATTAATTATATTTTCTATTATGGTGGTTATATTTTTGGAAAGTGCACCTGTACAGGTAGTCCCCGCCTTATAACCAAAACTGAGCCCAAATTTTCTGTTGCTAAGCATGACAGTTGTTAAATGGGTTTTGCTCCCTTTTATGACCTTTCTTGCCACAGTTGTTAAGTGAATCACTTAACACTTGTTAAGTTAGTAACATGATTGTTAAGTGAATCTGGCTTCCCCATTGACTATGCTTGTGAGAAGATCGCAAAAGCAGATCACATGACCCCAGGAGACAGCACCCATCATAAATATGAACCAGTTGCCAAGCATCTGAATTTTGATCACGTGACCACAGGGATGCTGCAACAGTCATGTGTGAAAAACAGCCATAAGTCCGTTTGTAACTTTGAACAGTCACTAAATGACCGGTTGTAAACTGAGGACTACCTGTAATGGAAATTCCTGTGGGACTATGCCTCTGACCTTCTGGTCAACAACTAATTACAATTGTGTAATCCCTCCTCCTCTTTGTTGCTATAAACACCCCTTCAGCCACTACACTTGATCTACATCTTGTTTAATCATCATACTATTTTTTCTTCTTCCAGCAAAAACCCCATATAAAGTTTCATGTCTTTTAAAAACGTTTTTTTAGTCCCCCCCCCCCAACCAAATAGAACAGCTTTGCCATCTCAGCAAGAGATGGCACTTTCAAAATCTATTCTTCCATTGTGGGGATTTCATTATTCTTCCATGGTTGAGCATACAAAAGTCTTTCTGTATACAAAATGAATTTGCTGTGAGTCTTTTCTCTCGTTGTCTGTAAGTCCCAATTAAAGGAATTTTGGTTTCTTCACTGTATTTGTGATTAAAATCCTTTGCACTGTTGTGTGAATTTGTATCCAGAGTTTATGAGCTTTCTTACAATCCACCATGCATGATAAAATATCCCCTCATGTTCTGGACATTTCCATCCCTGGTTTGAAATATCTTTGAACATTTTGTTATGATTTCTCTGAAGTAATATGCCAACCATGCATCATTTTATAAAAAGTAAATCTCTTAAATTATGACACAATGTAAATTTAATGCTAGTTGCAGACATTCTTTCCCAAGTGTCCATCTGTATTTGAACTGTCCAAAATTGATAGCCCAGTTTGTCATGCAATCTTTAGCTCTTTTTCCTTATCAAATATTAACAAAAATTTATATGTTTTTGCTATACACATTCATCATTTGAACACAATTCAAGTTCTGTTTTATGTTTTTCAATTCCAATCATCTTTTTATCCACATTAAACCTTTCCTTTAACTGACCAAGTGTTTATGATACAACTTCCCATGCATTTAGAACAAAACCCCAAAAACTCAGCAGGAAAGATTGAATGGAGTTGTGTTTCTGTGAATGTGACCATCAACTAGTTATTATTGTAAGTGGATTGTGTCTGCTAATGATATCTGACTTGGAAACTAGGTGGTATATAATATACCTTAATGGTTGGCTAACTCCTTCTCAAAACATTCATTCATGGTGAAGCAATATAATAGAAAAAGAAAAGGGTTCTTCTCTCTGACACTCTTTAGTGATACCATAGTGCTTTTTGTGAGCCTTCTCTTCAACTATGTATATCAAATTTTATATATATATATTTGTTTTCGTAGATTTTCACGGGTACAGGTATGCAGGTCTTGGCGTATTCGGGTCTTTTCCCATGTAAGATTGAGAGTATCTTGGCAATGTTTCAACGAGGTCCCACTCGCCATCTTCAGGCTGGTGTCTTCGGCTTCGTGCTTGTGCGAGCAAAGCGTGATCGGAGCTGCCGTCCTTCTATAAATAAATGAATATTATATTCCACTTCTACTGATATCCTCCTGAAATATGTCATAAAATATTTCAGTATCTGTTTTTTTTAAATAAATAAAATAATATATAATAATGAAAGAGAATAGGTGGCAGCTATAGGAGACTGTCTGGGGAGTAAATGGGACTAATTATTATATTATCAAACAGCTAAATATATACAAACAAATAGATTTTATGAAAGTGTTTTTCCTTGCTCACTATGAAGTCATCTTTCGGATTTAATTCAGTTTATTCCCAAATAAACAGCTATAAGATAACTAGCAACTGATTAATTGAATGAAAGGGATTGCATTTTCCAGTTTCTTCTTTGGGCCACCTTGAGGCACATACAGAGAATGGTTTTTAAAATTCAACTTATGGCAAAAAGAGGAAAATGACCACTATCACCACTAACAACATGATCTGGAAATGTGTGTTATGTTTGTATCAGTGATGTTCAAAGAAAAAAAGAATAAAATGTGCCAGCTTCTAAACATGCAACTTGTTTTATCCAAAGCTAAGGTTACTTCTATGTTTGCTGAAATAAATGGAATATGTAAGGTCACCTTGTATAAATTGTTTGTTGTTTTCAGCTGTGGGACTGGTTTTTCCTTTTTGTTTTCATTTCTGACAACCAGTTCTTCTTTTATTCTGTTCATCTAAAGATAGGGAAAATCTCTTTGCATGGGGAGCAGATGACAAGTGACATTATTACCAACATCGCATCACTTTGGACATCACAGCTCTGAAGATAAAAGAATATTAAAAGTTGCTGCCAGAGGCTTTTTACATTTCCTGGCTTGGTAGATGGCATTCTGGATAAAGAGAACAAACTCTTTTTGAAATTTCAATAAAATAATCTTTTCTTGCCCCCTACAGAAAGAATGTCTAAACAAATACTTTGTATACCTCCACAGCAGTTTATGGTTGTTAATAAATGTTTCTATTAGAACATTATACAAAAGATATTAAGGGGCATGGCTAAAAGGAAATTATTTCCTCCATCCTTCCCCAAGGGGAGGAAAAATGATACATACAAATACTTTATTTTATCATAGTTTGATTTGGCTCCTGGTATGCTTTGAACATTATACTGCAGTCACTGAATATTAAAAAGGACTATATTTTCTGAACTAAAGAGACTGGAGCCCATCTTTAATAATATGCCACCTTCTTTGGAAGGACAAATACTGAAGCTAAAGCTCAAATACTTTGGCCACCAAATGAGAGGAGAGGACTCATTGGAAAAGACCTTGATGTTGATTGAAGACCTTGATGATGATTGAAGGCAGAAGGAGAAGGGAATAGCAGAGGATGAGATGGTTCTCATAGTGATGGTGTCATTGATACGGTGGGCATAGATTTGGGCAAACTCTGGAAGATAGGGAGGATTGGCTTGCTGTGATCCATGTAGTTGTGGAGAGTTGGGCATGACTTAGTGACTGAACAACAAAAAAATATTTAACATTATTCTTAACTGATGGCTAAAATATCTTCTCAATGAATGACGTAGGATGAGAGTAAAATGGGTGGTTTTGGTTTTAGGTCAATTAAACTACATGTTATAATTCTTACTATCTGTTTCTTCTCTCTGCTGCTAATATTATTTCTACCTTTTAATGCAGTTTATGCTAATAATAGTATGTCTACTATATCTATGCTATTTTTTCAAATTCTTATCCTATAATATATTTTGTCACATTTATATCTTCCACAAATAATGCTTCCTCTTCTCTCAGAATGGTTAATGTTGAAAAATAACATTTATTTTTCTGACTCCTTGATGTGTCTATGTGTCTGGCCAAAGTCTTTTCCAGGTAGAAAACCTTTTGAAATGGCATGGGATTTAATGGACAAAATAGCAGACATGTCCTTTGCAGGCTGAATAAAACAGAAGCTAGAGCTATAACTGCATACAGCCTGGACAAACTGTAGAAGATAATGAAAATATACAGAGTACACCTATTTTTTGCTACTATTTAGTGAGGATCTGGATTTTTACATAGCACTTCTGATAGCCTTAAGGACAACTTAAGATCACATCCAATTATTATGGAAAGCAAGTTATGAGATAGATAGATAGATAGATAGATAGATAGATAGATAGATAGATAGATAGATAGATAGATAGATAGATAGATAGATAGATAGATAGATAGATAGATAGATAGATAGATAGATAGATAGATAGATAGATAGATAGATAGATAGATAGATAGATAGATAGATAGATAGATAGATAGATAGATAGATAGATGACAAACAGACAGACCACCACTTAAGTATGAACCAGTAGGGTGTTGCAGCTGATAAAAAAGCTAATGCAGTCCTAGGCTGCATCAACAGAAGATTAGTTTCAAGATCAAGTGATAGTACTGATTTGTACTGTACCAGTGAGACCACACTTGGAATACTGTGTCCCGTTCTGGTCACTATGATATAAAAAAGATGTTGAGACTCTAGAAAGAATGTAGAGAAGAGCAACAAAGATGATCTATAGATTAAACCATATGATGAATAATTGAGGGAACTGGGTATGTCTAGCCCAACAAAGAGAAGGATTACGACTGATATAATAACAGTCTTCTGATACATGAAGACTGTGTCGCAAAGAAGGCAGTGTCAACTTATTCTCCAAAGCAACTGAAGGCAGACAAGAAGCAATGCATGGAAGTTCATTAAAGAGAGATCCAATTTGGAACTAAGGAGAAATTTCCAGACAGTGAGAAAAAATAATCAGTGGAATGACTTATCTCCAGAAGTTGTGGGTGCTCCATCACTAGAGACTTTCAAGAAGAGATTGAACAGCCTTTTTACTGGAATGTTATAGGGTCTCCCGCATGGGCAGGGGATTGGACTGGAAGACCTCCAATGTTCCTTCCAACTCTATTATTAGGAGTAGGTTAGAATGAACAGCCTTGGAATTGTTATCATCTATCTATCTATCTATCTATCTATCTATCTATCTATCTATCTATCTATCTATCTATCTATCTATCTATCTATCTATCTATCTATCTATCTATCTATCTATCTATCTATCTAACTATTAGCTATCTAGCTAGCTATCATCTAGATAGCTATCTAAATCATTTATCTATGCTTTGCTACCATTAAAGATTGCAACTGCTTTATTTTAATAATCTTTTATTTGCTTCTTACACACCTCTCATTGTTTTAAAATAGCATAGTACCCGTAATCAGAAATGGTCATTTGCAGAAAGACTGCAAACTAAGAATGCCTTTGCCTAGTAGTTGGTACACTAGGATGGCATTACACTGGAAATAAATTGTATCATAAAAGTATAATATCAAAACTGGTATTTTATGAAATCCTCTAAAGTCTGTCTTTGCTTTGTAGTTTGTATTTTACTTTACAACTTAATAAAATATTTTTTTAAAAAATAAAGGCTTTGCTTCTCTGTTTTTCATTATCATACAATTGTACATCCAGGGTTCTTTATAAATTCATTTTCAGCATTTTGGAGGGGAAGGGGTGATAAATAAAGAATTAAGTTTGTGAGACAGTTGTGGGATAAATCTTCGTGGACCAGCTGGTATGAATTATGTTCAGTTGACTGTTTTTAAGCAGTGTTGAAGACTGTTGGGATTCTGTTTTAAATTTAAATAACCCCACTGTTCATCATATAGAAAGTATCAAGATTGCTTCTGTTTTAACTTTTAGTAACACCAGTGTTCATCTTACAGAGAGTTATAGAAAGATTTTCTACTGAGGTTTAACCATTTTTGGCAGGACCAAACCTACCTGCATGACTAGGGTGAGTTAACCACTTTAGGCAATCGATGTTGAGGAGCAGGAACTAATAGATTTATGGCTGGCAGTGACTTTGCTGACCTCAGGTGGTGAGGCACATTATCCCATCCCCAGTACAGAAAAAAAGACTCAGCTGATAACCTAGTAGACTTCTCTCTGAGGGTTTGATGGACAGGACTCTCCTTGTCTTTTGCCGTGGGCAGCAAAATGTTATGCATAGCAATTGTTGCCTTTTCCCCAGTCCATAGCACATGTGGCTTTCTTGTTGAGAAATGAGGCCAAACAGGTTGCTAAGCAACCTTGTAAAATTCAGCATGATATATGGTAGATAGTGTTTATTAGCGTAAAAGCAAAGTTTTTTTTTCCCTAAACATGTGAAGATGCATGATTAGAGAACAGCCACAAGAACTCCTGCCCCATTGAAGTTTCTGGTTGTTCCAAGAAAGAAGCATCCTAATTGTGGTTCTTCTTATAAGTATTTTTTTTTAAATGTAAAATGTAAAGAAACAAAATAAAATATTTAGCTAATTTGGGCCTGGGTTATGCAACATGGTGTTGGACCACTTACAAAGCCTATTCCACATATAGACATGTTATTTTACAGCCTTGCTTGGGAACTGTGCAATATCTTAATTTAAAACTGCAGATTACAGTGCCCTAGTTACTTTGAAATTGCATAACATATTTTGAAATCCAAGGAAAAAAAGATCATTTTTAATTTAAAGTTTTCGGGATCTCTTGAACAAATGGAATTACAAGAACTATTGATCTACAGTGATTTTGTTGTTGTTGTTGTTGTTCGATTGGCCATAGCAATTGTAATTCTTTTAACAATTCATTGGGTGCCAGCCTATTCTGCAAGGGCAAAATCAGTTTATGGTTACAGTGCCACAACGGGCAGAATTTCTCTTTCTTTCATTCTTTCTATATAGAACTATTTGCAACAGGCCTGCAAAAAGTCAAGAAGGCAGCCACAATCATACAATTGGAATGCTGTGTTTTTGACACACATTAAAAACAATAACAAAACACTGAGTCTCAAGTGTACACTCACAGTTGCCATCTTAACTTCCCACCCCTACCCCTGAAGATACAGAATGGTGAATGTCTCACTTTTCCACTACAGTATGAAAAGTATTTCTGGCTGTGAAAATCTTTCTTCTATAAAACTACTGAAAAATAGAACTTTGTTTATTCCTTTCTTATCACTTGCGAATGGAAATTCACCTAGTATATGCAATTATGTGCTGAAAGCAATTATTTATCCAAATTATACATAAATGCAAAGTTTTTAAAGTAGATGGCAATTTACATTGTTGATAGCATCCCACAGAAGATGTAACACCTATAATGATTCTGCCAAGAAAAAAAAAATGCTATAGGAATAATATAAAGGAACCACAAAGTATTTAGCCCACTTTTCCTCTGCAATTCATTATTTAACAAGATAGTACAATGAAATTGTATTATAGCTGGCTAGTGGGGGGAATTGGTGATTGTTATTTTCCAAGTTTGTTACATTTGAGAGTTTCTCATTGCAGAAATGCAGATGAAGCTTTTGTGCAAATGACATAAAATTACAGGATCTGACAGACATAATTTTTTTTATTTGCATAGTGATTTTATCACAGAAATGATGTATTTCGTAATGGAATTTTATTTGTGGGTCCAATATTCAGAAAAAAATGAGGTTTTAGGAGGGGGGGAGTATTTAGGATAAACAAATCTCCAAAGCCAAGAATCTCAATTCCCAAGACAGACATTCTTATATTGTTACAGATAAATAAGGAATAAATAAGGAATACGTATAGCAATTTAGGATTCTTGAATTATGTCATTTGTAAACATATTGCATATTACAAGACAGACTTCTCTATAAAAATAATTGCACTCTTTAAAAAGGGTGAGTGGGTGGGGAAGTGCCAAATTAAATAATTATCTTGTGCTTAGCTTGTTGACTAATTAATATCCTAATTGTCTCATAAAAATGCACCACTTCTCTTGAGAATTAATAGAGGTTGTAAATGAAAATATGAACATTTTTTTCCTTGTACTTGTTTTGTTTGTCCTTTATCTCAAGTCAGGAGGCCCTGAAGCTTTGCATTCTTAACTTTAATCTACCCAAGCAGTACAGAAATGCCAGGAGGATGTCTCCTTCTCACATCAATTGAATAATCTCAAGGATGTAGCATGCAGTATGATTCTTACTCACCTTATGTTGCTCTGATTTTAGGTCAGCCAGCAATGGCCCAAGAAGGAGGTAGATAGACAACATGCAAAGCCAGATACAGACTGTTCTGGCTCGCAATGTCATATTTGGGATTACTCCATCATCTTAAAACTCGCTCTATGCATATTGTATTAAGACTATATAGATAGTCCTCGACTTATGATTACAATTGGGACCAGAATTTCCATTGCTAAGCAAGGCAGTTGTTAAGTTAGTTGCACCCTAATTTAGGATCTTTTTTTGCCATGATTGCTAAGTGAATCATGCAGTTATTAAGTGAATTATGTGGTCATTAAGCGAATCTGGATTCCCTCATTGATTCTGTTTGTTGGAGGTTGGCTGGGAAGGTTGCAAATGGCAATCACATGACCCCAAGATGTTGCAACAGTCATAAATACATTACCATTATTTTTTACTGTGGGCACACTGGCACACATTAAAAACTGAAATTCTGTTGCCTGCTCTCAAAAGTGTATACATACATAACACACATATAAACATATATACGTATATACCTACTGTACACCCTTACATATAAATATTAATCACTGTCTATCTTGAATACATAGGGGAAAGAGGAAGCTTGAGAGTTCACAAGGTTGATACTGTATGGAACAAAACTGTGACTGAATCTGGATGTTCTGCTTCGAATACCATGGAGCCTCCTCCCAGAAGGTAACAAGGAAAAGAGGTCATGAAGAGGATGGGTAGGGTCCCAGACAATCCTGCAGACCCTGCTCAAGCAACGCTTATGTGCTATGTCCTGGATAGAAGGGAGGGAACAGCCAATGATCTTTTCAGCCATCCTCACCACTCTCTGCACCGCCTTCTTGTCTGAAGCAGTGATATTTCCAAACCAGACTGTAATGCAATATGACAGGATGCTCTCGATCGTCCCTCTATAGAAAGTGGTAAGGACAGGGGAAGGAAGATGTGCTTTTCTCATGTGTTGCAGAAAATGCAGTCGCTGCTGTGCCCGCTTCACCAGTGTCTCGCTGTGGAGCAACCAAGCCAGCCTAAATTTTGATCATGTGACCTTAATTGTAGATGCAAGAACCAGTTGTAAGTCCCTGTTTTCAGTGCTGAAGTAACTTTTAAGAATTCTAAATGCATTTATGCTGTTAATTGTACCACAGCAGCGTAACGTTTATGTTTTTTTCCTATGTAGAACCTAGATTAATTGTAACTCAGAAGGAGGTAAGTGACTGCATATTAATCACTAGTTATATCCCTTTAAAATAAATAAATGAATGCTTCTGGGATGTTCTATTAAAAGCTCTTAGATGGTCTTAAGCTTTGTAAGAACCAAATTAGAAGTATATCTACTACACATACAGTAGGCATTGGGAAGCCCACAGCTTGAACAATTTTAATATATAATAATCAGTGGCCTCTGCACTGCTGACTTCAGGACGAGTGGGGAAATAAACAAGACAAACTAAGCTGCCTGATATCATCCCAGAAGTATGTATAATAAATGTAGAAGGTGAAAGTAGAGAGTGTTACTTTTGTAAACAAACAAAAAAGAAATAAAGGTTTATTGCTATTTCTTGTTGAAAACATTGCGCATTTATACAAGACTTGAGAGAAAGAAACATTTTTTTTTAAAAAAAAAGGCTGTGTCTTTTTCCACCTGATTTTAGCAACAGCAACAGAACTAATGCAGAGGAAGTTGACTGTAAGGGTAGTGACAAATATTCAGGAAGAGCTTGAACAAATTGAGATACTTTAATTTGGAAAATCAAGCAGATAATAAGAGTTATGACAAACGAGTTAAACGATGAGTGGCAGAAAGATGGCATAAAATGTATTCATATGGTATGTTCAGTGCAGATTAAGCAAAAGCATTCATCTTTCCTCAGAACAAACTCGGAATTGATTCATCTCTGGAGGAAAGTTTCACCACTTAGGATATATTACATATGCATTTTAATGTAGGACCAAGTGAATGAGTTCTTCTGTGTCCTCTCTGTGCTCTGTGATTTACCTCATGATGCTCCTGCTTGCCTGACTATCTTGTTTGCTCTAAACATATGAGTTCCTTCCATTGAAATGAAGAAGACTTCTGTGAGAAAACTCTGCCTGTTTGTTTGCTGTAAACATAAGTGAATGAGTTCCTTCCATTGAAATGAAGAAGACTTCTGTGAAAAAACTCTGCCTGTTTGTTAAGATACTTAAATTTAGTAGCTGGAGCAGTTACCTCATGATGCTGCTGCTTGCCTGACTATCTTGTTTGCTGTAAACATAAGTGAATGAGTTCCTTCCATTGAAATGAAGAAGACTTCTGTGAAAAAACTCTGCCTGTTTGTTAAGATACTTAAATTTAGTAGCTGGAGCAGTTACCTCATGATGCTGCTGCTTGCCTGACTATCTTGTTTGCTGTAAACATAAGTGAATGAGTTCCTTCCATTGAAATGAAGAAGACTTCTGTGAAAAAACTCTGCCTGTTTGTTAAGATACTTAAATTTAGTAGCTGGAGCAGTTACCTCATGATGCTGCTGCTTGCCTGACTATCTTGTTTGCTGTAAACATATGTGAATGAGTTCCTTCCATTGAAATGAAGAAGACTTCTGTGAGAAAACTCTGCCTGTTTGTTAAGATACTTAAATTTAGTAGCTGGAGCAGTGGGGTTGTGCAGTGAGCCAAAACAGACACTTGTGGTTGATTGGTTGGAGAATGTTGGCTCCTGTGTGAGGCAATCTGCCCTGTGATTGGTTGCTGTGGGTGTGGAAGGGGTTTTTCCTTTTGTCCCACCTATTTTTCTTCTGTGTCCTCTGTGTGCTCTGTGATTTACCTCATGATGCTCCTGCTTGCCTGACTATCTTGTTTGCTGTAAACATATTTATTTATATAAAACTGCAAGTTCATGTCAACATCTCTGACTTCATTTGGACATTTACTGTGCAATTCCCTGACACAATTTTTGGCTTTGACCAATGATAGCAAAAAAAACCTTCCCCAGTAAAAGCTTAGCTTCAGCACTTTGGTATTACCTCATATCTGGAATCTACTAATTCCATACGTATTCCAGAAAAAATATATCAGATTTCAGATAGGAGTTCTTTATGTGCATTCAGTTCAATGAGGGAATATTAGGTATAGCATTAAAATCAATGGGAGTTTGAAGAGAGTATGCATGTACATTAAAACTAGGACATGTATTCAACATAAGGAAAACACAATGATAGCAACTAAACACTGGGAACGAACAATCATTAAAACCTATTGAGTCTATTTTCATAAGTTCATCTTCTCTTCTAAATAACAGCATTTCTGGGGAACAGAAATTTACATCCCAAAACAAGCCAATTTAAAATAGATAAATCACTGTACTACTTTATAGAAAGCTAAAAACAAAACAAAACATGGACATATAAAATGATATTTTATACAGTATATCTAGACACTGTCTCTGGGGTCTTATTAAAACCAATATGAAATCCAATGCCTGTCAACTAAGAAGTAAATATCACTGAATTCTGGGGAACTTACTTTTGAGATATAATGTAGCCAGTTGCAGCTTAATTATTTTGGGGGGTTGAAAAAAACAATTATATGATCATATTTAAAATCTTCTTTTGTATTACCATTCATCCTTCAAATTATAGTACATTTTTATAGAGGAGTTATAGCATTTATGAAAAAAGAAGTCTGAGAATCATAAAACTTGATGGATCTCAAAATCAAAATCAAATCCCCAACCCCAAATATGGTTCAGAATTACGTTCAGATCCATTGTTGTTTGTTATTTCAACCAAATCCCATACAAGTTTGTCAAAAGTTTATTTCAGGCTTGTCTGACTAAATGTCATTTGCACACTTATTAAGCCAGAGATCTAGCTGTCTTTTATAGCTATACTTTGGTCCATGCATGCTTGAATAGTATAGAAAATAACACGGTTTTTAGGAACTGTATCCAGTTTGCATAGTTTTCTCTCCTCCCCCCCTTTGAAAGAGTGAAATTACTTGTACATTTAGTGCATTTAAGTTACCTTAAAGGGCAGAGGTTAAATTCATGTTTCTTTAAAACAAGCAAGGATTCTTTCTCTCTCTTTCTGTGTGTGTGTCTATGGAGAGAGAGAGAGAGAGAGAGAGAGAGAGAGAGAGAGAGAGAGAGAGAGAGAGAGAGAGAGAGAGAGAGAAGTTGATCTGTTTTGTTGCCCATCTTTTATGTTTTGTAAGATATCTGCATCAATTTTCATTTGTAATTTCCCCTAAAGTATGCAGAACATCTTATGTGATGGTATGTGGGAATAACCTTGATGGACAAGGAAAAGAAATTCTGCTTAAGGAATTGTCAGATAACAGAGGCAGGAGCCCAAGTCAGGGAAAAAAACATAGGAAGGACCCACCTAAATTGATCAGGCTATAAAAGGAGACTGGGGGAAATTTGTACTTTCAGACTTGCAAGCTTCTATTAATATATCCTTACAATAAAGTAGAATTGGCTCATCTAGTCATGTTTCCTGTCTGGTTTAACCATGAGGGCTGACAACTCACATACAACTTAAATTAATATACAGTTTACAACTTTAGTTAATTAACATACATACAAAACTTTTGATAATAATGCAAATTTTCTTGAGCTCTTGCATTATCTACTTTTAATAAATTTAGACTTTAACAACTTTAACAAGGAGTTTATTTACTTCTTTAAAAGCCCCCATATGCAATTTTGTATGCAATTCTATGCTCCTTTGTGCTTGAAGTTTCTTCAGCTGAAAGAACCTCTATACAAGCATTTGAAATATTATTATTATTATTTTATTGTTAAATTGAAGCAAATTGACAGCAAATGGGGTTTGGTGAGTTAGGTGTTGGACAAGAAACAGGAAGATCCAAGGTCTAATACTTATCAGCCACAATAGCTAAGTGCGTGACTTTGCACCAGTCATTCTCTCACACAATTACTCCTACCTCACAGAATTTTTATGGGAAAATAGGTCCCATACTTCACTCACAGAAGTGCTTACCAAATGAAAATACCAAGTGGCTAGACATGTGTCTCAAACATAATTGTGAAGACATAGTGACTGTGTGGGAGATGTGAGTCCTCCCATTGTTGTTGTTTTAACTATTCAGTCATGTCTGACTCTTGGTGACTTTATAGGACAAATGCTTTCCATGCTATCTTGCTCAAACATAGCTTCTTTCAGTTGTTGGATGTTCATCTTTGTATCAGTTTTGATGTTACCAAGCCAGTGTGTTCTTTGCTTGCCCCTTCTTCCTGTTCCACTAACCATTCCTGGCATCATTGACTTCTCCAATGAATGTGCATGCATGACATGGTCAAAGGAAATCAGACATAGTCTTGTGAGTCCCATTACATTGTGAGTCCTCTCACTGCAATCTTCCAAAGACAAGTACACTGGTGTGATAGGTTGGCTTTTCTGGTTCCTTCAAGAAAGTAATCCTAAACCTTCCCATACAATCGCTGCTGATGAAGTCTCTTACACTTCTGGGGATAGCCTGATCTGCCATAAGAAATTCCTTTCTGCACCTTTACCTAGAAGAAAGAAAATAGAAAAAAGAATAGAGCTCCTTTACTCACCAGCCTTGATTTCCAGCAATTTAGCAGATTGACTGGGATATATGAGATACAGGAGGATTATCTCTTTCATATCTGAACCTCTTGGGATATGTTCTCCCTCTTCACTACACTACAATAACCACTTGAGATGTGCTCTCTCCCTTCACTACAGAAATCGTTCCACTGACGAGATGCTTAGTGTGTCCCTTTGCAGTAGTAGTCATGTCTGCCCCAAAACCTGGACAAGGTTCCTGATATGCTGCCACCTGCTGAATTTACTGAATGCTTCTAGCAATTTTTAACATGATTAGGGGTTTCTTGCCTAGCTTTGAGTTTTACCTGCTGCACACATGATAATTCTGAATTTAATCCCATATTTGCATTATTTATATGCTACCTTTCCAGCAGGTTCCCCGAGGCAGTGAACTGTACATTTGCAATCATAACAATCCAGAAAATTGTGATTCTGAAAATCCACAACACAAATTCTGCAATATAAAAAAAGAAACTGGAGTTGCTACTGGTTGCCCTAATCCTAAATAGGTAAGATAGCCGCTGGCTGATTGAAATATTTGGGTGTCATTTAATATGGGTAGGGACATCTTGTAACTTCCATCAGATTCATTAAGCTGGAAATGAATTTGAAATTCAATCAGTATGGTAGCAGCATTATAAGTAAGACTTCATCTAGAAGTGATTGTAAGTTTAGCTCTTGCGTTCTATCAACTCTACATTCATTTTTGAGGGTCAGAAACAATGGCAGAAATCAACATTCTACATGTCTGGTCATCAGTACCTTTCTGACATATTTCTTTGTTTACTATGCAGAAAATAAAGTATTTTCTGTTAGTAGGTGGAATGACTTGTACCCCACTTCTGAGTTTGGATTACATTGGTAAGTTTCTAGAAAAGAAGAGAAAAAGTTCAGTAGTTAGGCATTATGATAAAGAAGCATGAGAAAAAAGTAAATTTATTGTGCATCAAGCTCTAATAAATGTGTATATTTTACAATGCTATGCTATACATGTTTAGGATATTTATTTTTTCCAGCTCATAATAAACAGACAGTGCTTTTAAGTAGGATGATATATAATTTGAAAGTTCAGTTTTAACTGCTGCTATCTGTAGGACTATATTATATAGGAGAAAATAATATCTTACAAATAAAATGAGAGGCAAGTTAGTTAAATACAACTCAATACATGATTTATAAATCCAAGATTAGCTTAAGCCTATGTATAAAATTTCAGCAAGTGGTATATTAAATCATTGTCTACACTATTTCTTATACTTTAACATCAGCAAAATATAATCAGATCTATTCCTTGGAAAGCACCTTTAAAAATGATCTGTATCTTTGTTTCTGCATGTTGAGTTGGTAATTTTTACTATAGTTTGTTGAAACTGTGGCTCATGCATATATCTTGCTAATGAGCATGAAATTTGTGATTATCTATTATACTTATTAATTATTACACAATTATGTATAATGATTGATCTATGAAACAGTTGGGGCTTATGAATCTGAGTTTCTCCATGCAAGGACTGACATCACAAACTTTTTTCTGCTGCTCCTTTGTGAATGTATAAATAAGTGAGCAAATGGATACTTGGCAAATTATTTTAATATATTGTAATCTCTGCTGAAAGAGAGCAGATTTAGTAGCAGAAAATGCACAGTTCTCATCCACAACAAAAAGATGCATCTAATTATGCACAAACAGAACTGGGCTAGCACCTTCTGTATAGCACTAAATAAGCTGCTTTAAAGGAACCCCTGAGCATTTTAAAAATGTTATTTCAAAGTTTTTTTCCACACAGCCACTGGCTTTACTTTTCCTTCCCCTATGCTACGGGCTTGTTATCCAATTGATTGATTATGTGTCATCAAGTTGTTCTTGCTTCTTAGTAACCACATACATTATCTCCATCATGATCTGTCCCCAGCTGGTCTTTCAAATCTTCCAATAGTGCATCAATTGGTAATGTAACTCTGTTAATCCACTTTGTTGCTGGTTGTCCTCTTTTTTCTCTTTCCTTCAATTGTATTTATATAGAAAATGTAAAAAGATCGTTGACCAATAGATAGTGAAAAAAATAGGGCCTGGAGAGGGAGGAATCACAGAAGCTGGGATATGAGAGTGAATGAGAGTTCCTGCCAATGCAGAACACCCCACTCCACAATGTACAACCATTTGTGTGTGTGTGATTGCTTTTTGCTTCCCTTAAAAGAGATGGGGAAAATTATTATTCTTTCCAACCATAGTTCATTTCTTGCATGAAGTAGTTAACTATTGTTTACTCAGTTCAATAAATGGGGGTTGTTGCTTCCTACTCTCCTTATGTTTCAAATCTCTGTGCTTTTAAGTTGCCCATTGCTCATTTAAGCTTGGGTGACACATTCACATTATATGGATAGGCAAATTGTGAAATATTAAGCAGGACAGAGACTCGTAAGAAACACAGACATGAGCCTAAAAGCTGCCTTCCCTGCAAAATAGAATGTCCAGCATGTCACAAACATTATTCCTATCAACCACCTTAAATGGTGGCAGGGAGAGGAATTTTATTTCTTGAAATTCTTAGTTTTTAATAAATATTACAGAAGATTTTGAATGTATTTGGATTGCCTGGTCTGTAGAACATTTGTCTTTCTAAAAATATCATTAGAAATAATTTATGGGTTGAGTAAGCTAGACATAAGTACTGTGGTTAGGAGGAAAGTTGAATACATTGCTTATAATTATAATTGTTAATACACTTATCTTGAAGTAAACAAATAATGTGATAGTGACAAGAGATTTTTAGGCTCCCATTGTTCTTCCAGCATACAAAAGTCAAGCTTTTTTGTTTGGGCTGGTTTTGTACTGTGTGTGTGTGTGTGTGTGTGTGTGTGTGTGTGTGTGTGTGTGTGTGTGTGTGTGTGTGCGGGGGGTCTATTGGCTATTTTATTTGTTTCAAACTGAGCTATTAGAAACAAACAATATGTGCTACAATACACTATACTGCAGAATCTCTGGTGTCCCAGTTGATGAATATGACTGGAAGCCAAGATTTCACCCTGCAGCATGCCTCATGTCAACAAACCACACACACACACACACACACACACAGACACTTTAATTAGGAGATGAGGAAGACCAAGAGATAGCAAACAACACACATATAAATATGCAAGCTGTTCAGGACACCATCTCTAGATCTTGATATGCTACAATTTATTTTCTTCTTCCATGACACATATTTAAACACATGCTGTATGGTCCTATAATAATACAAGACTATTCCTATGTACTAGAAAGTAAATCCAATAGGATGTTAACATTTCGATAGATAATCTCAAACTGTCATATAGATCCTCAATGACATGATAGCAGTATTTCAGTATTTGAAGAGCTGCCACAAAGAAGAGGGGGTCAACTTATTTTCCATAGCACCAGAAGGCAAGACAAGAAACAATGGATGGAAACTAATCAAGGAGAGAAGCAACCTGGAATTAAAAAGAAACTTCCTAACAGTGAGAACAGCTAACCAGTAGAACAGCTTGCCTTTGGAAGTTGTAGGTGCTTCATCACTGGAGGTAAAGAAACAAAGTTCTGAACTGTTGTGATCATCCTGGTCCAGGTTATTTGAGATAAGGAAGTAGGATGGCATCTGAATTGAATGTGTGTGAAAAAAAGAAGATGAAGCCACCTACTTTTTTATATTTTGCAAATATGATGCACATTAAAAGGGATGGTGCTTTTATCATATCACCATGTAGACATAGTCACCATCTTGACTCTTCCCCTCTATGTCACAAGCTGCTTTAGTCATACTGCTGGTCTTGAAATGTTGAACATTATTAATCAATCAGATTTTATTATGATTGTTGTTGTTTTTAAAACAATTGATTCAAATTGTGTCCTGCTTATTTATCCATTTGATTGTTTAACTTTAAATGCTACAGCTGCTGGAACCAGAGAAATCTTGTCCCCACTTGACCTGAAAAGGGAAAAAAAATATTAGTGCTTTTTACTATCCCCATTTGCAGGACACATTGCAGCTTTGTTGATTTGTCTGGCCATTTGCAAAAAGAAAATGTACTTGTTGTTGCAGGACCTTCTTGTGGAAACAGTCATTTGTTCTGCTAACTATGTCAGAGGAAGGACATCATTTTGGCATTGTTCCAATGTGGCAATTTTCTAATACAGCAAGCTATAATTGTGACATAGTTTTTTTTACCCTTTGAGTATGTGGGAGAAAGCCATGGGTGTGTGGGGATATGTGTGTTAATGGCTCATGTGAATCAAGAAATAAGTGTTTGATGCAGGCTGCTTATATAAGGAAAATTAACCCAGGAAGCTTTTTAAAGGTTATGAAACAGGCTAGAAACTGATTAGTATGTTTAAAATCATCTTTGCTGATAGGATTGCTTGAACATATACTAGACCACGGGTGTCAAAGTCGCCATGTCACATGATGTGTCGGGATGTATCGCGACTCTTTTTGCATTGCCGGCAATGGGGTGGGTGCGGCTTCGGTATGATGAAACCGGCCCGCGGGCTGGCAGTTTGACACCCCTGTACTAGACAGTTGCAGGTACTGCATTGTGATGTTTACATATAATCTAAAAATACATCCATCCATACATGCATATCCACACTTGATCTCCTATTAATAATCTTGAAATGTTGAGGACAGGCAAGGAACAGCATGATCCAATCATATTTTTATATTGTTCTTTTTAAAACAGTTGACTCAAATAGTGTCCTGTCTGTTTGTTTGACACAGCAATTAAAACCTCTCTTAGCAGATTTAGGTAACCAGAGACATAAAGATCTTCCATCCGGGAGCTGTGAGGAAACTTCCAGGAAAAGTGAAAGGAAGATTGAAATATCATGTTGAAAAAGAAGGAGAAATAATAGTAGTGGTGATGGTGTCCCTTGTTATTTTTTTCAGAGAAATTGGGCTGTGAAGATGGGAGTTCATTTAGAGGAAGCAGAAATAGTGCAAGTAAAAGAAAATACTGTTTTAAAACCATTGGTTTATTTGGGCAGAAGCCCCCAAAATTGATACTACCAACATTGCAATATATATATTTAGAATGTATGTTTAAAGGAAGCAATCCATATATCATTTTTAAAAAGATTTTTTAAAGGCTAGCTGATTTATAAAGATCCCTAAGGATCAGTGGAAAGAGGCATTAAAGGTTCTGCTCAAAGAGCATGGGAAAAAGGGCAATTGCCATAATGAAAGGAGTTGTAAAGTACATATAAATATGCCCACAGCAAGTGATAAGAGATATCATTATGAAGCTACATCTATTTTCTGCAGGGCTGCTGATGGATTTCAGAGGACATGTAGCATATGAGCTGAAAAGTGCTCTCTGACTTATTTTCTAGCACTGCTGTGCAAAAGCTTCCCAAAAGATGTGCTTTTTCAAACAATCTTGTGCATCTGCCAACTTAGTAAACATATCACCTGTGAAGAGGTTGCAAATACACATGTGCACATGCAGGTTTTGAAGTAGTCACCTGAGCCTCCCAAGGAATATGTTTTTTTTAAAGATAGTTCAAAGAGAGAAGCCTGACTTGCACTAACACACTTCTTTTCAATGCTTTGTCCTGTCCCATTAAAGGTAAAAGTAAAGGTTTCCCCTATCCAGTCATGTTCAATTCTAGGGCATGGTGCTCATCTCCATTTCTTAGCCAAGGCAGCCAATGTTGTCTGAAGACATTTCCATGATCATGTGACCAACATGACGATATGGTACCTATTTATCTACTTGCATTTGCATGCTTTCAAATGCTAGGTTGGGAGGAGCTAGGGAAATAATGGGAACTCACCCCATCACACAGTGCGCGGGGTCTTGAATCCAGCTGTCAGCTTTCCAGCTAACAAGCTCAGCATCTTCAGCCTCCTTATTCTGTCCCATTAGCAAATGTTATTCTCTTTGATGTTTAATCAGAAGAGAATTTAGGCAGGTAATGCAGATGGAAAGTGGTAAAAAAAGCAGAATGATTAAATTCAGTGGTGACACATTTGCTTCACACGTAGAAGGTACCAACCTTAATTCTGTCTAAATCTAATTAAAAAGAAAAGTTCAAGGTATGTTGTGTCATTGGTATTTGTCACCAGATAAATAAGATGTATAAAGATACTTCTAACTGTTGTGGAAATATGAAAATCATGAAATACATTTTTACCATGGAGTCCTTGGTGCTCTCTGAGCTTGGTTGTCCTTGGTATTTCCTTGATTGGGCTGTTGTTTACTGCTTGATTGAACTACCAGCTCAGACAATCAATCAAGAAGTAAGCAATAACCTAATTATGGAACTATCAAGGAGAAAACAACACTCCCAGCAACACTGACAGGGAAACCTACTGCAGATAAGCAGAGAGCAAACCTACTTTGTTCTACCACTGAAGATGTTACTTAGTCAGGTAACGAAATGTCTGCAGTCAAACAAACAAGCTCATAGAGTGCCAATTGCACCCCAGATTAACACTCATCTACATATGTTTTCTTCTATTGATACATTTTATCATGCATGGAGAACGTGTGAAAAAGTGAAAAAAATGGATACAGTATTGTATCTGTGATGATGCATATAATTTTGAAACTTAACTTTCAGTTGAAACTAGGTTCTTTTACTAGGATTTATGAATAGTCAACTAAAAAGGCTTATTGCTTTATATGTGGTAACCCCAAGAAGGCTATGTTCAAAGATGGAAAAATATAGAAATACCCACAGTGATTGCAAAAATGGCAGAACTTGCTGAAATACCAAAACTGACTTGTCTGATTAGGAAAGGAATGCCACTATTTTTATAAAAGACTGGAAACCATGGACTTTTTTTTTTTGCTGAAAATGGGCAAAAATACACAGATGATCTTAGGGTTTACTGATTAAAAAGGGTTGCTTATGGGAAAAGAGAACTATGATATATAATTTAGAAGAGTGTAAATAGTAATGATTGCGTTTGTAACTGATATAAAGATCAAAAGTCTCTAGATATTTCTTTTCCCTCTTTTTCTTGACTTTTAGAGTTTCTTTTATCTTTTCATGTTTTTTTTCTTTTTTCTAATTATTTCTTTATACTTCTTTTAATCTTGTTATTTACAAGGTTTTAACATTATATTTTTTCTCAATAAAAATATATAGATCTAGATCTAGATAGACAGACAGACAGACAGACAGACAGACAGACAGACAGACAGACAGACAGACAGACAGACAGATAGATACAGTGCTTTTTTTGTAAAAAAAAAAAAAAGGTGCCGGAACTCACACATGTCATACAACCCACTTTGCCTACCCTACAAGGTTCCATCCAAAAAAGGTGCCGGAACTCCGTTCTGAGATGAGAAAAAAAGCCCTAGATAGATGATAGATAGATAGATAGATAGATAGATAGATAGATAGATAGATAGATAGATAGATAGATAGATAGATAGATAGATAGATAGATAGATAGATAGATAGATAGATAGATAGATAGATAGATAGATAGATAGATAGATAGATAGATAGATAGATAGATAGATAGATAGATAGATAGATAGATAGATAGATAATCAATGAAGTAAAAGTATTATCTCCTAGGTCTTGCATAACAATTTATAGTCTGAGTAGCGAATCTTAAGTGTTTGCTAAAAGCCAGAATCATGTCTCTTGCCTCTCCCTTATCCTCACCAAATGTCAGTGTAAATAATACAGCGCTTGATGAACAAAAGGATTTTCTAAGAAACAGAAAAGTCATTAATTAAAACAAAAGAAAAGAAAGATGGTTGGATGTAGGTAGCAGGACACACTTCAACTTCCCCTGCTGTCTCTTCTGGATTTCTTCAACGTCCTTGTCTAATCCATGATGACTCAAGCACAGTGCTAATTATATGAGTTTCTAGCATGCCACTAACTTCCTCCCACATGTGGTGGCCTTTGATTAAATTTGCCCATCACTTTGAATAATCCTCACTGATTATTTATAACAGCCTAACAGCTCTTGCTTATTTGACAAAATGAACTTTCCAGAAAGACGCACGCATAAACCTAAAAACAAAGACATTTTCCTCTATATTTTCACTAATTCTGGGTACTTGTTTTTGCCATTAAAACCATAAAGTAATTATTTCTGTAAAAACGAACTAGTATTCTGAAATTTAGAGTACCTAAGACTAACCTCTCTATACTACTCTCTAATGTATCTATGTTGGTATGTTCCAATATAGCTATTAAAAACTTCTGTAACTGATAAAGATCATATTATTAATAGAATCGGAATTTTATAATGCTGGAATACAGAAGTTTAAATATGTAGAGAGAGATAGTGTGTATATGTGTTTAATGTGTGCCTAAGGCAGGACTAGAACTCATGGTCTCCCAGTTTCTAGCTTGGTACCTTAAGCACTACAGCAAATAGGCTCTCTTGTCTATCCACTGTATCTTCTCAGAATTTCATTGTGAACTCTTTAATTCCATTTATCAGATGGACTGCTTTTTTTTCTTTCTGGATACAAAAAAAAAAAAGTATGGATAATATAATATATAGCTCCGTATCACATATTGCGATTGTTTTTAGTCCAACAAGGATAATATATAATATCTTTGTGGTGAGAGCCAGCTCGTGTGTGAGAGCCAGGAAGAAGGCAATGACAACCCAATTCTAAAATCTCATCACCCCTCCCCCAAAAAAATACCCACCTGCAGGGGCTTGTCCAGACAGTTGCCAGGAGTTATCAGTTCTTTAAGGTCAATAAGGGTAGAAAACCAATTCCATATAAGCCAGAACTAATTTTTTTTAATATATTTTATTAGATTTTATATGGGTATGGGAAGGATAGGAATAATATGGGTAAAGGATGGGGTTAGGAAATGGAATTGGGATAGGGATAGGGATGGGAATAGGGATAGGGATAGGTACAGTAGTGGGGTTACCCCCACACAAAAAATCCAACGCTTAAACAAGCAGACTCTCGTCCGGGTACACATATTAAATAACAGTAGTTAATACAATACTAAACAATTATAATCATTAATGCTGAAAATAGTCATAAAATTAAAGCTCACTAATTAAGTATAATTTAGCTCTAGCGTAATGCTAACCATTGATAAAAAATTTCCCATGTCCTAAAATACACTGAATCCTCTTTCTCTTTAATCTCCAATGTCAATCTATCCATTTCTGCACATTCTAAAATTTTCGTAATTATAATCTGATTGTGTGGTAGATTTTCATTTTTCCAAAATTGGGCAAATACAATTCTCGCTGCTGTCAATACATGTAATATTAAATATTCATTCTCTTTACCATAATTAGATCCTAGTATTCCTAGCAAAAATATTTCTGGTTTATATTCTACTTGTATTTTAGTCATCTTTTCTAGCCATTTATGAATTTTAAATCAAACAGAACTATTTTTTTTATTGCAAACCTATAGCAACAGAATCTTGCAAATCTGAACATGCTTCCCATCTCTCTCCCTTCATTTTTGTGGTGAACCAGGGATCTGTTTTATCTGATCATTCTCTTGGTAAGCAGCTCAAGACTATTCCCTCAGCCCTCTACAGTAGTCAACATTGACTCAAATTTGCATACACAAATACAGGCATCCACATGCACACATCCATCCACCCACCAATAAACAGAGCTTTCTTTTAATGCTTTGAAATGTAGATGCATCTCTCTGCTGAAGGAAAAATCTTCATCCTGGTTCATCCAAGCCGGGGATAAATAAACAACATGGCGACTGCTTTAGAAAGAAGGTTGCAGTTTATTGAAGAGCCAGATAGAAAGATGGTTCTGGCAGGAAAGAGGAAAGAAAAAAGGGGTGAGCACATGTGGGGAATAGATTTTTATACCCTCTGAAAGCCTTTTGTTTGGAATAGTTTCCTGTTCCTGTTTTAGGCTTTGTATTTCCTGTGTCACGTATTCTGACCTGAGTCTGGGTGTGCCCTTTGGCCTTTGAGTTAATCCTACCATGTCCTGTCTCAGGTGGGGTATGCAGATTTTAGGTCTTTGTCTTCTTGATCTCCTAGCTGGGGCCTTTCTGATGGTTTACATCTGCATTTGTACAGAGCTGGCTTCTGCTTGGGACAGAGAGACGTAGGGGCTGTGTTGGTTTCTGCTTTTAAAATCCTTTTGAGAAAATATATTTTTCTGCCCTTTTAATATTTCCTTCTCTGGGGGGCTGACTTCCCACATCTCTATGGACAGAAATATTAATAATTAATAATTAATAATTAATAATTAATAATTAATAATTAATAATTAATAATTAATAATTAATAATTAATAATTAATAATTAATAATTAATAATTAATTATTGATTATTGATTATTGATTATTGATTATTGATTATTGATTATTGATTATTGATTATTAATTATTAATTATTAATTATTATAATAATAAAGTTGGAAGGGACCTTTGAGGTCTTCTAGTCCAACCTCCTGCTCAGTCAGGAAACCCTATACCATTTCAGACATGTACTTGCTATTCCTGAAACTTGCAATAAGTGGAAAACCATGAAATTCTTTTCATGAAATTGGAGAAAAAAATATTCATCAACTAAATAAAAAAGATGGTTATTTAATGAAATGGGTACATATTTACACAAAAGCCTCTGGGTGAATTTAGTGTCTAGGAATTCTGCTAAAATCACCCTTGGAATGATGTTTTCCAACATTCTACTGTCTCATTAATCTAGAGTTTGTCTTCTTTTAGCACAGATGAACAAGCTACCAGGAGATGGCAGTCCTCAAATAGAATTATTGGAGAATTTTCCTTTGATATCCATGGCAAGCTTTAAAATTCCTAGTTGCAGTTTGAATTTCAAGAGTCTTAGTCTGAAGTGGGGATCATTGTAACTCAAAACTAAGACTGTATATGTATGTTTGCTTACTTTTGTATATTATTCCATGCATGTTCAGAATTTATTTCTAAGGACACTGATATTTCTGTACTATATAGATAATTCAGAAGATATACTCAGCTACACTATGAGTACTTTTACTGCATTCTATATTCTTTCAAAGGCTTTATTATGACACTTGTCAAGATAATGTCTAAATGTTCAGTTAATTCAGGTTATAGATGAAATTAATGATGAAAAATGTACTAATGAAGCATTAACTAAAAAAAACTCCATTAGATTGGGAAAATAAATAATGATTAAAGTAAGTGTAGTTTTCATTATATTAGGCAGCACACAGACTTGAAAGTCTTCTCTCTCTTTTTGTTCACTGTATGCCACTTAAATATTCTACTGCATGATGAAAAATGTTTTCCTTCCCACCTTTCAAACCACAAAAATAGACATCTAATCTTTCCCAATCTTTACTAGTCTTTGAACTTTCTTCAAAGTCGCACTCCATTGTCATTAACTTTCCATGACACTAGTGTCATGTTGCATTAAAAATGAAGAGGAATATTCTCTTAGATGTAGAACAGTTGTAGCAGGAGCAGAAAGAATGAAGAAGAAGAAGAAGAAGAAGAAGAAGAAGAAGAAGAAGAAGAAGAAGAAGAAGAAGAAGAAGAAGAAGAAGAAGAAGAGCAGGAGGAGAAGGAGCAGGAGGAGGAGGAGGAGGAGGAGGAAGAGGAAGAAGAAAGAAGAAGGAGGAGAAGGAGGAGAAGGAAGAAGGAAGAAGGAAGGAGAAGAAAAAGAAGGAAGAAGAAGAAGAAGAAGAAGAAAGAAGAAGAAGAAGGAAGAAAAAGAAGAAGAAGAAGAAAGAAGAAGAAGAAGAAGAAGAAGAAGAAGAAGAAGAAGAAGAAGAAGAAGAAGAAGAAGAAGAAGAAGAAGAAGAAGAAGAAGAAGAAGAAGAAGAAGAACAAAGATTGTCCTTTCTATCGGTCATAGAAAGTCATACCTGGAAATATTGAGATAGAAGAATGTTTTCAACATGTAGGACACTACATTAATATTTAAAACAGTTATGGACAGTTGTAAACAGTGCTTTTTTTGTAAAAAAAAAAAAAAGTGCCGGAACTCACACGTGTCTTACAACCCGCCTTGCTTACCCTACAAGGTTTACCTTTGTAGTTGAAAAAAAAAACCCTTCAATTTTTAGTGTATCTAAAAGACTAGGATTTTGTTCAAGGTAAATGCGGGGCATTTTCGAAAGCAAACAAAGATAGGAAGGGCAACAATAGGAAAAGAACGCAACTCTGGAAAATCTGTCGAAAAAAGGTGCCCGAACTCTGTTCCGGTGCGTTCTATGACAAAAAAAGTCCTGGTTGTAAGTGCACTTTTCCTCTGTAGCTATTTACATTTGTTTGACTGTATTTGACTCTAAATGTTTTCAGGCAGTTTTCTGGTCACCTCAGGTGTTATTGTTCACGGGTGTAACAATATTTGGGTCAATTTCTATCAGATCCTTCTTGAACCCCCACGCCCCCCAAAATACTGTTGCTGCTGATGGGTTATAGGTTTTCTTCTGACTTTAAGTAGGAAAATAAACAAATTCTGAAATACATACAATAGAAATATTGGAAATTCCAATTGTGTTCCCTCTGAAAAAAGTGGAAGCATTAAAATAATAGTCATAGTAGCAGTTGTAGCGGCAGCATATACATTATGATATTAGGTTAGCTTATTTATCCCTGATTGTCAGAGTTGCACTACTCAGGTGACCCTGAGGACACAGACAAACCTCCAAGTGGCTTTAATAACTCTCCAAAAGAAGGCAAATAACCAGTTGTCTGCAAGGAATATAAATTCTTCCGTTCCCACCATCCAGTCAGAGTTGAAGAAGCTTCTTGAATGAGAAGCAAAATGTCCTCAAAGAAAAACAAGAAAGTCCAGTTGCCTCTTGAAGAAGCACCTTTGGGACATATCCATTTAGCATTACATAATTTCTAATTAGTTTCCTCTATGAAACAACAACAAGAAAGATGAAATGCCCCTTGAATTAAGCTTGATTCTTGATGACTCTATAGATATATTCATTTAGTTTTCTTGGCAACAATGTTGAAGAGGTTTGCTGTTGCCTTCTTCTAGGTGAGGATGATGATGATTTGTGTTACTCTCCTCCCCATCTTTCAACAGTATTTATTACTGTTACTATTTTTTGCTTTATTATTTTAATGTATAGTAGTGTTAGTGTTTTTAAGCCACCCAGACTCATCTCTGTACAAGGTGAGTGACACCTAAATATAATAAATAAATAAATAAATTAGCAATTTTAAATATAATCTAGAAGTTCAACATTGATAAGGTACAAAAACCACATAGATGGTATATCTCCTTGGGCCTCAGGAGATCACCTCAAATCAATAGAGAAATGTCACATATTTAATTGCATCCTGCATTCAATATTAACAGGAAGCAAATACTGTTTTTATAATCATAACTAGTTATGGGCCCACGAGAGATCTGTGCAGCTAAACCAATTTTGTTTTTGGTATCTGATGCACAGAATAAAGCTGTCCCTGTATGTGATGCTTCTATTTAGCAATAGCGTTCCATGGGTTTATTATTATTATTATTATTAATTATTAATTATTTGTTAAGGTCATCTACACTTTAAACACAATACACAGAAATAAAGATTTTAAGAAATTATTTGGAAGCTTCCATAGGACAAAAAAAATATAAATTTTTCTGAATTGATTTTTTCAGAAACTTATCTCTTCCAAGGTAGAGTATAGCAGAGTATTTCCCCCTTGACTGCTGAAACTGAATTTATGTTTGTCAGTGATTTGATGAGTATGAACTTCAGGAGAAGTAGTGATCAGGTGACTGTCTTTGGGGAATGCTGATTTTATGACTATAATGTGTTATTTGTTGTGTTAGTGTGTTCTTACGATGTTTGAGCTTTTTTTATTATTTTATTGTTTCTATATTGCTTTGGGTGCTGTTTGGCAGGGACATGCGACTTTAAACCTTAATAAGCGAAGAAGAGAGAAAAAAAATGTGAGATGATGGGATTGATTTGTAGCACAATATAATGTTTTGTGGGGAAGACTCTAACAAAAAATAAAAATATGCATATTCCAATACAGTAAAAGAGAGTCGGAATCTTATTAATTGAGAATCAAATCATGTTAATAGAAGGAACAGAACCTCTTCAGCTCAAGCATGATAGAAGCTATCCAGATATTCAACAGGACATAGCTAGATAAAATGTTTTATTGCCTAACAGAATACAGGAATAAATTGCTTTGTATCAGTATGAGAAGGCAGTTTCTTCTTGTATTCCCTGCAGTTTAAATCTAGTGCTCTTCCCCCTCCCCCTGCATTTCCGGCAGCTTTGCTTTGTGATTCTCAGGCCTGGTGCTAAATCATAGTTGATTATTAACATAAGTTGCCTTCCTGCTCTGGGAAACTCTAGCTGTCAATGAAACTCCACCCCAAATGTAATATTTCCTCTCCCCCAAGCCCCAATATGTTCACCAAGTACTCTGAAGTGAGAGTAGGATGGGGATCTATTGATACAGTTCTTGATATTTTTACACCAGTTCATCCAACATTAAAAATAGATTGGTTCATAATAATCCTGAACATGTAGTCATTGGGGAAAAGGACCAGTGAGTTTATCCCCCACTTTTTTTAAAAAAAGAAAGCTCAATATATAAATTGGATGAGCATATTTTATATAACTATAGTTCTTAGTAGGAACTATAGAATATTTCATTTATTCAGTGACTTTTTGAAGTGTTCCAAGCTTGAAATCAAGAATGCCTGTTTTGAATTCTGCTCCAAGGTCAAAATATGACCTTGGACCAAATTATTCTTTTCAAAGGTTGTTAGAACATTTTGTGTGGTTATAGTCTAACAGAACAAAGCTCAAACTAGTTTCAAGATTAGTTGCAATAGGAAGCAATGGAGACTCAAATCAACTTCCCTTTTCTCTCATTTTATATCTAGGGCAATAACAATTGGTACGGTTATTATCAGCTATGCAACTTGCAGAAATATTGTCCAGATGGAAGATGTTCATGCAATAGTACATTATAGTGGAACACCTTCCCCCCCCCCCAAAAAAAAAGCAAGGAAAAAAGCAATGACACAGAAATTAAAGATCTATAATCTATAATTAGCAAGCAAAATCTGTATGCATTTTGCAACTCATAAGGATTAAAAAGCTAAAATTTCAGACTTAATCTTTATAATGAATAACCATGGTGCCGCAATAAGGCACCAATAAGGGAAAAGGAAATGTAAGAGGGTAGGAAACAGGACATTGTCTTGAGTAAACTTCCAATCTAACTTTTTTTTTAAAAAAATGTTTTGATATAGATGTGATCTGACTCGCTTTAATCTGGATCCAGACAAGGAAGGTAGTAATGAGTTTGCAAAGCTGCTGCAGCTTTCAATATATTGGGTTATTTAAGTTATGATTCAAATCTCTCAGTTGCAGTCCATCATTTCAATTTTTGATAAGATCACTGTTTCCCTGCTGAATAATGATTCTGTATTAATTTTTGTAAGATCATTTTGTATCAAAACAGATTACCCCTCCCCCCCAAAAAAGTTCCTTAAAAAAGTCAATTGACTGCATCAAAAAGATTCCAGTTGAATGCCTTTGCCATAAAACTGCCATAGCATTTGAAAGATAGTCCTTTTTAACACCCTATTTATGCATTCATGGTTTATTAATGGTGTGGAATCACTGAAGGGTAAAGATATACAAAACGGAAATGAAAATTGAGGGGGTGAAATATATTTACCAACTGCGTTGTTCCGAGAAATAACCTTAAATAACCTTTGGGGTTTATGTGATGTTATTACTGCACAGGCCTCCTCTTCCTCCTCCTCCTCCTCCTTCTCCTCTTGTTTTCCAGCCTAATATTTAACTCTGATATTTCCCAGTGGTTTCTCATTCAGGTATTGATGGGCCCAGCCCATACATTCTTAGTTTCAGACCAATTGTTGAGACACAGTAGTAGAGATGTCGCACAAAGCATAAAAATGAATAAACTGCCATAAATGGTGCTTAAAAATAGAGTAATAAGGATAAATACAGAAGGAGCACCAACTTTCGAAAATTCTTTTATTGTATAGTTCACTGTGCTTTGTTTTATCTTCTTAGACTGACTCCATCAGAAATAGAATATATAGAATATATACTGTATTCTATATATGAATACTGCTCCATTCCAATTCAATTTTTCATTATTCAGGTCATTATTGTCCTAGGAGGTTATCATAAGGGTACTGTATATACAATCCACTTTTCTTTAAGCTCTCAAAATGGACAGATACAGATATTAGGGCAGAAATATTATCTGGTTTCTATCCAGTCTCTGATGGGAGTCTCTTTTTTTGACAGAGTCCATATTCTGTTTATCCTTGATTTTCAATTACATTCACTAGGAGTCCTCATGAGGACTTTTCAAATGTGGGGAGTTAGATGTTATAATATAGGGTTTAAATACTATTTCAGTTAGATTGAGAAGGCTAAGCAGCATCAGAAATTCTTAGCATTTGGATGGGACACCACCAGGAGAGACAAGCGAAGTTGGAAGAAAAACTGTATGGAAGTCAATCCCCTTCCATGTTTAATCACCTTCTGTGTTAAAACACCTCTACAACACCAACGACCTTCACATTGTTATTTAATAATTTGTTTCTCCAAAATAGATCTACCTATTTTCTGTCCTATTGCCAAGATCGCTTATAGGATCTGAACTTTACTGAAAATAGATTTTATTTTACTTGGAATGACTAAAACTACTGATCAAATTTATTTCCTTTGCATAGAAAATATAAGAGATTCGATTTTTTTTTAAAGTACTACCTAAATTATGGGCAGGACAAGAAGTAACAGGTGGAATATCATAAAGAGAGATTCAACTTAGATCCAAGGAAAATTTTTCTGATAGTATGAACAATTAATCAATGGAATGTCTTACCTCTGGAAGTTGTAGGTACTCCATCACTGGAGGTTTTAAATAAATAAATAAATAAATAAATAACCTTTATTGTCATTTTTTATATTGTGGGCACAATGGCACACATAAAATAATGAAATTTAGTTGCCCGCTCTCAAAGTGAAACATATACATGACACACACCTAAACATACTATGTACAACATAGATATAGACCCACATCCCTACATATACATAGCAAATAAATATTAAATACTGTCCATCTTGAATATATAACGCAAGGAGGAAGTTTGAGAGTTCGCAAGGTTAATGCTGTATGGAATGAAACTATGGCTGAATCTGGATGTTCTGCTACGGATACCACGAAGCCTCCTCCCAGAAGGTAACAGGGAAAACAGGTTGTGGAGAGGATGTGTAGTGTCCCAGAAAATCTTGCGGGCCCTGCTCAAGCAACGCTTCTTTTCAAGAAGATACTAGACAGTCATTTGTCTGGAATGGTATATGGTCTCCTGCTTGAGCAGGTGGTTGGACTAGACGACCTCCAAGGTCTCTTTCAACCTTATGTTCTAAATTGACACCCAGGCTCAGAAAGTAAATTTATATATCTTTATTGTATACAGTTCTTTTTTCCTTTTCAGTATATTGTCAGGTACAGTTTTCACCTGAACTAATAGACTTTTGTATTTATTAATCTCTCTCCTAATCATATATTTTTTTAAATCATCCAAAGGTTTGTTTTTGTCCCAGTCTCATATTCAGTAGTAATATCATTTACCGCCTGTGTGTTCTTATGAAGCTGTGAACCTTCAATATACTGTATGGCTGAAAATATATCAATAAATACACTAAATATAATCCATGCTGTGCAGTAAGGGAAATGGGAGGGCAAGTTATGTTAGCAACAAAGGAAGAAATTTGGAACCCCTTGGGCAAAGAACTGCAACGAAGGCAGACTGCTGATTTCCGTGTCGTTGTATTTTCCATTGCTAAGATAACCGTATATTTATTCAAACAGTTTTGATTTATTAAATGCCTTGCTGTGTTTAATACATGAGTTGCTGATTGTCTTCTTTTGCTATAAGAAAGGTTGCCTTCCTGAATGAGACTTTTTATTGAAACAGCTTTCTCTTTCTGAGTGGTATAATGTAGAATTTGGGGGTTTTTTTAGCTACCAAAAAATGAATCCAACACAGACAACACATGAGGATTCTTACTGATGAAAGCATTTAGATAGCACCTTTCACCAAGAGAAACACCTTTGGAAACAGTCTGCTTCTTGGTTAAAGTCAGTCTTAAGAAATGTTCTCTACTAAAAACTAGCTGGAGGCAATACTGATCAGCTGCATGGAAAACTATACTTCGTTTCGAAGGGTTCTGTAACTGGAACAAAAAGAAATTGTTTAGCTTAACTATTGCTATCTCGCTTTTGTAATTAGCATTTGCATCAGGGACAAATTTCATGCAAACATGGGAAACATGTACATAGATGGGATGTACTGAAGAAGGGAATAAGGGAGTGTACAGGAATGATTGATGACTTCCTTATGATGTAATGGCTCTGTTGTCTGATTTTCATTGGCTAACAAAGTTTATAAAGCAATGCTACTAACTTTCTAAGGCAGGCATGTCAAACTGCCGGCCCACGGGCTGGATGTGTCATGCTGAAACCGCACGCACCCCATTGCCAGCAATGGGGAAAAAGTCACGATACCTCACGCAACATCACGTGACATCACGAGTTTGACATGCCTGTTCTAAGGTGTGGCACTTCTGGACGTAACTCTGCCAGTGTTCCAGATTGTTTGCCACCCAGCTGTTTTATTTGATCAATTAAAGCACTGTTTCCTCAAGAAGCCTCCGTTTGAGCTGCCTGATTAGACTTTTAATGGTATCTCAAATTTAAGTAAGGGCCAGTGACCTTACATTTCCACAAAATGTCTGCCAACTACATTTCTTGTGTTGTAATTCTTGACAACTTTACCAAAGAAGCAAAATTTGTACTGCATTTAGGAAGCTCCTCTTGAAACTGAATGCTGCCATGCACCTGTCTGCCAGTCTCAAGTCTGGATGAATGGGGAGGGTTGAGGCAAGACATGGCAACGTACCTTATAAAAACCTCACCAAGAAAATGGTATGGAATCAGATAGGGTGCCCAATGGCAGGGGGGAAAAAACCCTCCATGCCAGAAGGCACCCAAAAAGGTATTAGGAGCCACAAGGACTTGCAGTGCGAAGTCCAGGCATTGATGATACACCCGGAGAAAATCCAGAAGAAATCCCAGCCATTGGTGAAAGCAAGGATTTGCACTTTAGAAAGAAATGGACAATAGCTATTTTTAGTCTGAGTCACTATATTTTTCTTGGGACATTATACCAAGAAAATGAATGGAGTGACATTTATGAGAAGCAAGAAGTTCATCCAAGCCATGGACAGCTTCTTGATGGTTAATTGTCACATTATGAGCAGCTGAATCTGTGCCAGGCCCCTCAAAATCACAATTGGCCGAGTCTATGCCCCAACAACCGATGCAATGAAGCTTGAAATAGAAGTTTTCTATGCCAGCATCAAAAAACTCCAAAGAAACTGCCCAGAAAAGACATTGTTTACATACATACTGGTAATTTCAATGCAAAAGTTGGCAGCCAAGCAGAAGCAGTTTCAAATTTCAGATGAGGAATAAGGCAGGTGATTGTTTGATTTAATTTTGCCATGAAAATCAGTTGTGAAATATGAATTTAAATTCCTTTCTCCCTCCCTCCCTCCCTCCCTCCCTCCTTCCTAAAATGTAGTGCCTAGAATTGGGTCAATATTCTACGTATAACTAGAAAGGAACTAACATATAATAGAAAGGAATAGTTAGTATTACTGATTACTTTGACTGAATGTGTCATTCTTAATTTGTTTTGATTTTGCAGCCACACCATATTGTTGGCACATGTTCAGCTTGTGATACAAGACATCCAGATTCTTTTCACATGTACTCTTTTTCCATACAATCTCTTGTGTTGTATGCATGTATGTTCATACCTTTGATATATTATTTTTACACTATACCTGCTGAAATTCATCTTGCTGCTTTTTTCTATCATGCCAGCTTGTCAAGACCCTCCTGAATTTATGTTTTCTGTCTTTGTAATTTCTGCAGATTTGGTTATCATATTTTAAGCTTGCCTCCAAGTAATTTATAAATATGTAAAAAAAAATAGCACCTCAAACTGAGGCATAAGATAGACACTTAGCACATTCCAAGCATTCTTGAAAGGACTGTTAAACAGAAATATGTTGATATTGGAATATGTATAAATTGGATTAAAAATCATTTTATCTACACTAAATGCTCTCATATAATTTTTTTTCCCCTGCACAGTAGCTTAACTAAGAAGACAGAGTTCTTAGTGGAAAGCTCATCCTAGACCAGGGGTGTCAAACTGCCGGCCCGCGGGCTGGACGTGTTACGACGAAACCATGCTCACCCCATTGCCGGCAATGGGGAAAAAGCTCCGATATGTCACGCGACATCATGTGATGTTGCAAGTTTGACATATCTGTCCTAGACCATGACCAAACAATCTAAAATGAAAAAAATAAATAAAAATTAAGGCCATTTTTAAATCCAATTATATTGTTACATATTTCTGGGTTTTGGGTTTTGGTATTGAAATCTTGTCACAAGGATTCTTAATATTAACTAATGAACACAATGTTTATGTTTACATTGCTGATACTATTGTTTTGTGGATATCTTCATACCACTTGAACGTTGACATCCTTTTACATTAATTGTAATTAAATGAATGAAACTATGTGATGTATTTGATTTGTATAATAGCATCCAAAATTTGTTCTACTATGATCACAACTGTGGCTATAAGAAAAACAGATTCTAAACATCTTGTGCATTTAGTCCATTGGTTTAAGTAATACAGATGAAATCTATTGCGAGGAAAAGAAAAAAAAAAGTACATTCTACATCCTTCATTCACTGCTCAAATTCTTTATTTTATGTCAAATATTTGCTTTCTATAAAGTTTCTTCTCAAATGGATTTATTCTCTGTAAATCAGTAATTGTTACCAAAGGCATAAAAGATGAAAAAAGTACACATTCAGTAAAGTAAGTCTTTTCTCAAAAAGTAGGATAGTGATAATAAATTGGTTGGTAAAATAATTTTGAATTGGCTTTGTAAGTCTTCAGCAGCTCAGTAAGACTGTTTCGTCATAAGGGCTTTTATGCCTATTAACTTAGATTGGAGGTTGTAAGCTTTAAAAACCTTTTTATTAAGAGTGAAATCCTTGAGTTTTTCAATAAACTATTTAAAAAATAGCAACAAAAAGACTAAAATATACTATTGCCCAATGTTTCTGAAGATGTTGCTGTAATGTCAATATTAAATCATTTATTTAGCATATTGGATTGTATGTTTGGGTTTTGCCTAGGTTAAAAAATAAATCAATAAATAATCCTGAGGAATGAATATATATAATTTCTGAGGCAGACTATTCTTTGATTGTTGTGGTAGTGGTTATTGTTCACTGTACAACTCAGATCCTAACAATAGTGAAGATAAGAATATTTTGGAGAGCTGTTCAATAAAGCTAGGTGTTAACATTTATTTGAGGAAGATTATAACAAAATACTATGTTGAAATGAAAGATGAATAATTTTGAAAGATTTGGTAGTATCAAATCCTAGAGAAGGCAAAGCCGTAAGAAGCCACTTCCATGCTACTGACAAGAAAACCACATGAAAGTGTCACATTGTCAGTGGAAGTCAAGCTTGACTTGAAGTTTCTCTCCTTTTTTTTAAACATTGATCTATTGCAATCATGCAACAAGTATGTAATAATAGAGCAATCTTCACTACTTGTGAAGTCAGGTTAATTAATGTGTTTCTTCTTTTCTTGTGAATACCTAGAAAGGTTTTTATCCATATGACTTTTACAGTATTAAAATGCTCCTGCTAAGTTGAAGATGTAATGTGTTGTGTATGTATTACTTAAAGTGGAGCAGATGTTGGTGGATAGCTATTATTCACTAGTTGTTATTGTTTATGGGAAACTGAAGTACAGGCCATGTGGCTGAATCTCTATAAATGTTATCCACCCAGATAGACAAATGTACCAAATATATCAGGTCATGATGATTCTTACCTCTAGCATAACCAATCTATAATTGGTTTATGAAACCAAGTAAAGCATAATTAGCTACTGAAGATTAAAAATCAGTTAAGGCAAGAGGAGTGCAATAAAGGGGAATTAAGATAATCATTGCTGAATAAAAAGAAGATAATCATTTGGATTTTGGGATTTTTAAGTTAGAAAGGCATGCAAAATCCTTTTGGCTCACAATGTAAACAAATATTCCATTAGAACACTACACAGATGTTGGTCTAATTGCATTTTTAAGGCTTTAGTGGGGTATGAATCATCAGAATTTTTTTTTAAATCAAATGGTCATCTAGCCCATCTGTTTTCTAACAGAACTTTTTTCTGTGTTCCTTCCAAGCTGAAGAAATTCTTACAATCCCCTTTTTCTTAATAAGCAGACAATACATTTTTCGTTGATGTATAGGTCAAATTAATTTTCTTTTTAATATATAAGAGATTATATTATTGGTGATATAAAAATCAAGTCAATTCTCCCCTTTAAGTTGAGCTCAGTTCCTTTGACTTCCTGTATTTATGAGTGTAGTCTTCTTGGCAACATCCATCCATCCATCCATTCATACATACATACATACATATGTACATGCATGCATGCATACATTTCTGTAACCGTCCATCTCAGTCAATGACTCTGGCTTGCTTACATTCTAAAAACATATTGCAATCAAAATACTAAAACATTTTAAAACAATATAGGCAGTAAAAACAATCAAAAGTAAAAGCCCAGTAAAAGCAATATGGAATTGGTTTGATAGGGTCTTCCGGAACTCTCTTTCCAACATCCCATTCTATCTATAGCAGTAGGATTCTACTAGAAGTCATCCATTACAATAACAACCTTACTGAAGTCAACAGACAGTATTAAGTGCATTGCCTGACAAAATCAACCTCTGTGACAGCACCTAGCTCTGTGTAATTAAAGTGACTGTACAAAATTCTACAATATTGCAAAAATATGTCTCCTCCTCCTCCTCCTCCTCCTCCTCCTCCTCCTCCTCCTCCTCCTCCTCCTCCTCCTACCTCATCCTCCTCCTCCTCCTCCTCCTCCTCTCTCCTCCTCCTCCTCCTCCTCCTCCTCCTCCTCCTTCTTCTTCTTCTCTCTTCTTCTTCTCTTCTTCTTTCTTCTTCTTCTTCTTCTTCTTCTTCTTCTTCTTCTTCTTCTTCTTCTTCTTCTTCTTCTTCTTCTTCTTCTTCTTCTTCTTCTTCTTCTTCTTCTATGAATTGGGTCTGTATGTCTTGTATTAGTAATTATCCTACCATTTGAATGATATGGTTTCATGATATCTGATAACTAGATTTTGGTAATGTTTGGGAGCAGCCAATCTTGAACTGGCTATTACCTTTCATGATACTACTCTAGGGACTATGCTGAGCTTGATTGGCTGAAATTATTCTAGGAAGAAGAAATATATCCCAGCAATGAGGAAGAGAGTATCCACACTAAATGAAAAATTGCAGGATGAGTAAGAGAGAAAAACAATTCTTCCTTCCTCCCTGTCCTTGGACTGCATAATTGAAATGGGCAAACATTTCATGCTGCTTTATACAAAATAAATGTGCAGCTTAAAATAAGTTTAAAACTTGTATGAAATAAACTAAGCCATTTAACAGAATAATGAAATCCAAGCCTTAGCAAATTACAGGAAAATGATCAATGACAGAAAAAATTGTAAGGTCATGGGAATGTCATACTTCTTAGTTAGAGGGATTGCTATTTAGGATTTATTAAAAATAGCTAATATTATATTACAAATATAGAGGTGAATAACTTTGTTATGAGCAGCAGGCATTTCTGGAAAAACAAGAAATTTTCCAGTTTGATGAAATTAGCATAGTTGCTGAAAATAACCAGCATATGAAGCTAGAACTAATACCAGAGTGTGGGCATATTTGCATATTTTAAAGGAAATAAATAACACAAGCTGAGCCTCAGCACAGAGATTGGATTGGTTGCCAGTCATGATTGGCAGCTAAAGATTTGAACTGTTTCCATTTAATCTCAGCAATGAGCTGAAGCTGATGTGAGAAGATGTGATAATTCTAGCTGCCATTTTAGGTGATCTGTAACTGTTGTAAGACCCAGGTCACTGACTCCTTTTTAAAAGCCCTGTTCCTAATAAAAGTATTTACAAGGAAAATTCCAGGTGTTGGTATTTATGTTCACCTTCCATGTTTTTATTCTTTGTAGATGGAACACCAAAGAATTTATTACTGGAAAAGTAAAGGTAGAGAATCATACCGAAAAGCAAGCTAATTTCAATTTAGAGCTTTAAAAATAATGCAGTATCAGGTTGCCTATATAGAAATTCTTTTTTTCATCCTGCCTGACAATCAAGCAATGTTAAGGCAATTAATATGCTTTTTTTGTATCCATAAAATGTCCCACTGATAGTGTGCCATATACTGTATATTTCGTATACATTATTGGTATCATTTGTAACCCTGCCTTTAAAAAAAAAACTGCTTTAAATCTATTCAGCCTATTTTATTTCTAACCTAAATGAAGTTTGCTGAGTTCAGACTGGAGTTAGTCAGCTGATTTGTATAATTTGCAAATGGTAGTTTAAACAAATGAATATGGGAAAATGAGAAGGAGTGAGATAAAGAGAGAGACGGAGAGAGAAAGAGAGAGACTTTGCTCAGTAATTTGCATATGTTGAAGCAAGATTTGTAGAGTTAGAATTGTAAGTTCATACAGATTTATTTAGATTACAGGAAATGTTTCTTCTGAATAAAGATGTGTTGGGATAGACTATTATGAACTCTTGTAGTCAGAGCCTACCCATCTTTCTCCATCATGTAGATAACCTAATATTCCATTCCTAACCCAACTTATAGGAAATTGTATTCCCATCACGGGGAAACTAGATGAAATCTTAGCCTTGCAATGGGGCAGAGTGAGGGAAGGACTATCCATTAGAATGCCAGAAAGGGACCCAGGGCCTCTGGGAAAATCTCAAAAGAAATGAGATTTTATCCTTTTATCCTTCTGCTACCAATAGTCATTATGTGGTTTTGTTTTGCTTTGCTTTCATGCTTTCCAGTGAGTATTGACTCCTGATGACTGCCTAATCAAGTCCCTTCAGTTTTCTTGGCAAGATTTCAGAAGTGGTTCACTATTGCCTCCTTCCTAGGGCTAAGAGAGAGTGACTAGCCCAAAGACACCCAGTTGGCTTTGTGCCTTAGGAACGACTAGAACTCAGTCGCTCAGTTTCTACCCTAATACTTTAACCACTGCACCAAACTGTCTTTTTGTAGCAGAGGAGCAAGTACACCCTACCATATTGAGGACACCATGTAACACATAAAGGCTATATGGTCACTCTTGAGTGTGTACAATTTATATAAACCATCCCCTTCAGCCGTTCACCTAAAATCTTTCTTTTGCAATTTGACATTATTTGCATAATGGTGAAGAGAAGATGAAGTCCCTCTGAAGTCTCACATACTTTGTTTTTAATAGGAGTAAAGGATAATTATTTACTTATGTAAAATTCAGTAAAAAATAAAAGGTACTTCAGACAGTTGAGTTGGCCAGAAAAAAAACAAAACTATTTTCTGACCTCAGGGACTGCATCAACTATTTTCTTTAATAAAGAACTTGTCTTCTGAATGTTATAATTAATATATATCTTGCCCGAGATAGGAATGTCATTCCCAAAGTAGGGTGAGAATTGCAAAAACTGCCCTCAGGCATTTTAGGTTCTTAGACAGTTTAGGAATCTCACAGTTTGCATAGCTATCCAAATTAATAGTATGCCCATAATGTTCCAATTTAATTGGCTCTCAGCATTTTAAGATTGAAAGCAATTATACCAACTTATAGAGAGCTGGAGTACAGTGTGAGCTTTGAATTATCAGTGTGCATAATTATGCTGGATATCCTTTCAACTATAAGTGGAGGGGGGGAATAGCTAATCTAAGACACGTATTATAAAGTCAATGGCTTTTCTTTAGGGGAAAAATGAGATAAATGTAATATTCATGAGAAGCTTTTCTTATCTAATGACAAATGAATGAAAAGGTTAAAAAAAATCAGCAAATGAATGACCCATAGAAAGCAATCCTCATTGTGTTTTGGAGCTCATAATTACAGATATATCCCTAGGGGAACAGTCTTTGAAAATTAAACATTCTTACTGCATAACATATTTGAATAAAAATGACAAGTCCTTATATTTTTAACAGATGCAAAGAAAAGGCCAATTGTAGCTTTTCTACTCTATGGTGAACCCATACATGCACACTCACACATTCACAGACACACGCACTAAAGAACAATATGAACCAAACAATGACAAAATAAGAGACATATACAATTAAGATCATTTAGATATTATGGTGTATTAGAATGGTTTTTAAAAGGTAACCTAAAACTTCATGAAAGAATTCAATGGTAACAGAGAGAATATGACTAATAAGCAACATCTAAGCTAGAAGATTTTATAGCAGGACAATTTGAAATGCTAAGACATTTGCCCACCAATATTCTATATCTTGCATATAAAACATCTTAATGGGTATTTTAGTTTTCTTTGGCTTGGTTCCATTTGTTCGTAATTAGAATTGGCAACAATTTCAGATCAACATTCAAAAATCTAAGTTGGATCCCTTACCTTCAAATTCTTATTCTGTCAACAGCTCCAGGACATTCAACTGCCTCACTCTTCAAATTGGACTCCTCTATCAATTTTTAATGTAAAACTCTTGTTTCAATAGCATATTGCTTGCTCTAGGATATCAGCTAGAAAATGGATGATTTCTCCTGTTAGTCTGCAATCAAATATTGTCTAAATTCATGTAGCTGAATTGTAAACATATCCTTTATGATGCCCAGACTACCTTGGTTATATCTGTAGATAAAAGCAGGTTTGGGTTACTCTGTTAACCTGCTCTCTTTTGGTACTACTTGTCCAGTTGATTTGTAAGAAACTGTAATGAATACATCAGTTCATATGATAAGATCATGGATGAGAGTGCCAATTTGCCACATATTACCAGGTCCTATGCATGTGATGTATAGTCTATCTATATACTCAAATGGATATTGAAGGTGGTTAATTGAATGAAATAAATGAATCTATTCAAAATTTGTTCATTTAGGTGAACAGTCTTAGTGGCTCCTTTGTCACCAAGGAATCTATCTATTCAGGTTTGATGGTTCATACTTAGCATTGCATCATAAAAACAAAATATGGATTTGGAAGGTATGGTGTTTGACCTTTGCCTATAAATCTCTCATCCAAGTTCCCTTGGTGGTCTTTATGAAAGTATGGAAAAGTTTTTGTGGTATCCCTACAAAAATATCCCTAATAAGACTGCATGTGAATTCAGGGGTGCCATAAAAATTGATAGGTGTCATAATAACTAAAAAACTAATGCACTTTCTTGGCATGCTATCTATATTTTAGTTATTTATTTCAATTTATTATCCCCCTCCAAGTATAATGGATTCGACAGAGATTAGGTTTTCTAATTTTATAACAAAATATTACATACTTCCATGTATGGCAAATAGATGCCCCCAAACTGTAAGACTATTACGACTGTCTAACTTTATCACTGCTAACCTTGAAAATGTAAGGTAGGAGTCTTTAAACTCTATAATTCAGAGACCCTCTAAAATAATAACTGAATATATGGAACCCCATTGCTGAATAATATTGTTTTAATATTGTTTTAAATGGGTTCAGAAATGGACATATCATTTCATAAAATACCTACGATATGTGACATATGTCCTTATCTTAGGCTTTCTTTCATCAGCAATATCAACAGATTCTGTTTTTACTTTTCTCTTACTACTTTTCATTTTCATTAACTATAAATTTCAATAATGCGATAAAAAGACTAAACTTCATTAACGTGTATAATTTTTCAGCTACTCCAAAGATCTGCCATGCTGGAGATCACCTGCTGGTAGAAAACCATCCACCAACCCCTAGTATGCTGTGATGTGTAGGTTATTTTGGCAGTTTTTCACAGTTGGCTAGATGGAACAGTTTGTTTAGACATTTTTGAAACATACTCCTAGTACTGTCATCTCTGTCTTCCTGAGCAAGGCTAAACATCAAGTTGCTTGTAGCTCTCCATAGGTGGGCCAATGTTTCCACTGAAAACAAGAGTTCAGCCTTTCTTGCAGCACAAGTCAAAATTACCACAGAGAACACTGCCCAATAAACAGATGGAGAAAATGCATATATCCATCAGCAACAGACCTCAGTTAACAGCAAGAGCTTTGAAATATAATGTTACATAGAATTTTAAGCTTTATTAATATTTTAATAAAGTGCCACTAGCATTTTAGCATGGTATCCTTGCCTTCTTTTGAAGTTTAGGAAATAATTAATTAGATGTGAAAATTAAACAATAGAAAGCATTGATCCTAGATAGCATTCCAAAAATGGCAAATTTATAGGTTACATCATCTCCTTTATCAGTGAGTTTTGCATCTTTCTTAATACTTGCTATTGTATTTGAGGAGTTCCAAATACGCTCCCTATTGTTTAGTTGCTGAAAAGGCTAGTTCTTGCATAACAAAAAAAGAAATGCCTTTGGCTCGAAGCCATCATTTCTTGAACTTCAAAATCAGGTATAGACACCAGGCTAATATGCTAATATCACCTTTATTTTAAAAAGCTAATAATGAAGCCTAAAGTTCTAAGTAACAGTATTACTAACCTATATGGCATTGGTTTCCAAGCCTGGTCTACCTAGAATGGATGGCAATATTGCAAGACTTGTGTCAGGAAAAAAAAAAAGAGGAGTGTTTCAACAGTGAAACAACTGAAGACAACTAAAGCCTAGACCCTGCAGTGGGTTGCAAATAAGATAGAAGTGATGTATTGAAGATGATATTATCCACTCAGTTTTGTCCAACTCTTGGTGATTCTCTGGGCCAGGTCTCTCCACATCTTCCAATCTTGCACTACTTCTTTGAGTTTTTCTATGCTCTGGCTGGTATCAGCTTTGATGGTCTTCAACCACTGTGTTTTTTATGGCCTGTTTCCTTTTACTGCTAACCTTCCAAACATAATTACTTTCTTCAGTGAATTCTCCCACATAACATGGTCAAAGTAAGTGAGATGCAGTTTTGTGATTTTGCTTTCTAGTGACATGTCTGGTGTTATGTGCTCCAGTACTTGCTTGCTAGTCACCTTTGCTATCCAAGGAATACACAGAAGCCTTCAATATGCAGCTTATTGAAGATATGGCCCTTAAAAACAGTTGTAGAGCTTTGCATAAATGAAACATGAGGATGAGCCCAGGACTTCCGGTCTTGCATCGTAGCGATGCAGCCAAGGGATTGCAGGGCTCTGTACCCCATGGCTGGTTTTGCCCTGCCAGGGGACCCTAAATGGGGCTAAAGTCACCCCAGAGAGGCGACGAAAAAGGAGAGGTCCCCCAATGATCACAGAATGATGACAGTCAATCTGTTTGATCCGGAGGAAGCTCTCCAAACTGACAGGAGAAAGGCTATCTGCACCTTGGTGACTAGCCCAAGCTACCAGCAGCCGAAGTCCAAAAGCACTAACCAGAACAACTGTGAACAGCCTGCTTGGAACTGGGTGAGAATATCAATTTTCTCTCTTCTATTTTGTAACTGAGTTCCTGGAAAAGATCCCCAAGAAGCAAAAAAACCTCTGAAAGTGAGAAAGGAGGGGACCACATCCCCACCTTTCCATAGAAGGAAGCGGCGATTTAATTTTATGGGGGACAGAAATATATTGAAATGAAGTTAATAATACTACAGTCTGGATAAATCTGAAAATTAGGAAAACTGTTAAGATTCCACATTTGAAAGAGTATTGATGAAATTACAAGAAAATAATTCTTTATTTTAAAAGTTGGAAAATTAATAGCTACTGACATCTAGTGGAGGATTAGAGCATAGAACAACAGAGGGATTGATTCAGAAATTGGCAAGATGCCAGAAATAAAGAACAACTTGTTCCTTTGAACCTCAGTGACTTCTAGCCAAATAGAAAACAGCTGGGAACAAAGGAAACAAAATACACTGGGCTACCTACTATAGAGTGAGAACTATATTTGTTTTAAAAACTGCTGACCTTCTGGGATTATAAACACTTACTGAGCGAAAAACCTTGACTTTTGGCTAATCTTCTAGGGGGAATTTACTGGAAAGTTCCTAGGTGGTTAAATATTCTGGACTGCAATTTTGGCTGGCTGATCATTGTAAAACCCCTGAACCAAAGAACCATTATAAAATACTGCTTTTAATGGTGCTTTGACAATTGGAAATGCATTGGATTATAAAAACCACATATAAAGATAAGAACTATATAAGATTTGGTTGTTTGGATTTTAAGATTGGCTGGTTTAACAAGGCTAATCACAGAGACTATGGTACTGGTGAAAAACTATCTGGAGGGGGGAGATAAAATGGATGTTGCATACCTATCTAAAAGTAGCAGGAAATCACACCAAATATTTCCCTCCAAAGGCCCCAGCCTGGAACATCAGAGATCTGCAGGAGCAATACTTCAAGACAAGGCAAATATTTTCCAGGAGGAAATGTATGCAATGCTGCAACAGATTCAAATGACAATTGTTTCAAATAATGATGAGATTAAAAACAACTTTGATGACATAAATGAGCACATTTTTAACATAAACTTACAATGAAAAAACTCTCAGAAAACGACAACAAAAATGAAAAAAACAAATCAGATAACAGAACACAAACTAGAGGACAGTGACCCAAAGAGGGAAGCTACAAATCAAGAGAACCACAGCTTAATACAAACAAAAGAAAACTTGCAAGATTTTACTACAACAATGGAAATGGAAAAGATATTTTATTTTTCAGGGCTTCAAAACAAACTTGAAGATAAGAAAGAAGTTCTAACAAAATGGATTATAGAGCAGCCAGGAGAATCATTAGAGCTTGGGAGACAAAAAACACACATCCTACCTAACTTGTCTTTCCTATTCCCAACAACATTCACAAAAATACAGGAAGAATCCCCTGGCAAATTGAACACACTGACTTGGAAAGCTACTTGGCAAAAGAAGAAAGCTAGAGTTAAATTCAAGAGATTTGATGCAACTTACCAGATGGAGTACTATACAATTAAATATTTGTTTGAATATGGTTAAAAGAATAGATAAATTATGGATATAAAGGGGATCTACAGTAAGAGGGATAAAGACATGGTTTGAATAAATAAGAATCTTGAAAACAGGACATATAGTGACTTAATAAGATGACTTTTACAAATACAATTGAAACATAAGCTGATCAGAAAAGATGTTATATGCTGAAGTTACTGTTATTTGTACAAACACAAGAAAAATGTTTATATCCAACCTTGTATGTATCAAAAGTATTAAGAACTATATTTGTTTAATGTTGACAAAAGAAGAACACTACTGGAAGAAGAGAAGATCAAGGAAATATATCATTAATTAATATATTGATTATGGAATTATAGAAATTAATTATTATTGATTGTTTTTAAATATATTAACCCAGACAACACACTGTTTACTAAGCACTAAAGTTTGTTATTGTAAAAAATCAATAAAATATATTAAAAGAAAATGAGGATGAGCCCAAATTTACATTAAAGTCTTATTTTTTAAAAAAAAATAAGAGTTCTTCTGATTTAAACCCCAAATTCAGTGTGCCCAACACACAATTTCCTATATAGTGTCCTACAAGATGATTCTGGGATGTACAATAATAGCAGTAGCAATAACAATAGACTTATATACCACTTCATAGTGTTTTACAGTCCTCTATAAGCAGTTTACAGGGTCAGCGTATCGCCCCCAACAATCTGGGTCTTCATTTTACTGACCTATGAAGGATGGAAGACTGAATCAACCTTGAACCAGTCAGGATCAAACTGCTGGCAGTCAGCAGAATTAACCTGCAACACTGCATTTTAACCACTGTGCCACCAAGGCTCTTTATAACAGATCATAAAGTCAACAGCCCTTTCTCAATGTTGCTCTAATAACTGCAACAACTGGCATTCAGTGATACATTCTCCCTAAATTTAGAATAGCAGTATCATGCTAATTTCTGTTGAATTAGAATATCATTGTGTTCCAATGGACTTCATTCATTAATTTATTCTCATATTTCCTATCTTTAGCAATTACTCTCTCAGATTCCTCTCTGCATATTTTTTTCATCGAAGTATATAGTTTAGCTTAAGGATCTAACCCTAGGCAATACCTATGGCCACAATGTGAAAGAGGACAAAAAGAACAAATTGTAGCCTCTGTATGTATGAATCAAGCCTTCATTCCTATCTCATTTACGGATTAACTCAAAGGAGCATGTAAGATTTATTACAGAAGAACCTCTATATTTATACTGTCCATTCATTCTGATGGCGTGTTTGCTCAGATGTTATGGACGCATTCACATTCATTTTCTGTTTACCTTTGTAGTATTATGCTATGCTAAGGAAATGAGAACTAAATGTACATGGATAAAAAAGTAAAGAAAGTTATCCCTAATCCTTATTCAATCTTGAAGTGCAAACCAGCCTAATAGAAAGCATATTGACAAGCAGATTAAATCTAGAAACTTTAATGGTCTAATTTCAAGTTAAATGCCATGAGGCAGAAAATATTGCATAAAAATAAAATGGTACATCCACTCATGCATGCTTATTGAAATTAGCAGGCTCAAAAATTCAATCTGGTTTCCATTATATATAGTAGCAAAGAAAGCAAGTTTCTGATAAATGCACAAGCAACAGATAATGCATTGTGGAGGTTATGGTGACAAAACCAGCCCAAATTAAATAGGTTAAGGGTCATGGCCACTGGTCAGAAACCAATTTGTAATTAAATCATGATGGTTTCCGGCATGCTTCTAATATTATAGGGGAGCCAAGACAACAATTGATATATATCTAGCAACAGCAGCTAACATGAATAATCATATAACTGTCACTATGCTGTCACCTTCTCTCTGCCACAGCAAAGCCTGTCACTGCCCTTGTGTCCTAATGAATAGGAAGTGTACCTAAAACTTGCACTCAAAAAGGTACAAAACCCATCCATAAAATTCTTACTTGCACTCAAAAAGGTACAAAACCCATCAATAAAATTCCACCAGTGTAAATTCTTGTCCTTCCATCAATATTCCTTGAATTTTTCCTGGAGAAAAAAAAATGCACATATTTCCTCTAAACATTGTTTTGGTGAAGTTTAGGTACGTTCCTAACGGTAACCCTCTTTCATTTTTACCTGCATTCAAAACATTTTTTCTGCTGTTACAGCATTTAACAAGTATTTCCACCTTAAGAATGAAGGCAGATATACATGTCCCAGGATAATGTTGCAGGATCCAATCTGGATCGGTCATCCAGACCAGAGGTTTAGTCTTCCGAGTTTTTGGGTTCGTGCTGGAGCCCATCCTCAGGGAACTTCTCTCTAGCAGAATGTTATTTCCACCTGATCATTTTTTCTTGCAGCTGACTAAATAGGAATCTAGCATCTCGCGATGTCTCGTGTTCTTCCCGTATTGTGTTTGCTTTTCACAGAGAGGGGAAAAAAGCAGACATACTTATAAATTCACAGAACAATCAGCCACTGTGAGCAAGGAGCATGAAAGAGTCAATCCATAGGGCAGTAAAATAAATAAATGAGCAGAGCACCATGGTATCTTCACTTTGCAATGGGAGAAGTTTCAGAAGCAAAAAAGGTAGTTTCCCGCAGATACAGAGGAAATGTAGCAAATCTACCTTTGCTGCATTTTGGAGCAGCAGCTAGGTTGACTGACTTTTGAAAATAATCATAAAGTTATAGCCTCAAGAGCAAGAACAGCTGTAGTCCCCACGAAGATATTTAACACCAAAATTACTATAATCTTGGTTCAGTGCTCTCATTGCATATGGCAGGATACTAAGGCTCTGATTTCTCATTGAAGACTTGATAATCATTTCAGCAGAAATCCAGGCAATCCATTTCATATTTATTTATTTTGCTTCTTGTTTTTTTCCCATATTGTCTGTCATATTGAAATTCTTATTGAAAATATAACTCACACAAATAGCTATCTATGTTGTTCTCAAGCATGCAACTTGGCTTCTGATTATTTTCTTTTCATCACAGTAATTTCAAACTTTAACTTAAATGAATTGATTGAGAAGGGATTACTCCAAGCAATCCAGTTATTGCTTTTTTCCCACCTGAGTATGTTCTACTCAGATAAAATCATTTTTATATTGTTGATGATGAACAATTTTGTCATCCTTATAGAAATGGAAGTATTGGTGGGTTCTGGAAATCTCAAAAAAAATCAGAAATATTCAGTTTTTAAATAGCTTCAAATTATAACAAATAAAAATGAAATATTTTCAGTGGGTAACAGAACTGTAACTGATGACTCATAAGGAGCTGGAGAGGGACAAAATATTTGGAAAAGGAAGCACTTCAGAAATAGGCATATATGGCTGACCAGTTATGCCAAACTCTGAACAAGAAGAATCCACTTGACAGCATGCTGATGGTCCATTTATGCAATTCTTACAACTACTTGGAAATATTATTTAATCATTTCATACACTATTGAGTCAAAGACTGTCCAATAGTAGACTTCATAAGCTCAATCTCTTGTCAGAGCTGAAGTTGAAGTTTGTAATTTATGAGCTAGAGAGAGGGCAGGGAAAAGAGAGAGAGAGAAAGAGAAAGAGAAAGAGAGAGGGAGGGAGGGAGGGAGGGAAGGAAGGAAGGAAGGAAGGAAGGAAGGAAGGAAGGAAGGAAGGAAGGAAGGAAGGAAGGAAGGAAGGAAGGAAGGAAGGAAGGAAGGAAATATCCACCATCAGTTTTGGGTTTTGGAAACTACATAGATTTCATAATTTGTCACAATTTGATCCTTCAAGTCTTCCAGTGGTGCAACCACTGCTGCTATATTTGAGTCATTCCACCTTGCTGCTGGTTGTCCTCTCCTTTCAACAGTCATCTATCTAGAAGTAGCACAGGACTCAAAAGTTCCTGAAGACAGTGCTTAATCTTTCAAAGAGACTATTGCCCTATTACAATAATTGTCAAGTGTGTCCTAAGTTGACCTATTAATTTTGCTTGTCTCTATCCACTTCCATTCTAGGTCATCCTTATATAATCCAGCCATTTCCACTCTGAAATTGTTTCTCTTTTCAAATCAGTTCTGAAATGAGTTTTAAGAAGATCCAGGAAATCAGTTTCAATCTACATTTGTAATTATAATAAAAAAACAAATCCTAATTATTTTAGCCATTATTGACTCTTATTTAGGAGAGATAAGAAGTAGTAAAAACAGTTACACACACTGCACAGATCTCATGATTCCATAAATTCTGATTATTGTTCACTAAAACTGCAATTTTTACAATATCTTTGATTTAAATAGTGAAGAATAGGCTATTCTAGCCTATTTTATAAGATATAAAAGAGACAACAAAGCTGAGCTTATTGTGAAAGTGTCACTTCCATAGTGACCTTTTATATCAGGACTATTATATTCTATCTTTCATTCCTATTCTTAATATGGTACTATCATTCTCCCCTACAGGATGATTATAAAGATGTTCTGATATCCCTGGGATGTAGTTTAATAGTTTAATAGATTTCATTTTTCTATGGGGGAGCAGGGTAAGGATAAAGTTAAGAGAAGAGCAATGGTATTTTCATTTCCCCCCTGTTCTTACTAGGTACTAAAATATTCATTCTGTTGGCTTCAATGAAAGGAATTTAATGTAACAGAATAACAGAAAACAGAATAACAAAGGTGAAAGGGACCTTGGAGGTCTTCTGATCCAGCCCCCTGCTCAAGCAGGAGACCCTATATCATTTCAGGTAAATGATCATGTGTGTGCCATGTAGTCACAGCAATGTTCTGTTTATAAGGGCTTTAGGTGTGGATGTGTCAAGAGAGGGTCTTGTGATGGGTCATGTGTGAGTCATCAGTGTATTGCCTGAATCTGCGGAGGAAACTGAGCTGGAACGGGACCCTATGGAGGTCGAGGGAGAGGTGTCTGTGGCTTCAGAGGAATGTGGGGAAGAGCAGGCCGAGGCAGGCCAGGGCCCTTCAGGAGTGGGACAGGTTGAACAGGAGAGACAGAGTTCAGGCGATGAGCAAGGGCCACCCCCACCTGATCCTAGAGCACGGAGAGTGGAGAGAAGTAGGGAACAACGCAGGCAGGCTCAACTACTCGGGAGGAGAGCATCCCGCCCCTCTCCACAAGACACACCTGGAGAATGAGATTTAAGGAGACGCTGTGGGGAGAGGCATTTGTTGGGAACAAACGCTGATTCCTTGGAGTTTTGTGTGTGTTGTTGCTGATCTCTTGTTCTGTGACTTCTGCTTGGAAACCCGGAAACTCTGACCATTGGACTGGCTGACAACGTTGCTTGGATGTTTAAAGAACTCGGACTGTATTTTGGCTTCCCTATTGAAACTGCTCAGGCAAGCGTGTATTCACACAGACTCGTTAGGTTTATGATGTATGTGTCATTCCTTGTTATCTCCGTGGCCTTGAGTAAATTCCTCTCCTAATTAGACTGTATGTGAAACTACTTGCAGCCAGAGGTGTATGTGTTTTCCTTTGTTTGGAGGCTTGCCAGAAATGTGGGAGCATTTGGGAAAAATTTGGAGCAATTAAAGGGCGGTTTGAATTGCCAGCTGACTGCATTGCCTCTGTGCTGTGCCCTGGATCATCACACATCAGTGAGAGGCTTGTGATGGGTCTTGTGATAGGGGGATTACATCAGGTCAAGGTCATTGGGAGGTGAACTGCTGGTGGGAGCGGGATGAGTCAGGTGTGAGTTATCAGCAAGAGGCTTGTGATAGTCATCAGCCATGCTAGCATCCTCCATACTCGTGAGTTCATCGAAACCTGGCACCCCACAAGCAATCCCATCAACAGACACATTGACCTACAACCAGCCTACGAACCCCTCAGAATCCAAATCAACCACACAGTCAACCAGAGACAGCACTGACCCTCAACCAACCCATGCAAGCTCCCTCCTCCCCCTCCCACAAGTTTACCTCCCAATGACCCTGAACTGATGTAACCTCTCCAGCACAAGACCCATCACAAGCCTCTCACTGAAGACATCTTTAGAAAGCCATTCTATATAATATAGGTCCCTAGAGTAGCACATGTAACACCTTTATTATGTAAGCTGCATTGATTGTCGGTATGCTTCCAGGTCCAATTCAAGCCTCCCGTCCGCTCGCTTCTTCAGCTGGAGCCATTGCTGGGGTAGTTGCCGAGGCATGCGGGCTCGCTGGCGGCCAGGAGCGCATCCATGGACCCGGGGGGTCGCCCGCTGCCGGACGCAGGAGTTCGGCGCCGTGGCGGCCTCCCGGCTATACGCTTCCTTGGCTGGAGCTGCGGCTTGCCGGCATTGGGGACGGCGCCAGCAGTCCAGTGCCTGGGTGGAGCCGTGGGAGGCGGCGGAACAGGGGAAGGGGTTACCTGCTTCCTGGCAAGCCGGAGTCTGGACGCCTGCCTGTGAGCCAGCCGGAACGTGGAAAGGAGGCAACGGCCCGGTTGGCTGCTTTTGGACTCCGCACGCCGGATGTTGGCTTACAGGATAGGGGATGGGGCTTGCGTGTGATGAGGTTATGTAAAACGCTGGGAGCAGTTCACTCCCAGCACTAACTTTTTCCCTGCACGGAGTTTTATGGTGTGATCCCCACACTTTGGAACATCTTGCTGCTGGTGATGAGATCTGCCTCCTACCCTTTTGGCCTTCTGGAAAGACCTTACAAATTAGCTCTGCTTGTTGGCTTGGGGGCCTGATGGGGGCACTCTACATTGGAGGTGGTTGATGGGATAAGAGAGAAGATTTAACACCCCTACCATTCATCCTCTTGGTTTTTAATCTCTGCTTGACTCCTGTCACCAATCATTTTTACATTTATGCTTTTATTATTCTGTAAGTTGCCCAGAATCATTTAAACAGTGAGGTGGATGGCATATAAATTTAGTAAGTAAGTAATTATTTAGATTTGTTTTTCTATTCCATCTTGAACACAAACCAGCTAATTTTCCAAGGTCTGAAATGTGAATGAAATGATTTTTGCAGTTTGAAATTGCTCCTTATATATTCATTTTAGCTAATTAATTAGCATTTTGCTGTTAATCAATAGGAGAACAGGGATTTCAAATGTTAATTTTTTTATGTAATATGCTGACGTAATTATAATTATTAATAAAATGGTTGTATGTTTAATAAACAAGTGCTGATTGGCATATCCTGATAACATTTCAAAATGCTATTAATTGAACTTTAGGGAAATTGAAAGCTTTGAGCCTATCAGGGAAGATAAGCATCCAAAACTAGCCCATAATATACCCTCTACATAAACAATTTATGAAGCTATGAAGCTGATCCTCAGGAACATCCATTCAAAAGCCAGACATATGTCATAAAAGTGAAGCTGATGAATGCATTAGTGGTACTGCTGATTATAATTCTGTCTTTTAATGATTAGACTGGATGATTTACCAAAGAGATAATACTCTTGGTGAAAGACTAGATGAGGTAATAAACAGCTTCTGAAGGACAATTACAGGGCAGAAAAAGCGAAGCAAACCTGAAGGTTTTGAAACGGTCAATTTTTTATAAATATAGTTTGCCAAAATTAACATTTCTTCTGATTACAGTATCTCACAGGGGGAAACAATTCAACCAGTAGCAGTATCTAACAGAAAAGAGGGAAACGGTTTTTAATTTCTTTTTCCAAACTTATCATAGAATATCAAGGTGTATTTTGAGGGCAAGGGTGGAGTTCAGTAATTAGGGCAACACTTCAAGGAGAAAGCACTTAAAAATATGATTGATACTGAAAGCAAATATTATTAAAAGCAATTGAGCGGTGTACTTTTGTTGGTAGTATTTAAAATCAAGGCTGTCCAAGGTAATTTATAGCTGCTAAACACAAGAAAAGTAAAATCTATTCAGTTCTGAATTGAACAATACATCCTTTAAGGCTCTTCTATATCAAAGGTAAGGCTAAGGAAAATAGTTGGGATTGCTAAGTAAAATAGACAACAAATGATATGGGAAAGTGAAAATCAATGAAACTCTGATCTGTATCAGTTTCAGATTTACTAATACATTATTCTATTCTATTTAATGCCTTAACGTAATCAAGTATTTAATTGCTGCCATCAGCTTTTTGCACATAATATTATTTTCATATAAGTTTTACATCAAACATAGAACCCCTAAACCAGGGGTGTCAAACTCAATTTCATTGAGGGCCGCATCAGCATTGTGGTTGCCCTCAGGGGGGGGCGGATGGGTGTGGCCAGGGTGGGTGTGGCCTACTGGGTGGGTGTGGATGGAGTGGGTGTGGCCTACTGGGTAGGCATGGCCAGCTCTACATCGTTCATGTCAAGGGGGCCTGGGCAGGAGTGGGACAGATCTGAGGGTCTCTGGCAGAAGGGGGTGGGACCAGGGCAAGTGCCAAGGCATGGTCCACTGGAGGAGCCTCCCCAGCATGCACCCAGGGGGCGGGGGCGACGTGGCAGGGGCTGGTTCCTCGCTGTTTCCAGACGGCCTTGTGGAGCTAAGACTGAATGCATTTCAGCATAGATGGCCACCACCAAATTGTACATTGGCTTCCGGCCGGCCTGGGCCAGGGCCAAGGCAGCGGGGGTCGTTCCCTCACTGTTTCCAGGATGGTTTCGCGGGCCACATGAAACCACTTTGCAGGCCACATCCAGCCCCCGGGCCTTGTGTTTGACATATCTGCCCTAAACTATACTTTGCTCTGCAGCTTTACACATTTTCATTGATACAGGTCATTGTTCTCAGAATAACAGAGTTGGAAGGAACCACGGAGATCTTCTAGCCCAATGAGTCTAAACAAGCAGGAGACTCTATGCCATTCTGGACAAATGGCTGTCCAAATTCTTCTTAAAAACCTCCAGAGATGGAGCACCCACAACTTCTGAAGGCAAGACATTCCACTGGTTAATTGTTCTCATTGTCATGAAATTTCTCCTTAGTTCTAGGTTGCTTCTTTCCTTGATTACTTTCCATCCATTGTTTCTTGATCTGTCTTCTGGTGCTTTAGAAAATAGGTTGACACCCTCACATACATTTTAATAGTAATAACACAAAAACAGTTGGAAGGGACCTTGGAGGTCTTCTAGTGACTAGTCCAGTCCCCTGCTCAAGCAGTAGACCTTATACCATTCCAGTCAAATGGCTGTCCAATCTCTTCTTAAAAGCCTCCATTGATGGAGCACTCCACCTTCTGAAGGCAAGCCATTCCACTGGTTATTTGTGTGTGTGTGTGTGTATTGCATATTTTTATACAACTTTTCTGAATATAAAATGGTAGATAAGAGCAGAAGGGTATTTATTTATGGTCTTCCAAGTTTTGCTGGGTTTCTTTTGAGGATTCTGGAACTTTGAGGTTCAAAAGAAAAAAAATCCCAGATTTATTTCTTTAACAATGAGCCACACTTTGATTTGGACTCCTGACACTTAAGAAGCCTTGCAGGATTTGGTATTCTCATTTTGTTTTGTTTTTACTATGGCCACAATTTATCATGAATCAAAACTGTGTCCAATTGAAGACCCAGTAAAGTTCTCATGACATTTGTTCCAGCAAAGCAGCCTTGCATTTTAGAGATTCTTATCATTCAAAAGGTGATCCCATTCATTTCATCTTCATGCCAAGAGAATTTTGTTAAGACTGTCTCTATCACTCTGCTGTCAAACAATACAGGAGCCGAATACCAGCTGGATTAAAACAGAGGGAAAATATAAGCATAGCTCACATGCTGTTCCTGGCTTCTCTAGTTTATTACAGACCACGAAGTATATTTTAGCTGGTATTATATTTGTCCCATTCCTATCTGTGGGGCCTTCTTCCCTTTTCCTTTCTCTGACTCTTGGTCCTTCATTTATTCACCATCCATTGTACAGCCTCCTTTTTCTCAGGAGGTCAAATCAGTATATATAATCTCTCACTTCCATTCCATCAAAAAATAGTTTAAGGATAAGCCACAATCACTTTCATTTCTGCTTTAATCTTTAAACACTGAGAGAAGCAAAGAACAGTCATCACCTTTTCTAAACTTCTATAGGTACTGGAGCAAAAAGTAAACATTAAAACAAAAAACCTTCTTATCTCCATTTTATATTAAAAATGAAATTTTAAAAAGAATGTGCATACTTCTTCCATTATCCATATTCTTTCTTTGTATTACATATATTGATCCCTCCCTCCCTCCCTCCATCTCTCTCTTATATCTATCTGTCTGTCTGTCTGTCTATTATCTATGTATCTATCTATGTATCTATCTATGTATCTATCTATGTATCTATGTATCTATCTATCTATCTATCTATCTATCTATCTATCTATCTATCTATCTATCTATCTATCTATCTATCTATCTATCTATCTATCTATCTATCTATCATCTGTCTATCATCTCTGATAAATTTTTAAGAGACCAGCTAAATTCTTCTGAATAACATAATTTTTGAAAAAGGAAGGAAACAGACTACTTTTATTGCAGTACCAAACATACAGCTGTTGAATCAGTTGTGAGTGATTTTAGAACCCCTGCATAGAAGTTCCCTAAATTCATTAAATAATGGCCTTTTCAGTGGAAGAAATAGTTGTGTGTGCCCTGCCATTTTCTGAAATATATATTGTGGATAAAGGAGAAAGGATCTCCTTCATGGCTCAGTTAAGAATATGAGAAAATCTTATTTGTTTGTGCATAGTTTTGGCATGACCTCAATACATGGTCTTTCTTTGACCAATTCCACAACTTAAAATATTGTGGCTGTGCTTAAATAAACATTATTGTGATGTATTTTTTTTCATTATATGATGCGTGAACTACTTTCAATGTTCTGTTCTGTTCTCTAATGGAATGCCCTTCATTTGTTCAGTTCCTTCAAATGTGTATATATATAGTACATTCTCTAAATCACTTTGCATTTGTCTTGTTGAAATGCTGAGGACTCATTCGGTTACGTATTATAAAGCCTTGGACAGTTATTCAGCTACATCCCTCAATTAAAAATGGTTTAGGCATGTACTATTGTTCCAATGTGATTTAGTTATCATTCATTTTAACCAGTTTGTGATACACATTACTCATGTCTCAGTATTTTTAGTGATATAATGTACAGTGTAAGTATGCCTAAGATGCCACTTCTGGCAATTTTGTATTGAAAACTTTCTTGGCTCCACAAATGCAATTTAAACTCTTTTTCATTACACTTGACTCCAAGAGACATCTTTGCTGTTTTCTAGGCCAGAGGTCCCCAACCTTTTGGGCACCAGGGACAGGTTCCGTGGACGTTGTTCCACGGAGCAGAGAGTGTGTGTTTTGTGTGCTACCTGCATCCCACGGATGGAGCTTTGCTTGTTTGTGCGGACCGGTTGCTGGCATGCCACAGCCCAATACCAGTCCATGGACCGGGAGTTGGAGATCCCTGTTCTAGGCAGTTGTACAGAAATAATTTACTGTTGCATTCTTTCATGAGAGTTTGCTTGTTGCAGCTTCTCAATCCACCTCACAGTTCCTGGATCTCATGGGTTTATTTGCAGCCAAACACCAACTAAGATTTTATGATGAACTCCCAAATGAGTGCTGATCAGCCCAACTTACCTTCTGAGTCCAGACAAAGTTTTTTTTTTTTTAAATCTACTGCATATTGATTTTATTTTCTTTAGGGAAGCATATTTTAAATACATTTCCTCATATAGGCATTTTTTTTCTTGCAGATATATAATGCACGTCTGTTTGCATCTATTTAGCTGCAAAATAGGTTTGCAAAATTCAAGTCCTCCTATTCTTCTCCTCACATCTTAAGTTAGAATATCCATCTAATTATTCTGATGTACTTCTTTTTCTACACATATAGTTGTCTGAAACAGACTTTTTGAAACATTATGCCTTTACTCCAAACTCTGACCTTATCTTAAAATAGTTTTGTAACATAAAATGGTTGGCTTGGATTTATTGTTCAATCAATGACCACCAGAGCATGTGTGTGGTTCTGAAACCTTTGCTGTCCCCAGTGCCCTTGAACATAGCAAATAACTTTTACAAATAAAGTATTATACAAATAAAGAATGCCAAGGAAGTATATTTCAAAGGTGAGGCATATGTAAGATTTAAATCTGTTTATATGTACATTAACTGTTTAGTAAATATGAACAACGTGATGATTGTGAATTAGTTGTATATTTGCATAGGATTCAATATCCTAGATTGGTCATTTGTAACACAGAAATGACCTCTAGTCATTTGTAACACAGAAATATTACAGGAGCTGCATTAAACAGAAATGCACTGAATGCAGAATATGGATCAGGGCTAGCATGGTGCTTGGAAATTGCTTACAGCAAACCTATAGCATGCTCTGTATCCCACCTTATAACTTAGAGTTTTTAAATAGTAGACTTCAAAATAGGTACTTAGTCTCTACTCTTACAAGAGAATACAGTTTTTAAATAAATTGAATGTGTGTTTCATTCACACTACTCTAGCAAATAAATTGCAAGCTCAGCCTGCAGAATTTGTAACCCAAGTAGCAGAAGGCAAACTGATCCTTCTCATTGGAAGAGCAAACACAGTTTTTGTATCAAGCCATGCAAGTCATTAAACGGGGACAGTCCTCCAAATTTTAAGTCATCTGCTGTCATTAAAATGCAGCCATTTCTTTAGAGAAGGCCTCGGTAGGCCCATGTGATTTGCACAGACTTACTATATGCTATAATAAATGAATTGTATTCAGCTTAGAGGATCATGATTTGAACAAATCTGCCTCAAATGTTGAGTCAACAAACTAATGGAATGCTTTGTTATTCTACTACATCTGCACAACTTGGAGCTTCCTTTCTTAATAGCCATAGTTTTTATAGATATGTTCCAGTTGATTGTAAGACTGAAGAATGTAGGGAAAGGTGACGGGTGGGAATCACTTTATAGGGAAAAATGAAGTATTTTAGAATGCTTATACAATAGTGTACTGATACACATACATGCACTATGTTTTGATGATATACCCTTTCTCTTTTTCTACTCTTGCATGTAGCCCTCAATCCTCCCATTTCAAAACAAAAATTCTGCATCCATGTGCCAATATAAAGAATGGGAAATTTCAAGAGAAAACATACAGTATAAACAAATAAATTCCTCTCCTAAGAACCACAGAGAGTGACAATATAGTGATATTACTCTTTAGTAAAGAGTCTTTTTCAAACCTTTCTGCTTAAATCAGAATGGAGAACCTCTATACCTTAACATAAGTTCTTAATGCCTATTGAATGAACTGTTTGTGGTTCACCAGGAGCTATTTTCAGGTGATAAGTAAAAAAGATGTCAAGAATTGTATTCTTGAGCGTGCATTTGATTGTATGATTTTTATGACAAAAAGCATATATTTTTGTTCAGGATGAATGATCAAAGAAATTAACAAAATCTGGACTTAGGCCTGTGCTTTTCAAAACATAGCACTGGTGCAGTCAAATCAACTCTAAAATAATAATAATAATTTGAAGTATACTTTTCTTGTGGTCTAGAGTGCCTTTGATTTTGATGAGGATAATGTCAATACTGAATGAAAATGTGTTATTGAAACATGAATTGTTTGATTTTAAAAGAAAAAAAAGAAAATAAATAAATAAATAAATTAAATAATGAACATTAAAATTGAAATTATGGGTCAAATTGAGAAGGAACAAAATTAATACTTGAGCATGATTAATAGTACAAGAATCAGATTTATAAAGCTCAACCCACAAATAAGCTTTCATGATATTGTATCTTGTCTATAAATCTAAAAATTGTATATTCGTTTTAAATTATGTTAGAGGTCATAATTCCTACAAACAATAACAGGACTTTAATAAGCCTCACATTAACAGTTGTAGGAAAGAACAGAAAATAACCATAGATTCATTATGTTGAATGGCACACTATCTTTTTGATATCATTCATACATTGTTTTAAATATTTCACCATTCTCAGGTACTGCTAGGTTTAAAAAATGTAGGTAATCTATGCAATGAGTATTTATTGAATTATGTAATACTTATTATCACAATTACTATAATTATGTGGCTTTAAAGGCCTTTATTGCTCCTGGATGATACCTATTAAAAGTGTTTTTTTTCTTTTTCAACATTTGTATGGTTTTTTTCAATAGTTGGCTTGAAGCACTTTTTCAGTGGAAAGCTGATCCAAAGCTCAATCAAACAAACCAGCAAATCACAAAATAGCCTGTTGACAGGCACAGCATATACATCAGAGGTCTTCAAACTTGGCCCTTTTATGACTTATGGACTTCAACTCCCAGAATTCCTCAGCCAGGCACGCTGGCTGAGGAATTCTGGGAGTTGAAGTCCACAAGTCATAAAAGGGCCAAGTTTGAAGACCCCCTGATATACATTGACAAAGTAAATTAGGGTAACAAGCAAAAGATGAAGTCTCTAGTAAGTCAAACTTGATATCTGAGAATTGCATAAACAAGGCCTGATAGTCCTTTTGAAAACAATATCACAGATGATTGTCATAGTCTTCTTCATGGATTTTGTTTTAGCTTCTCAGTCTATCCTATATTTTATGGTAGTTTCCCATTCAATGAAGCTTCTTAAGCAGCCAAGCTTGATTAAGTGTTGTTGAACTTTAATAACACTTTTGTTGCTTGATATCATATGTTCTTCTAATGATATGTGGCCATTATATCCTTTACATCAGGATATAATATATCCTTTACATCAGGATATGTCAAACTGCCGGCCCGTGGGCCGGACACGTCACGTGGAAGCCGTGCCCACCCCATTGCCGGCAATGGCAAAACCAGCCTGATACGTTGCGCGACATCACGTGAAATCGCGAGTTTGACACCTGCTTTACATAGTCTACTTGGAAATTAATCCCACTAAATTCACATGAGAAAAAAGTGAACATTTGAAAAAGTAGCACACATTCCAAAAATGAACATGATATGCAGTTGTGTCTTTTAAAAATGTATTAATAGAAAATACAAATAGGGTTGTTTTACAATAATGCTTATTGGAATTGTTGCAGTAAGGTGACATGTACTAAAGAAAAAATTAAATAAAACTGCATGTATCAGTGAAAGATAACAGCATCGGCTTTCAAGATTCTGATGTTAACACCTACAATAATAGAGTAATATTTTGAAAATATTGCTTCATGTCCTGGACTATTTGAAAGAGTTGGCATCAACCATGAAAACCTCTCAGAGCTTCTCTATGTCCTATCTTATACCAAACAAAATCGGACAGGGTTATTTTGAATTTCTTTCTTATGCTTTCCACTATCCAGTGACTAAATTTCCATTTTTCATCCCTTAACAGTTCATCCTTTCTGTTGTCAAGATCAGGGGTGTCAAGCTGCCGGCTCATGGGCCGGATGCATCATGCGGAAGCCACACCCATCCCAGCTCCGGCAAGGGGAAAAAAGTTGCAATACGTCACAACACGTCACGTGACACGGCGAATTTGACAACCCTGATCAAGATCATCTCTGCATACCTTTCTTCACAAAGGATCAGAGGAAACTGAATTCATTTTTATTCTAAGGTAGAAACAAATGCACAATAAACATCTGAACACACTTGTTACCATGTTAATATTGTGGAAGTATTCTACAAAGCCAAGGATGAAGATAAGGAAGAGAAATCACAACTCTATAGCTTTAGTCCTTCTGCCAACCATAATAACTTACCCATGGAACTCTAGAACTTATAATTCAAGTGCAGGCATTAAAAGTAAAGATTTTTAAGAAGGTTCTTTGTAGCAGTTTCCAAGAATCCTTGGGAAAAAGTTTTCCAAATGTCCAAAAACTGAAGCTTTGAGGCTGTAGGCTTCTCCTTAAAGTTTTTAGAACTGGATTGAAATCTCAGATTTTTTTGCTACTTATTAATTTAATTTCCAGTCACCTGGTATATCTCATAGCTGAAGCCCATACATTCACTATTTCCTGTGACTCTCTAGTAGTGAGCTTCTAAGCATTGTCTTCCCATCTGAGCATCTGAGTACTGGGAGTCACATTAGCTGTGGTGATATTGAGCTGATATATATATTTAAATGGATTATAGGGATAATAGATAATATGCTGAGATATTTTGTGCCAGAAAACATGATCTCAGACTGTTACAATGCATTAAAATAGAATCTCTAAATTACTAGACTTTAGAGAGTTTAAGAATAAAGCTGTGAGTGTATTTTTTTTTAATAGCTTGAAGAAGAATTCAAATCTCCAAAAGTTCTTCTTTTTTATGTTTTGCTTTCACGTAGGGTAATTCCAAAAGTAGCAGCAGCATATGTACAAATGCTGGATTAATTTTGTACAATGTGCTTTTGGCTTTTGTTTATTATAGCATTTTAAATCATTTTAGCAAATTAATGCTTTGCTAAATAAGAAAACACTCCTGTCATCAAGTAATGGTTCACATTAATCTCCATAATTCACTGAATTTGAGAAGTTATTATAAGGGATGTTTTGCTTTGTAGCTACATTTCTGTGGATTATTAAAGAGTAGGCTAAACCAAGCAAATAAATCATATTGTAAAACTATTCAGTAATTTAAATCTTTTTCTTAAAAGATGTCACTTTGTCAGTTTTCCACTAGAAAAATAGATCTTACTCACCCTTTCTCTCGATGAATTCCTTTCCTGCATATATCAAATTATATTGCTATGTTGATGGGTTCTTATTAATATCCAGTATCTATTGGATATGCATTTATTGAATGGAATTCAATTATGTTTTGTTCATTTGTACTGATCATATACTACAGAACCCAAAAGAGCCAATCACAGGCATTTATAATGGATTCATCTAATCTGCAGATGGCAAGTCTATCAACAGTTGATAGGATTAGTAAATAGAATATCCATATCAAGAGGCAATGGTTCAAACATCAGGGAAGGATTATTGCTTTCACATTTGCCTGTTAACTTTAAGAAACATTTGGATAACAGCTGAGGAAAAAAAAATGGACTAATTGGTTTTTTACTCCCAATTTAGAGAGGTCCTTATGTGTTAAGATTGCAGACATTTGCATGATGTCACAGTCTATGTTATGGTGAATCACAGCTTCAGTTAGAACTATTAAGGAATCTCTGACTTTATGAGTATAGCATGTACTTCACTTGAACTGAAATTATTCTGGAAAGTGGAGTAAGATTACAGTAGTGGCAAATGAGCTTGCTAAATATCATGAAGTTAACTGAAGGTTCAAACCTGCTGGCAGTCACACAGCAGAAAAATGACTACAAGTAGAGAGAGATGAAGCTTTTGCATAACCTACAATAGCATTTACACAAAGGGATAAAACAGCCCAACCTATCAAAGACAGTACCGTAAAAAACAGATTAGAAACACAAGATAGGCAAGAAAATGAAGCACCTGTCCACCCTAGATGAGTTCAAATCACCAGGACCAGATGTACTACACCCCAAGGTTCTGAAAGAACTGGCAGATGTGATCTCAGAACCACTGAACTATATCTTTCAAAGATACTGGAGCACTGGGGAACAACCAGAGGATTGGAAAAGAGCTGATGTAGTTCCCATCTTCAAAAAAGGAAAAAAAATGGATCCAGGAAACTACAGATCTATCAGCCTGACCTCAATACCTGGGAAGATTTTGGAAAAGATAATCAAGCAACGAATCAGCAAACACCCAGAGGCAAACAAAGTCATTACCAAAAGCCAACATGTGTTTGTCAAAAACAGATCATGCCAGACAAATCTTATTGCATTCTTTGACCATGTGACAAAATTGGTGGATCAGAGAAATGCTGTGAATATAATTTACTTGGACTTCACTAAGGTATTTGATAAAGTAGACCACAACCTACTACTTGATAAGATAGAAAAATGTGGGTTAGACAGCATCACCACCAGATGGATCCGTAGCTGGCTGATCTGCCGTACTCAGCGTATGGTCAATGAAATTGCATCTACATGGAGGGAAGTGTATAGTGGGGTGGCCCAAGGCTCTGTTCTGGGGCCAGTGCTCTTCAATATCTTCATCAACGATTTGGATGAGGGGATAGATGGGGAACTTATCAAATTTGCAGACAACACCAAGCTGGCAGGAATAGCCAACACTCCAGAAGACAGGCTTGAACATTGGGCACTATCTAACAAAATGAAATTCAATGGTGAAAAAAGTAAGGTTCTACATTTAGGCAAGAAAAACCAAATGTACAGGTATAGTATAGGTGGTATCTTGCTCAATAGTAGCAACTGTGAGAGGGATCTTGGAGTCCTAGTGGGCAATCACTTAAATATGAGCCAGCAGTGTGCTGCAGCTGCCAAAAAAGCCAACACAGTGCTAGGCTGCATTAACAGAGGGATAGAATCAAGATCATGTGAAGTGTTAATACTACTTTACAATGCCTTGGTAAGGCCCACACTTGAAATACTGCATCCAGTTTTGGTCACCAAGATGTAAAAAAGATGTTGAGACTCTAGAAAGAGTGCAGAGAAGAGCAACAAAGATGATTAGGGGACTGGAGGCTAAAACATAAGGAACAGTTGCTGGAATTGGGTATGTTTAGTTTAATGAAGAGAAGGACGAGGGGTAACATGATAGCAGTGTTCCAATATCTCACAAAGAAGAGAGTCAAGCTATTCTCCAAAGCACCTGAAGGCAGGACAAGAAGCAACGGATGGAAACTCAGCAAAGAGAGAAGCAACCTAGAACTAAGGGGAAATTTCCTGACAATTAGAACAATTAATCAGTGGAATAATTGCCTCCAGAAGCTGTGAAGCTGTGAATGCATGCCTCTGTTTTCTGTTTTGTTTTTAATAACTACAATTTTTCAAAACAATTGAAAAGAAAAACAACTCATTTTGCTCTCAAGATTCTATACTATGAGTGCATATCTAGACTTTCTGAAAAAGTAAAAAACAACTTGCCAAGTTTCTAGTAATTGAAAATTCTCACAACAGTTACCTTTGCTAATTAGTGCCTGGGAGATATGCACCTAAACAATTAGCATAAGCATGTGAAAGTTGAGATACTAATTACAGCTTGAGTAAGTATGGCCTCATTTAATAAGCAGATATTTGTGTCTTCACTGAAGTTTATCCAACATCAAAACTAAGTACAACCTATCAGTCCTAGGCTCATTTGCTTTCCTGGGGACCAATAACCTAACTCTATACTTGGCCATCAGAGAGAACAGAAGGATGATCAACCTGGCAATTGATTGGCTGCTAAATGGACTTATAAGCAACATACCTGCTTGAATTATTCATGGCAGTCCATGAGATCTCCTTGAAAATATTACAGCAGGTTGAACAATCAAGGACTGAACAGAAACAGGAGTCCAGCTGTCATTTGATTTACTGAGACATAGTTATATGGTATGCAGGTAATCTAAGGTCAACTGTGCAGGGACACCATTATTAATGTAATAAGAATACAGCTGCTGCAATTAAACTTCACTGGGAGCCACTTATTCATGAATGTATAATGGATTTTTCAACGCTTCTTATCATCATGCTTCCTGTGAGATAAACTGTTAAAATTCATTTACAGAATGGGAGGTATTGATTAGATTCAGTGATTAACTGAATGCTGACAAGAACATCCATCATATTAAGATGTTTCACGGTAACAAGAGCTTGATGAATTTTTATTCTGGAGAGTTAAAGGTGATGCTTAAACTATAAACCTACTGTATATCCATTCATCCATACATTTATCTATTTCCCAGAAAGACAAAACAAATAAAGCAATGAGGTATTCCTTTATAGTGCATTATTCCAAACAGCAATTGATACCTTATAATTTGGTCTCTATCAATCTGCATCTTCACATAATCTTCTCTAAACTGAAAACCGATTTATTAGACAAGGGAAATATATAATATAGTTCATGTGACAGGTTATTCTTATTTATTGCCGTTAAGTATTTATTGTGAAAACCTGTGCAATGAACATACATATAATACATATAATAATAATAAAAAAACAGTCGATCCAGCATTTTGTACCAAACAGTGAAGATATTTTCTAAGTGCTTCAACTAAGTAGTTTTATTTACTTCTTTAAGTTTGCTTCACACATTACACAGTAGCAAATCTGGGCTTATGGCCAACAGAAACTAATTACAACTGCTAGATGAATGTATATATACGGTACATGTTTTCAAACATGTGGTTACTATAGTTATACATAGGGGTTTCCATATTTAAGATTTTGCTAGACAGCCTGTGCCCCCTTGGATCATTGTTTTAGAGACATTTCCTTATTGAAGCAGAGAAAAAGAATGGCCACAGGTGTCAGGAGCAAGAAGTCAGAAACCAATGTAGAGTTCAAAAGTACTACAGGTTTATTTCATGCTACCTATAGTATATACAAGAATCTGACCTACTAACAGTCAAGGCAAATTGATGCCAGATAAGAGTCAACAAATTTCAAAGGAGGGGGGCTGGACTTAGGTCTCTTTCTGGGGTTAGGGACTGGTGATGCGTTTGACCCTGCCTTCGGGGTCAAATTCTAATAGCAGAATTTTAGTCAAACACAGTGATTCTGTCCTTTGGGGGGAAAAAATGCTTTAATACTTAACATCCTGTCATAAATTTAAGCCATTTCATTTCAGTAGTAAATGGCTACTGAGCATAAAAAAATTGTTCAGTCAAGATGAAAGAAAATGGTTGCAATATTTGCCAATATTAGAAAGCTATATTTTCAAGTTTGTTATCATTAGAAATATAGAACAATACTGATTATTATTGTAAATATATCACAACTCTGCTTGCTGTCTATAGATTTCAAAACAGCAAACAGTTGACAGAATGGAAGCTAAACAAGACAGGAGAGAAAGGGAGAATAATAGAATTCTCCTATGATCTCTCTTCTTGTTCCTGATACATTAATATCTTCTGGGTAAAGCCTTTATGAATAACCTTTTCCATATCCCACAAATAAATGAGGTTATGCAAAATGGCATTAGGACTATGGCACTTCACATGGTGAATTTAGCCAAGAAGCTTAGACTTAATATTGATACATTATTAATTTGATTAAATAAGCTGAAGGCTACTATTACAAAATATCTAGAGGAGATTTAGTGATTCAGTAATAAATACTTTGAAGTTAAAAATTGACTTGGTTAGCTAATTAGAGACTCCAAACTGATGATGGTTTAATTCCACCTTCAGGCTTAGCCTGGTCATCTCCTACAATGGGTGGGCAAAAAAACAGTGGGAGTGGGAATGACTTCTAAATTTCTGCTGGCTTTCCCAATGTGTTTCCTCATAAGAAGCTGGTAGGGACCATCAAAAATCTATCTTCCTGCCGGATCCGGTTGCAGCGCCAGCGGACGTGCAAAGAACTTGCTCTCTTTGCCGTCCGGTTTCCCCCCGCCGGTAGACCCTGGACAGGGTCGAAAGTCGCCCTGGAGGGGTGACCACCGTAGAGGAGGGCACTCGTCGATTGCGGAGGGAGCAGCAGCTCCCTCTGCGGTCCGAGAAATCACCTTTGGGCCGACGGGGAAAAGATCGGCCAGTAACATGGCCGATCACTTAGCTGCTCCAGCCGAAAGTCACAGCAACATCTAAGCATAAAGAACCACCGTGGAAGATCCGGGTGAGAACTTTCCTTCCCTCTTGTTAATTTCTTTACTTCCCTATGAAAAGCTTCTAGAAACTATTCCCTCCCTTGAAAAAGCAGCGTTTGAATACTTGGGAAAAAAGTAACTAATCTTTGTTGTGTATTTGAACTGCTGGAATTCGGGGGATCCTGAAAAAAAAAAAAGAAAGAAAGAAAGCCTTACTGTGACTCTTTCTCGCTGTTTGCTTGTTTTCAATTTAAGTGGAAACTTTTAGGGAGGGGGGTGGAGTGTTTTTCTTTCCTCCCCCCCCTTCTGAACATTTTTATCCACTTTAAAAAGGAAAAAAAAAATTATCTTGGCTACTGGGTGGAGTTATGTGGATTGGAGGGTTACAATGTATCTCAGAAATTGGCGTGAAGCCCAGAAAGCCTTATCATAAAATTGTAACCATGGTAGCCGGACTGCTGAACTTGGCGCTACGCCCAGACATTGCTGTACTTTTATTATAGAAAAAAAAAAAAGAGAGAGGAGAAGAATGGAAGCCTATCCACAACTTAATCATGGACTCATATTAGCAAAAATCTTGGAAATGAGAGAAGAATTAAGAGAACATTTCAGGACACTTAGGAATGAGGATGGTTCAGAGTTAAAAACTGAATTTCAAACTCCAACTGATCATGATACACATTTGGATTTACAACTTAATGAGATGGAGGATTTATATTTACAATTTACTGAAGAGGAAGATGTTACACCTTATATACAAAGGACGGAGATTTCTGAGGACCAAAGGCAGAACTCAATTGAAACATCTATAGATTTAAAAACAACAGAAATGGACTCTCTAATACGAGACATTAAAAATGCTGACAATACATACAAACAACGAATAATCACCATACTGACTAAGACTGATTACATAGTGCAGACAATATTGGGAAAAAGAGAAGAAGACTATGATCAGACGCAACTGTGGGAAAATGTGTATAATCAAATATTAAGATGGGAGGAGCTAAAGGCCCTATTGTGGAAACCTGCTTGACATAAAAAGAAAGCTAGAATTAGGTTTAAAAATGAGTGTTAAAATTTTATTTGACGGGTAAAATGGTTCTTAGAGACTTCAAGTGAGCTAATATTTTTGAGATTTTTAAGGTTTAAGATTTTAGTCTGATTAATATTGATCTGAATTATGGATTTGATTATGGCTTGGAATGGCAACTATGGAAAACTGGAAAAGTTAAAACTAAAGGAGTTGTGTTGAGATTGGTGAAATATTAATGATATTTTTACTTGCAATGATTGAAGAATGGATTGACTTATAAAAATGTTTGATAGAGTATAGGAAATAGAATATAGTGGAAATTTTAATATATACATATATACAATAGCTATATGTTTAGCTTAGAAATAATTAGAAATAACTTAAACTAATGTAAAATGGTTTTAAAACGTAAAGTTATATTCGTCTATAAAATATGTATGTGAAATAGAATAAGAGATAGAATTTAATTGAGAAATATAAAGTGAATATTTGGAGTAATATGGTCTGTATCTTATGGATACCCGAATTGTATACTATATGTCTATGTAATGCCAATTGGAATATGTTATAGTTAATTAAGCTCGAAATGGGTGGAAATATTATTGATAGTTCTGTTTTGTTTTTTTGTTTTTTTGTTTTTTTTGATGGATAAAATAGAGAGGGAAATTTTAAAGAAGTAACCTAAATTGTTTATGTATGATTATATGTTCTATTTTGTTTTATGGAGCGCCCTATCTCCACGATGAGTCCTAAGCACTTGGCTGTAAAATTTAAAAAAATCAATAAAACTTGTTATATATTAAAAAAAATCTATCTTCCTTCCTTCCTCCCTCCCTCCCTCCCTCCCTCCCTCCCTCCCTCCCTCTCTTTTCCCCCTGGAATTTCTGCTGACTTTACCATTGATTTTGCTTGTGGGAAGCTTACAGGGAGAAAGTCAATAGGGAAGCAGCAGAAGTTGCAAGTCCAAGGCCAGCAGGCAGGTAAGTGGATGTATAGTAATGTGGGTTGGGAAGGATGCATGAGGGTGCAAGATGTGCCATGTGGGTTGAGAAGGTCATGTGGTTGTGTGCATAGATGCTGCATGGGTCAGTAAGGGCTTGCAGGTAGGTGGTGTGGGGTAGGAAGTGGTTCTTTGGTGCAGTTGTTAAGGCTATAAACCTGGAGACCACAAATTTTGGTTCTGCTTTGGGAAAGCCAACTGGATGACATCAGCCAATTACTCTCTCTCTCTGTCCCAGGAAGGAGGCAATGCAAACCACTTATGAAATCTTGCCAAGAAAACTGCAGGGATTTCCCTAGGCCAGACATGTCAAACTCACGATGTCACATGACGCCGTGCAACCTATTGGGACGGTTTTGCCATTGCCGGCAATGGGGTGGCCGTGGCTTCCGGATGACACGTCCGGCCCATGGGCCGGCAGTTTGATACCCCTGCCCTAGGCAGCCACCAGTAGTAGATGCTGACTTGAAGGCACAAAACAATTAAAATCCAGTGAGTAAACAACTTACAATAGTTATCATCATTACCATCTCAGTTTCATCTTAAAGCTACCATATCTAAACTGACAAAATCTTGATGGCCAAGGGTAGTGGCAAACATTAGATTTTTTGGGGGGTTGTTGTTGCTGTCTTTGTTGCTATCAACTGGTCTTCCAGATTTTTGCGGCCAAGATAACGTAGCTCTGTCTCATCTGTTACATCAAAGCCCTAAAGGGAATCCCAGCATTTTATGCATGACCTCAAAGCTGCATACTCAAGTGACATAAGCAGAGGGTAATAAATACTAAGTTGAAGACCATGCAATATGGAAGAATTAGACAAGCGATTATCTTCAAGATATTTTGGATTGCTTCTCACATAATTCCTGGTATTAATCTAATCCCTGTATTAATCATACTTGATGAGATTTATAAAAAAATTGTAATCTACCATATCTGAAGAGCACCATTCAGTTCATTACTATTAATCTCTTAAATATTAAATATGTTTCAGTTGGAATGAATTATACAAACAAAGCTATTGCATATTATATAAGACTATTTTTGACACAGGGAAAAAAAATAATCTCTGCAATGCCCAATTAATATTTAGGAAAGTTATTATGCTTATTATTTCTCCATAAGTGTAAGCAATTTTCACTATCATTTCTTAGAGGTCCTTTCCTTGGGATTGCTCATTACTTGTCGTTCAGGTGCAGAAACTTTGCATTTACGAATCCAATGTTGCAAATTTGGCCTAGGCAGGACATTCATATCATCCCAGGAATCCCAAGAGCCATGTGACAAACCTGTTACTGTATACTAAAGGAATATTCAGTAGTTACTTTGCACATCATGTGATTATGATAATGAGAATGATATAGAATGACAAGAAGCAGTGCTTTTTTTGTAAAACAAAAAGGTGCCAGATCTCACACATGTCATACAGCCCACTTTGCCTACCCTATAAGGTTCCATCCAAAAAAGGTGCCGGAACTCCGTTCTGAGCGTTCTATGAGAAAAAAAGCCCTGACAAGAAGGGTGAAGAAGTTGATGCACCTGCTCTTTAGAATGAGTTCCCCAGGAGCTACCTCTCAAGGTATGGTTGGGCTAGGATTGTAATTAACCCTATTCTGTTGGGAGGTGTCTGCTTTGCTATGATCAGTTTGTTTGCTATAGAGCAGGGGTGTCAAACTGCCGGTCCACGGGCTGGACGCGACATGCGGAAGCTGCGCCCACTCCATTGCCGGCAATGGCAAAACAGTCCCGATACGTTGTGCGACGTCACGTGACATCGTGAGTTTGACATGTCTGCTATAGAGTATTGGTTTTATACTAGTTATGGGTCAGGAATTATGAGTCATTTGGGTGTTGTATTATGAATTACATAAATCACAGTGGCCTCATAAATACATAGATAAAATTTAAATAATGAATATTGAATGGATATACATAAGTAATCTGTAACTGAAGCAATTTTTAAAATCTTGTTCTAAAGTAATGGCAGAGGTTCTAGAGGACTATGTTGACTATAGATTTCATTTCTGATTTGGTTTGTTTGTTTGATTGATTGAATGTTGCTCTGTTGATGTCAACACTTGGTGACCACGTAAATAATTTTTCTCAAGGATGATCTGTTCCCAGACTGGTCCTTTAGGTTTTCCAAGACCTTAAATCCATTGCTGCTATAACTCTATCTGCTTTAGATTCATGACAACTCTGGATTGATTTCTTCAAAGATCCATTTGTTTCTTTCTTGGCTATCCATGCTATTCCCAGAATATTACTTCAAAGTACAACTTTGCACTTCCATACACTATCTCAGGGAAAACAATTCCTTGAAGCTTTGTCTTCTTAATATCTGAATATCAGTTTCAAGGACTTAATGGCTAATACTCTAATAAGAGCTAGCATATTTCCTGACTTCCAACTCCTTTACTACTGATAGTCAATTCCAAAAGACAGATGCTCTCCACCACTACAATATCATCATTGTCAATTCTAAGGCTGCTTGCTGTATCTGTTATCATGAGTTTCATCTTCTTTATATTTAATCTTGGTCACCATAACACAGAGAATTGATGTTTCTTCTTCTACTTTTAAAATCATGCTCATCATCCAATTCGGCTTCCCTCGTTATAAACTCTACATATAGCTTAAATAAATAAGGGAGTAATAAACAATCTTATTGCACTCCTTTGCCAACCTAGAGCCAGACTGTTTCACCATGTTTTATCCTGACTGTGATTTCCTGATCTGTATATAAGTTTCACATGAGGATAATGAAGTTTTCTAGGATTTTCCACAGATATTCCAAATAACCACTGCTTTCTCCCTTGCAGCACAATAGTCCTCTCTTAATGATTGGTTCTTAATAACCATTTAAAACAATACGCTTGGAAAGGATGCTTTACAGCCTGCAAAACAGTTTGGGCTATTATAAAAATGTCACACTCCCCCCCCCACTTGATCACATTTTGCATGTTTGCCAGCAGGCTTAGACTTACAACTAGTTGCAGAATCCTGTGGTCATGTGATCATGATTTGTAATTTGTGGGGGTGGAGCAATTCTGGAAGGAAATGGTAAAAGAGTCTCGACTCACTAAGCAACTACATGGTTTTCTTAATGACCACAGTGACTCACTTTATAAAATGTAAATATGGTTGTAAAATTGAGTTGAGTCACATGGCGATCCATTTAATAACCCCCTGTCTTATGACCAAAATTGCAGACCCAATTGTGGTCATAAATTGAGGACTACCTGTATGGAATTAACCACTTGCCATGGTCATTAAAGTGATCTAATTTCAATAAACTTAGAGAGGGCTTGGGAAGGATTCCATGGATGAGGATCCTCAAGGGGAAAACAACTCAAGAAGCTTGGGAAATTTTGAAAAGCGAGATAATAAAAGCCCAGTCTAGCACAATACCAACAAAGAGGAAAAATAACAGCTCTCAAAAGAGACCAGCATGGCTGCATAAAGAACTCTCTGATAAATTGAAAGATAAAAAGGACAAGTATAGAAAGTGGAAAGAGGGGCACATAACAAAGTCAGAATATCAGCAAATAGCCCGAGTCTGCAAAGATGAAGTAAGGAAAGCTAAGGCTCATAATGAACTAAGGCTTGCGACCAAAGTCAAAAATAACAAAAAAAGCTTCTTTCAACATGTAAAAAATAAGAAAAAAGTTAAGGAAATGATTGGTCCATTAGTGGGTGAAAGTGGCAAGAAGGTGACAAGCAATAGTGAGAAAGCAGAACTATTTAACTCGTTTTTTGCATCTGTCTTTACACAAAGGGAAAAAACAGACCAACCTATCAAAAATAGTGCCATAAAAAACAGAATAGAAACACAAGTTAAGATAGGCAAGAAAATGGTAAGTGAGCATCGGTCCAGCCTAGATGAGTTCAAATCACCAGGACCAGATGGATTACACCCCAAGGTTTTCAAGGAACTGGCAGATGTGATCTCAGAACCACTGAACTATATTTTTCAAAGATCCTGGAGCACTGGGGAACTACCAGAGGACTGGAAAAGAGCTGATGTAGTTCCCATCTTCAAAAAAGGAAAAAAAATGGATCCAGGAAATTACAGACCTATCAGCCTGACCTCAATACCTGGGAAGATTCTGGAAAAGATAATCAAACAATGAATCAGCGAACACCTAGAGGCAAACAAATCATACTAAAAGCCAACATGTGTTTGTCAAAACAGATCATGCCAGACAAATCTATTGCATTCTTTGACCAAGTGACAAAATTAGTGGATCAGAGGAATGCTGTGGATATAATTTACTTGGACTTCAGTAAGGCATTTGATAAAGTAGATCACAACCTACTACTTGATAAGATAGAAAAATGTGGGTTAGACAGCATCACCACCAGATGGATTCGTAGCTGGCTGACCGGCCGTACTCAGCGTGTGGTCCTCAATGGAAACGCATCTACATGGAGGGAAGTGTGCAGTGGGTTGCCCCAGGGCTCTGTTCTGGGGCCAGTGCTCTTCAACATCTTCATCAACGATTTGGACGAGGGGATAGATGGGGAACTCATCAAATTTGCGGATGACACCAAGCTGGCAGGAATAGCCAACACTCCAGAAGACAGGCTTAAGATACAGGAGGGACCTGGACAGACTTGAACATTGGGCGCTATCTAACAAATGAAATTCAATGGTGAAAAAAGTAAGGTTCTACATTTAGGCAAGAAAAACCAAATGTACAGGTATAGTATAGGGGTACCTTGCTCAATAGTAGTAACTGTGAGAGGGATCTGGAGTCCTAGTGGACAATCACTTAAATATGAGCCAGCAGTGTGCTGCAGCTGCCAAAAAGCCAACACAGTGCTGGGCTGCATTAACAGAGGGATAGAATCAAGATCACGTGAAGTATTAATACCACTTTACAATGCCTTGGTAAGGCCACACTTGGAATACTGCATCCAGTTTTGGTCACCACGATGTAAAAAAGATGTTGAGACTCTAGAAAGAGTGCAGAGAAGGCAACAAAGATGATTAGGGGACTGGAGGCTAAAGCATATCAGGAACGTTTGCTGGAATTGGGTATGTCTAGTTTAATGAAAAGAAGGACTAGGGGACATGATAGCAGTATTCCAATATCTCAGGGGTTGCCACAAAGAAGAGGGAGTCAAGCTATTCTCCAAGGTGCCTGAGGGCAGGACAAGAAGTAATGGATGGAAACTAGTCAAGGAGAGAAGCAACCTGGAACTGAGGAGAAACTTCCTGACAGTTAGAACAATTAACCAGTGGAACAACCTGCCTCCAGAAGCGGTGAATGCTCCAACACTGGAAGTTTTTAAGAAGAGACTGGACAGCCACATGTCCGAAATGGTATAGGGTTTCCTGCCTGAGCAGGGGGTTGGACTCGATGACCTCCAAGGTCCCTTCCAACTTTATTATTATTATTATTATTATCCTTTGGCTTTCTTGTGTTAGTGCTGCCCAATATGTCTAGTTTAATGAAGAGAAGGACGAGGGGGACATGATAGCTGTGTTCCAATATCTCAGGGGCTGCCACAAAGAAGAGGGAGTCAAGCTATTTTCCAAGGCACCTGAAGGCAGGACAAGAAGCAACGGATGGAAACTAATCAAGGAGAGAAGCAACCTAGAACTAAGGAGAAACTTCCTGACAGTTAGAACAATTAACCAGTGGGACAACCTGCCTCCAGAAGCGGTGAATGCTCCAACACTGGAAGTTTTTAAGAAGAGACTGGACAGCCATTTATCTGAAATGGTATAGGGTTTCCTGCCTGAGCAGGGGGTTGGACTAGATGACCTCCAAGGTCCCGTCCAACTTTATTATTATTATTATTATTATTATTATTATTATTATTATTATTATTATTATTATTATTATTATTATTATTATTATTATTATTATTATTATTATTATTATTATTACTACTACTATCAGATGCTTGCACAGACTGATTATTCCGATTCTTGACAGTGGAGCCATTATAATAAATAATAATAATAATAATAATAATAATAATAATAATAATAATAATAATAATAATAATAATAATAATAATAATAATAATAATAATAATAATAATAATAATAATAATATACATGCCTGTTTGCTTTAGCTGGGCAGGTAGAATGTTCTTCACACTTCAGGTGACCCTGCTGGGACTGTGTATTCTTGGCATACACTTCTTAGGTATGCACATCCTTTCCAGTAGCAACACACTCGCCCCATGTCATGCAGCATGCAGCACAGGAGGACTTGAGGGAAGGATTTCAATTTTGGGTCTCTGATAGGGCTGAGTTACAAGACAGCACCTAGCTGATCTTGGCTAATTTTGACAAGCTTATCAGAACTGGCTCTACGTAGTGCTTGAATGGGAAACCACCAGGAAATATCAAGGCTAGATCCAGAGGGGAAAAATAACATGAAGGAAAGCAATATTTCTATATTGTTATCAAGACAACTACATGATCTCTGCGGCCTCATGGGTCGAGTTCGACCCAAGGAAAATGTTGCCTTTTTAATAATTTGGTGGAATTGAGGGGGCAAAAGAAAAATCTGCAGTCATCAAATGCATTGCAATCAAGTAATGCATTTGTTTATGTGAACCCATCAATAAAAACTTGATTTCCCTTTAGTACAGTACAATTGATGCTTGGCAGCTGCTTGTGTTTGCTACTTTATTTCAAGGTTTAGTGGGTTCAAAGTTGTCATCTGCTCACCAAACTTGTTGTCAAGCCAGATTTTAAAATTACTTGTTCCTGACGTAGTCTCTGGGCCACAGTGTTATGGGAAATCTCCCCCCCCCCCTCACCCTGGGCAACCTCTAGAGAAGCAATGTGGGAAATGTAGCTCTGCTTTTTGGAATTAGCTTTCTGTTCTTGGATACTTTTGTTATGACAGAGATGAATCTAAGACAGAGTACGTAGTCTCTGGGTTCTCATATGCAAATTTTGGGAAAGAAGTTTTTAACAGAATAACAGAGTTGGAAGGGACCTTGGAGGTCCTCTAGTCCAACCCCCTGCTCAAGCAGGAGACCCTATACCATTCCAGACAAGTGGCTGTCAACTTTTTTTCCTTGTTTCTATTGCAGAGAAAATCGTGTGTATTGATAATATTGTTACAACTGGACAAAATCACTCAACAGACATAAGAAGAATTATAGGAAGTAATTTATTCAGGGCACTGAAAACCTTTGCAGTTGTTTCTTCTGATGATTGGATGATGACACAAATTGCAAATCATATATGTAACTTCCAATGTTTTAATTGATTTATACAATTAAAATCTTAGGAAGTACTTTCAGTTTCCTTGAATTCAAGAAAGGACAAAATGTTTGAAAAACATTTCTTTCTTAACTCAAAGTAGCCATAAATTGGAAAATCTTCAATTTCCCCCACAACCAAAATAGTCATTGTCTTGAATACATCATGTAAGTATTAGATATCTCCTTGTCTTGATATTAGATATTAGATATTAGATATCTCATTGTCTTGAATACATCATGTAAGTATTAGATATCTCCGTGGTTGGCAATCTAAAGTCAATCTCAGGAACACTAATTACTTTGATATAGAAATGGCAATAACTTTGCAGAATTAGTGGCATTATGTCAAAATATTTTTTTAAAAAAATCCCAAACATTTAAAGCATATTAGTTTGTTCCTTTGTTGAAAATGTCTCTTAACACTTTTATTATGAAAAATCTGATTGCTATTCACTCTGTGTGTGTGTGTGTTTCTTTTTAATAAATTTACAGACGTCACTAAAATTCTGTTTTCACTTTGTCATTATGGGGTACTGAGTGTAGATTAATGAGAAAAAAATGAATTTCAACAACTCTAGAATCAGGCTGCAGCATAACAAAATTGACAAAAGTGAAGGGGGTCTGAATATTTTCTGAATGCAGTGTATAATATGCATGCCCATGCACACACACACACACACACATATCTCCAAAGCAGTTTCTTTATTAATATTTAGTAACTCCCTCCAGTTCTATTGTCAGAAAAGGTCAGTAACCTTTTGCTGGGGAAAATCTTAAAAACTGCCCTGGAAAGAATAGTTTCAGACATTTTCTCTCTTTTGTTATATGAATGCTCATTTTTAAAAATGACTATTTTGTTCAACAGAATATAGCTGCAAGCACAGCTATACATTATGTGTCTTCAGTATTCAAGATTTTATTTCAAAAGATAAACCCTAAGAAAAGCTATGTCAAAGAATGTGAATTCAGAATTCTTATTTTGCTATCCCACATCTTTGCTGCACCTCATATTCTTTTTATTTTATTTATCTATAAAATGTTTAACCTGTTTTTCTATCCTTTAAAAGAGTCTCGGTTGTTCATTTCTCAATAAATGCAACGTGTACAAAAATATCTCTTTTCATAGAAGCTAAATTAGCTATTCTTTGTTGTGAAATATTTAATTAAATAGCATAAATATAATTTAAACTACATTAGATAATGGTCTTGCCAGGGACTATAGGACATTTTCTTGTAATATTATTGTAGTTGTTTTATTTGATAAATCATGAGTAATTAAGAATAAAATACTATATAAGGACACTAATCATGTCATAGTGAATTATTTTAGGATTTTAGGGATACTTTTCTACAATATGTACTCTCTTTTATCCTGCATCTTTCTCTTTTAACTCAATTATCACTTAATATGGATTGAGATATTTGATTTGAAATTTCTGCTATGTTTTGTGCAAATACAATTTCTGCTATGTTTTGTGCAAATACCTTCAATTATTTTATTTGTTAGAAAAAGAAACATGGATTCAGATATATTCAATACTCAGATACATAGTCTAGTGAAAACAAAGACTGGGGCAATATTATAGCAGTGTTCCAATATATGAAGAGCTGCCACAAAGAAGAGGAGGGAGTCAACCTATTTTCCAAAGCACCAGAAGGCAAGACAAGAAGCAATGGATGGAAACTAATCAAGGAGAGAAGCAACCTAGAACTAAGGAGAAATTTCTAACAGTGAGAACAATTAACCAGCGGAATGGCTTGCGTCCAGAAGTTGTGGGTGCTCCATCACTAGAAGCTTTTAAGAAGAGACTGGACAACCATTTGTCTGAAATGGAATAGAGTCTCCTGCTTGAGCAGGGACTTGGACTAGAAGACTTCCAAAGTTCCTTCTAATGCTGTTATTCTGTGGGACCTCCCATTTCATCTTCAGAGAAATTTAAATAGTTGGTAGTTCTTCCGATCAAAAAAGATAAAAACTTTTCAACTAGGTTTTCAAAATTAAAAAATATTCACAGACTAGAAGTAGAGTGCAGATCGAGCACATGTCAAAAAGTCAGGCGAGAGTCACACTATTTCTCTTTTCAACATTTTTGCAATAGTAGCTAATATTTGTTTAACGTTCAGTGAGAACTTTAATATCAGCAGCCCTTACATCAATCCTGCAAGAAGGTTTAATATTATTACCTCTTATTGCAGCACGCTATTGAGGCTTAGGTTTTCTTTCAGTTAATGGAGGTCAAACAAGAGAAAATACGGGAACTTTTCTGTTTGAAGTTCAGTGTCTTCATCTCTGTAAAAGCAGGTGAATACAAAGGGGTCAGTGTGGGGTTAGGGCTATGATATAGGAAGATGCAACTCTTCATTTCATCTGTAAATCTCTCTCTCCACAGCTTATAGTAGCCTTGGCAATGAATTAGATTGGAACAAAGTATGAAAAGAAAGCATTATACCTCTGACCTTTACACTGTGTTTCTGATCCAATTCAGGCCACCTTCAGAATTATTTTTGTCACAAAATGGAAATACTGGGAACTCCAACTAATAAGCTTCCATACCATTTCTTTTACTGTTCACAATTTCTGAATGAGAGTAAGAACTAAGATGGTACTTCTAGTCGCCAATGCATATGTGACTAATGTGCCACACTAGTTCTTTGGTATTTTTGCTCTGCACACCAATATTACACAGTCAGTGCCTTAACACATAGCACATTCAGCACAGAGACATCAAAGTTATGTTTTTTGTTCTGTTTCAGAATATTTTCTCCAAAAATGTAAAGATAACAGTTTATATTCATAACTATTATTTTTGGATACACTTAACTCCTAAAGTTGTCTCTTATTTTTTTCTGGCTTCATTTGCCATCTGAGCAGTGTTTCATTAGAAATACTTTTTATAGAAAATTGCATGGTTGTCCCAGTTTAACTGACTTGTTGTTGCTTTTCTGTCATTTGTTGTGTATTGAAAAGATTTACAGAAATAAAGTGTTTATGCTATAGTGTCTTTAAAGTAAGTCCACCAAAACCTATTGATTTGGGAGTGAATCCCACTTACATTGCAGTCCGCATTCTTTAACATAATAACAACTATAATCATTGTAAATAACTTGGATGAAGAAGATCACTACAAATATCCAGGCATCCTTCAAGCTGTCGACATCAGGCACACTGAAGTCAAGAAAGAAGTTTGGTACTGAATACATCATGGGAGTGAAAAAGATTTTAAAGTCCAACTCAGTGGAGGAAATACCATGAAGGTAATTAACACCTGGGCAATTCCAGACATTAGATACACAGGTAGACTGGACTTAAACAGAGCTAAAAACTCTGGATAGGAAGATCAGAAAATAATCACAATGAATCATTCCTTCTTTTACATAGTTTGTTTGTTTATTTGTGTCAGACATTCACACAGGAATGTTGACTGTCTCAACTTATGAAGGAGCATAGGTGGGTATGGAATGTTACAAGTACAGCAGACAGTTGAAGAAGAAAAAAGGGTGCTGGAGAAATATCTGAAGAACATGAAAAAGATACATTGAACTTACGGAATAGTTGGTGTTTCCTACAAGAAAAGAGTCCAAGGAGATAACAAGAAGAAATGGCAATACTGTAGCTAAAAGTAGGAAAACTGAAGAAAGAGACAATGATACTAATTCTCGTAGCACAAGACCAAGCCTTAAGAACAAATGCATACCAAAAGCCATAACTGAGAACACAGCAACAGACAGCAAATGCCACCTCTGTAAAGACACTGAAGAAACAGTGGACTGTCTGATTAGCTGCTGCAAGATCACACAGACTGATTATAAACAACAGCATAACAAAGTCATAAAAATATTGCATTGGAATAACTTCAAGAAATATCACTGCAAGAAAGAACTGGTGGAACCACAAAATAGAGAAATAATAGAAAATGAAGAAGCCATGGGACTTTAGAATTCAGACAGACACGCAACTGCTACATAACATCCCAGACATAGTAATTGTTGATAAGAAAGACAAAGAAGTCTGAATAGTAAATGGGGTAGTACAAGGAGACAGCACCGTGGAAGAGAAAGAAAATCCACAAAATACAAAGACCTGCAAATAGAAGTAGAATGACTATGGCAAAAGACAGCAAAGGTAGTACCAATAGAAATAGGCACCTTGGGTGCAATCCCAAAATATTTGGTTAAAATGTGAATCATCAGCATTGACAAAATCACCATTAGTCAATTGCAAAAGGCAGCTTTACTGGGAATCACTTACATCCTGCAACAATACCTTTAACACCATCAAATATCCACATCTGCCTATCTCAAGTCCTTGGGAAAGACTCCATAGGTGGACAAAAGTGCCAAATCTAATCTAACCAACAGTAGTGTGTGTGTGTGTGTGTGTGTGTGTGTGTGACAGTGCATCCATACTATGGTGATCTTGCTAACCTAAAGAACTCCACCCTTAAGAAAATACCCACAATTGTCAATTGTTCTTCAAAAAGTAGAGTATGGTTATTGTTAGCTGTGGCTCACAGGCTGATGTTGGAAAAATATAAAGCATGGAAGAAAACCAAAGTGAAATTTGAAGAAAGATAAAGGGCAGACAAAATCAGAATTCATATCCTGACTTACTTTTAGCTGCACTTTTAATAAAAAAAATGGGAACTCTAATTGTTCACATGCACAAATAGTGATTAGCATTAATGAATCCATTTTCTCCAAATAAATAAAGCTATTAAACCAAAGATGTTCCCTTTCTCCTATTTGGTTTGACAGTTATAGTATTAGCATAGAAAATTAGGATAAATAAAGAAAAATCGTAATATAAGCATCATGTAATAAATCTGTTGCTATTGCTATTCTTATTTCTTTAAAACCATAGTAGAATTATAACAAATGAATCTGAATTTAATACATTTTATGCAGTAGCAGGCTTAGAAGTTAATTTTGACATATTCATTGTTATTTAAACCTTAAACTTAAATAAATACAGACAGTGCTTCAAGAAGCTACTGGACGTCATATTTGCCCAAGAGAATTTAGACATTTAGGAATAATTATTCAAAGGATTAGTTCCAATTTAAGCAAGTAATTATGGCCCTTTTCTGTACAAGTTTAAAAAAAGAATTTAAGTCATGGCAATATCATTATCATTATTTGGTAGTATAGCTGCTTTCAGAAATACCATTTTGAATTAGACAGTTCCATTGTTTAGGGGCTTCCTTCCATGCATGGCAAAACTTCTCTCTCTCTCTCTCTCTCTCTCTCTCTCTCTCTCTCTCTCTCTCTCTCTCTCTCTCTCTCTCCCCCTCTGTCTCATATACACACATATAGGCACATATCAGTGGTGGGATTCAAATACATGGACAACCAGTTCTCTTATTGGATGCAGGCATGGGCCTCCGAGGCCTAGAACAGACTTCTGGAAGTGGCATCCATGCACTTCCAGCAGGCCATTCTAGGCCTGGGAGGCCTTCTCCAAGCCTTCCAGGTTTAGAATGGGTATCCATGCACTTCCGGTGGGCCATTCTAGGCCTGAATGGACTTCCAGAAGCAGTGTGCATTCAGCCGGTTCTCCAAACTCAGCAAAATTTAGCTACCAGTTCTGCCGAACTGGTGTGAACCGGCTGAATCCCACCACTGGCACATATACAGAGTTAGGTAAACCTAATGGATGGAGATTTAGACCTCCACAATGAAATATTATTATTAAAACAATTGTTTCATGTCATTTCAATTTTAGGTTAGCTAGGATAGAAACATTTATGAGTGGTCCTTGGTGCTCTCTGAGCTTGATTGTTTTCTTGAAGATGGTTCATTACCCAAATTACCCAGAGCACTGGTTATGTTACCCAGTTTGGGTAAAGAAACATCTGCAAGAAAACAGTCAAGCTCAAAGAGTACCATGGACCCCTTATTTCAATCCTAAGCTACAAATATTCTCCTTTAATGGTAGAATCATTTATATCCAACATTAAAGAATAAATATATGTTTTACAAAACCAAAATTGTATAAATCAAATTTGTAAAAACCAATATTTGGGTTTTACTCTTTCTCCTATTTTTCTTTTAAACATTATTTTGTGCAACTTCCCACTTCAGTACAAGGAGTTGGAAGGCAGAAAACTTTATAGGATTAGAAAAGTAATTACGGATTGAAACTATGTTGTTGCTGAACAGACATTTCAAAAGAATTGCTCACAAAATTCAAATTGCTTTTTTTATCATATTTTAGAAGCCAATTTGATCTTTTCATTTATTACTATTAGGAACATTTGAAGAATGTCAACATTTAAAATCTCAGAAATCAATCAATTAAGTAAGACTGGTTCTTCTTAAAAAGTCTTTAAACATTAAAATGGATAATTTTGAATTTAATTCAATTAACATTATTGGTTGTGTTTCCCTTCCTTCCTTCCTTCCTTCCTTCCTTCCTTCCTTCCTTCCTTCCTTCCTTCCTTCCTTCCTTCCTTTAATTCTGTTTAGCAAATTATCAGGGCACCACACATTCACAGTGGAACTATGCTCCAGTGAAATGGCATCATGTAATTGATAAGTTTTCCAGACTTTATTGGTAAGGTTTTAAACCAATTGCTAATATAAAAATGTCCAGCTACATTTTATTTAGCAAGTTATTTACTGTAATAATTAACCAGCACAAACTATTTATGATCAAAACAATCTGAACTTTGTTAGTAAATCCTAATATTGGTTTACTATTCATTTTTCTTAAAGCATATAAATTGAAGCAATATGTGGATGGTTGTGATAGTTTTTACCTGGGCTGCATATAATATGAATTTATTGTGGAGTTATTGTTATTGTTATTTTATTTGTTACTGCTGTTCACCACCAAGGCCTAAGATTGAGCTGGGTGGCAATACGTAAGTAAGTAAGTAAGGGTATGTAAGTAAGTAAGTAAGTAAGTAAGTAAGTAAGTAAGTAAGTAAGTAAGTAAGTAAGTAAGTAAGTAAGTAAGTAAGTAAGTAAGTAAGTAAGTAAACAAACAAACAAACAAACAAACAAACAAACAAACAAATAAATTCTTGTTAGCTGCTAAGTTTGTTGGTGAAAACCACTGAAAAAATTATGATATATTTTTCTTTGCTTTATTGCCATTGAATTATGGGATATTGTCTTGAATTCAGAGAAGCAACAAGATATGTCTGTTTATCTATCATCTGCCTGCCTGCTTATCTACACACATGCATATATACACAAGCATAGGGAGAGAGGGAGTGACAAAGAGAGAGAAAATATGTTGCAAAAGAGTTGTTCAACTTTTTGAACATTATTAATATAAGTAAACTGGACAGAATGGAAACTTATCCAATCTGTGCCAAACGTTGAGAAAGGTCAAGAAAAAGAGGGAGGGAGAAAGAGAGATTAATGTAAGGGAATCATCAAGAAACTTCATCTCATTCTATATTGATTTTGCTGTTGTGAGTTGGTTCGCACTGAAACTTATTATAATTGGCAGTCCTATATGAATGTGCAATTAACCTACCACTCATCGTTCTTCAAGACCCCCATCAAAAATATTCAGCAACGATTGGATAGTTCATGGAGAATCAAGGTGACATTCTTGTGAGATCCCAAAGGTGCTTTTTTCTTGTGTTTTTTTTTAAAGACGTTTCGCTTCTCATCCAAGAAGTTTCTTCAGCTCTGACCAGATGGTATGGAGTGGAAGGATTTATATTGCTTGCAGACAGTTGGCCATTTGCAAGCAATATAAATATAAATATAAATAATATAAATATAAATATAAATATAAATATAAATATAAATATAAATATAAATATAAATATAAATATAAATATAAATATAAATATAAATATAAATATAAATATAAATATAAATATAAATATAAATATAAATATAAATATAAATATAAATATAAATATAAATATAAATCCTTCCACTCCCCACCATCTAGTCTTGGATGAGAAGTAAAACGTCTTCAAAAGAAACACAAGAAAGTCCAGTTGCCTCCTGAAAAAAGCACCTTTGGGACAACCATACCTGGATGACTGAGAATCTCCATAGACATTCTTGTGAGATCTTATTTTGGTCTAGTCCAGGGGTCTTCAAACTTGGCCCTTTTATGACTTGTGGACTTCAACTACAAGATTTCCTCAGCCAGCCATGCTGGCTAAGGAATTCTGGGAGTTGAAGTCCACAAGTCATAAAAGGGCCAAGTTTGAAAACCCCTGGTCTAGTCCTTGCTTCTTGTTCCTTTCACTGATTTCCTTCCACTCAACAAAGTTGTATTGGGTTTGTGCTGCATGAATCCTCCCAAAGAAAGAACAACTAAATCTTTCTCTGGCTAAATTGGTAAAAACAATTTCTGGTACTTCTTTCTAGCAACCATAATTCTTTGCAGTTCTGTCCCTCAATTGATATAATTTCTGATCAAATATATTCCTTCCAAGACAAATATTCATCCTGTGGGTGTAAAGAAACCTTTTTTTAACAATGTGTACTGTAATCAGTGATTCATTGCCTGAATCAAATACTTTTGAACAGAATGTGAGTGAAATTCAAAAATGTCATTGCATGTGTCATCTCCTTGTATAACATTTACTTTTAATTAAACCATCTTTTCTTTTATAGGAAGCACATAATTGATCTTAATTTTTTTTTTTATAGATTGAAGCAAAATTCTAACTTTTTTTTTAATGTTTGCAGGGTTCAGCCCAGGCATCATATTAAAGTACAAAAAGATTTTTTTAAAGAGAATTGAATTCTATGTATCAGCAGTGTCATTCTGTTTGGTTTTTTTCTTGGCAACAATTAGGCCCTCAATACCTTAGCAGGCTTCATTTGTGAGACTTCTCTAGATTTCTTGTAAAATGAGAGAATATGGATAGTCAACCACCAATTTACCTCATAAATCCACCTCAAATAAGCTGTGGTGGGGACATTAAGAGAAATATAATTATGTAGGTCCCAGATTCAGCCAACATTTGCTAGTGGCCAACATTATTTCAATCCATTAGTCCTGCTGTTTGGGGAGGCAAAAGTAGTGATGGAAAAGCTGTCTCAGATTTTTAATTCCAATCTCAAAGGAAGTGGAAAGAACCTTTCCTTCACCTCAATTTTCCTCACTGACTCTTTCAGCAGCTCACTTGGGGCACTGATGTAGGCTGAACGATCTTGAGACATAAAATGTATGGCATGTGGGCAGGGCAAGGTGATCTATAAAAAAAATAATCTAAACATTGTCATCTCCTATATATAAGCCAATTGTCAAGTTCAAGAAACCAGAACGACTCGCGAATACAGGTCATCTTAACTTATGACTGCAAGACTGTTGTTAAATGAGCTTTGCCCCATTTTACAACCTTTCTTGTCACAGTTGTTAAGTTAGTAACACAGATGTTAAATGAATCTGGCTTCTCCGTTGACTTTGCTTGTCTGAAGGATACAAAAGATGATCACATGATCCCAGGACACAGCAACCATCATAAATACAGGCCTCCTGCCAACCATCTGAATTTTGTTTAGGTGACCATGGGGATGCCACAATGGTTGTGTGTAAAATGGTCATAAGTCACATTTTTCAATGCTGTTATTCCTTCAAATGGTCCTTAAATGAATGATCATAAATCCAGGACTATCTGAAACAGATGCTTTATTGTTAATCACCTGTGTTGCTAGAATCTTGTCAGGCTGAATGCTTTTAGAGATTTGGGTGGAGGTCAGTTCTCTGCAACTTTCTGCAGTACAAAGACTCTAAATCACGGCCCTCTCTTAACACGTCCTCTGGTCTAGCTGGAGATTCTACCATAGCAATGTTGTGATGAAAACAAATTTTGCATTTTCAAACAATCAACACTATTGTCATATAAGAACATATTTCAATTGATAATGAAAAAAAAGAACATTTCAGACAAAATATCTTAAGTGGAATAAAGATTTTTTTACACTTACCTTACCTATGAGATGACCTTGTCTATGTGTGAGTGACAGTCCTGTTTTGCCATGCACAATTGTCTCCTCCATGGTCTTGGATTTTCTTAAATGCAAAGAAGGAATGGGGATAAAACTTTAACCATTAGACTTTTCAGACCAGAAGTGTTGGTAGGTAAGGAGACTCTTGAGCAATGAAGTAACAAGTATCAAAGAACTACAGCCCTAACAGCTTAATTGTCATCTTGAAAAAAGCTTGAAAATACTACTTAACAGTAGAATGAGTGAAATTTTAATAAATGTAGCAAAAGTAAAAGAGGGAGAGGGGGAGGAAGTGGGCAAAGGAGAGAAAATTGCAGTCTGCTAAAATCATAGTTTGATTCTTAATCTTTAGATTTCAAGTATAGCTCTCGGCTCATCTAAATGAGAAGTCTATGACACTAAAGTGGTGTTGAAGGCTAGGTAACATTTACAATTCTCTAGAAATAAACACAGCGGCAAAAGATTTCTGCCTCAAAATTTGCATCTAAAAACAGGTCAGAAAAATAACTTAAAAAGAGGAAACTGAAGAAGTCTCGTTGCCACTTTAACACATTTTAATTTTGCATGCAAAATGATGTGTATTTAGAGTCCTATTGATATGTTAATACTCTTGACAGCTCCTCAGTTTTTTAATTGGAGATTATGAAGACTTGCTGCAAATGCATATTTGCAACCAAGATAGTGTTTTATTCAAGGACCTGGTTAATTTCAGAGTATGTTTTTCAGTTTGAATAATGTTTTCCTTCCCCCTGGTCATCTGATTTCCGGAAACGGCTGGCTTTAATACTAACCACTATTTTCTGACTTTCCCTATCATCCTTTCAAAGTCCATAATTCCCAGCCAATTCAGCCATAGGATTTCTCGATATTTTAGCACAGAACATCTGGAGAACATTAGATTTGGCAAAGTTGATCTACACCATAAAAAAATGAGCACCATAAAAAAACTGGAACTATTTAAGTGGATATATCAGAGGCCAAATATACCATGTTCTGGATCCAATTAGATACAATCATTTGGGTTTTTTTTTTATTTGGGAGACTTTTTCCTTCCTTCCTTCCTTCCTTCCTTCCTTCCTTCCTTCCTTCCTTCCTTCCTTCCTTCCTTCCTTCCTTCCTTCCTCTTTCTCTCCTCTTCCAGTTCAGTCTGTAAATCAGTTTTTGAGCTAAAAGATTAAGTATCAAATGAAAGAGAAGGAGAGGAAAAGGAAACCAGGTACCAATTCTAAAAGTCTAATAATAGTTATTATATAATGACAGCTGGAAAACATTCAGTGAAAGAAAAGCCTGCTGCTGATTTAGTCCTGCTTCACAATGTGTCTTTCTTTGTTGCAGCCCCCCAAAATAGCTCTTCCAGGAGACAATTGAGGCAGGAAGATGACAGCGCTGATCTTTCATCAACAGAGGTGTCTGCCACAATGATGCCAAAAGGAAGAACTTACACCCTTTCATAGTTGGGTCACAGTGTTGTATCCAAGAACTTAAAGCATTAATCAGTAGTAGATAAACCAAACATTTATTTTGTTCAGAATTTTGTTTACACACACACACACAGAGAGAGAGAGAGGGAGAGACAACACAAAGAATATATGTGGAAGACATAGTTAGCTCTTGAACCAGTTGTACAAAGGAAACCTTATGATTCTTCACACGTTGCTAGGAGTTCTCAGTGAGAAATTCACTAAAATACAGCTTTACAGTTGCTACTAATCCACCACAAGGCAGCGAGCATTTCCACACATTTCTTCCAAATCCCACAAAATCAGTTTGAAGCTGTCATGGTTGTCTTAGCTGTCCCCAGCCTGGAAATATCATTACCACATGAATCATTCAGTCCCCTTTCCCCAGGTAAACAACTGGGCAGCATAAAAAATGATGCTGAAAGTATTGCTCAACCATCCATTTTCATGTTTATTTCACAGTGTAAACCTGTCCCCCCCCCCAACTAGTCAGTTGCTAAGAAGAACAAGCAGTGACAAAAAGCTAGTAGCATTTTGGGAAGACACCAAAATGGTGGGAACTTTGCAGGGAAAATGAGGAAGGTGAGCTGGATTTGACAGTTGAGTAGCAAGAGGTCACAATAATTTCTACTAATAGGAGATCCAAAGCTCCCCAGAGAGTTAGCATCAAAATATTTTTTTTTAAATGTAATAAGCACAATCTGTGATATCCAACAATTGATCTAGAAATACTCAGTTGCTGAACAGAAACAATGATTTGGGGGCCATCTAATTCCTAATTAGGAACACCTAATTCCCAGATACTGTCTTATCTCTAAATATATTTACCCATGTAGTATGGCTGTAGCATTATTATTATCCTTCTCATCTTCTCTACTACCCTCTCTTATTGGTATCATTATTATGATTATTATTACTCTGTTGTTTTGCATGTACACAGAGAGCTTCTGCACTGGAGACAAATTTCATGGCCAAATAAACTATTATATCTGATTGGAGAATGGCGCTATGACTTTGTGTAGCAGTACCCCAGCTGCAAGGGAGTAAATCTATCATTTGTCTTTCTGTCTATCTCCATCCATCCACGCATAGACACACAAACATGGACCATTGTTGGATTTGTTTTCACAGCTTGATAGTTATTCTAAGAAGCCAAACCATAGAACATCTCATAAAACAACAGATATGAAGAAGATGCATTATGATTTGATAACTGAAAATCCTGGTTTTATGATTAAACCTGAAAAAAATGATATATTTGAGTTTATAAATGGGTAATATGGCTCTTAAAAACCCACTGAAAACATAGAGTTTGAATTCCTATTGGAATATTGCAAGAATGTCTCAGATTTGTACTCTGCTAATCCTGCTAATTACTATCAGTTAGCAATACAGCAACAGCCCATATGATTATTCTATGTATAACTACTCAGACTTTGTTCCACTTATGTCATTGCTCTCATTACATCATGGTAAGAATTACAATGGTGCACATACCTCCAACAATTGTACCACTCCTTAGGAATTAAAGAAGACTTGCTCAAATAGCAAATGAAGAACGCGTTCTGGAAACTGACAGGATCCTTTTAAAATCATTATCAGAGGCAAAAAAATGTATTCTGTTCACTTTTCTAAAACAATATGGAGAGATTGTGAAGTTTAAGAAGGCACAACAGTCATATAATCAAGTCATTTCTGCATCAAGGCTTTTAAAATAATTGCTTACCAGATCTATCTGAATTACGTAGCAATCAGAGGCAGTTAAGTTTTTCATCTCAGATAGCTGAAGTGATTTCAGCATTAGTTCTCGTTTTATATTCTTCCTAATTTAATACTTATTTTATGATCTGATAAGACAGTTATTAACTGATTGCCTATGAAGACACCATTTTCTTTCCCAATTCTCCCTGTTCTGATGTCAACATTTAATGTATAGTCCTGAAACAATATTCACAGATGAAATCAGATGCTAAATATGGAAAATATCTGTTTCTCTTGTCACTTTGAGGAAGTTTTCTTATCTAAGTAACAAATGGATTTGTGACATTAACACTCTCCCAGCTCTGACTTCAGCCATTATCTGTGTCATCAGATGCCAAGATCAGGGTCAAAGTAATATAAGATGCTCTAAATAAACTTAGTCACTGGGATTTTTTTGTTCTGACTTTTTTTTTTTTTGCATAAGGCTTTCCACAGATTTGTGAAGCCAGATGCTTCCCCCCCCCCCGGCTATACATCTATTTTTGATTCACTGTTATTTGATCCCCTTATCCAAATTCAGTTGTGTGGCTTATGTTCCTATGTTACAATAAATGGGATAAATAGAAGTCTGGATAGGTTTCTAATTCTCACCCAGAAGCTTTGTCCTCACATAAGAGGAAAATGTGGAGAAAAATTAGAGAAGAAACTTGAGGCTTTAATTTAGCTTGGACAGAGTTCACCTCCTGATTAAAATCTTCAAAAGTGGCAGCAAAGAAGATTGCTTATTTTTAAGTCTGTCCTTTTTAAACAAGGTACTTTAGGGGACAACCCCCCCCCCCCCCGCTTATTTAACTTCTAAAGTAAATGCTTCAAAATAATCAGATGATCCCAGTCTTGTATCAAACTTCTTTAGAAAAAATAAATTATAGATAAAAATATTGAATCTTCCCCATGTGCATTTGAAATGCCTAGATATAGTGAGAAGGAAATAATTTTATGGGCACTTAAGTAAAAATCTTGCAGGTTCAATGGCTCTTCAGAATATACAACATAACATTTCAAACCACTAATGCTGGAAGCTAAAACATCTCACCAAATAACTGAAATCAGTTCATACTTTTTAAAAACAAGCAAATGAAAGTGTTCTTGGGTGAGCTGAATCAAAGAGTATATGTATGTACTGTATGCATGTATGTATTTAAGACTTTCTTCAAAACTTATAGCAACTGACTCACCAATTTAAGTGGAGAATCCTGAAAATGTTTTTTGTCAGGCTAGCTGATTGAACCTTTTTATTGATTCAGTTTGATTTATATACCTGCCCATCTTCCCTTACAGATTCTATGTAACTCAAAAAAAGTTAAAGACAGTATAATAACATAATATAAAACATAAACAGCAGCCAAAAAGCCAAAACAGAAAAGGAAGTGAATACTCCCAAGCAAGATGAGAAGAACTTCTGTTCTTAAAGTGATTCACAGTTAATATGAGTGAAAGTAGTCTTTCAGGTAAGATCCCAATCCATTTGTCTTTAAAGGTTAAAGGCTGTAAAATGTAAAACAAGCAGAGAATGGCAAACAATGTCACATGACTTTGGGAACTTTTTGCTCTACCCATCAATTGAGAATCCCTTGGTTGACAGCTAACTTTTGTCTAGCCATTTATCTGGAAATTGAGTCATTCCAAGACCAGCCCTTTCTTGCAACCAGCCATGAATTCATTTGATCTGTAAAAAATTGTTTCTTGCCATGCAAGAAAATTTATTTTTCATAATTTATAAATGAGATACCAGCTTCTTTATTTTTTTCTTATATTTTTTTCTAGCACAAATATGAATAAATTATATAATTATAATTTTACATGCACAATGGCACACAGACACACATAGAGTCTTATTGGACTGAGGTGCTATACAAAATTTGTAAACACAATTACAGTTCAAATTGCATTTAAAAATAATATCACAAACCTAAAATTTTAGAAGTAAGTTATTTATTCTAAAGAGCAGATTAAAGATTCTCTCCTCTTCCTCTCTGCTTTCTGAGGACTGACCATATTTTCCTGTTTAGTGAAAACTCAAGACTGTTGTTGGCTTCCACAAGAAGAGTGATACAATAATACTCCATCATGTTATGATACCTCAAGCTGGAAAAAAAAGTTATTATCATATTTTAAGGTGTGCCATGACAAACATATATTTTATCTAAAAAGTCTAAGCTGGGGAGATAAAAGCTTACAAGCACAAACTACACACTTGCATCAAGCCATTTTCCCTCTTCCTAGCCAGCCAGACTCTGCTTTGTGATGAGGGCCTAGAATTTTGAGTCATAGTCCTAAGACAATAGGATGGCTGGTCAATCTATTCATTCATTTTTGGCACATTTTACAAACTTATAAAATTTATTCCAACCACATTCTTGTGTTTCCCCTCTATATATCTAAATATACTTCTAATTTCTTTTTTCTTTTCTATTCTCTATTAATTCTTCGATCTCAGCACAGATAATTGGAAAAATGGTAAAACTACATTCTCATTTTTTATAAGAGAAAGGAAGGAAGGAAGGAAGGAAGGAAGGAAGGAAGGAAGGAAGGAAGGAAGGAAGGAAGGAAGGAAGGAAGGAAGGAAGGAAAAGTAGTGGATGACGATGAATAATTTCAAACCATGAATACTTACCTACAGAAAAGAAAATGACTAGCCTTTGCTTCTATAAAACCGAAAAATGGAAGGGCACAGCAGCAGGGAATTGGCCAATGGTGGAATGTAATAATCTAAAGTCTGGACTGAAAGGTCATTAAAGAGAGATCCAACCTAGAATTAAGGAGAAATTTCCTGACAGTGAGAACAATTAATCAGTGAAACATCTTACCTCTGGAAGTTATAGGTGATCCATACTGGAGGCTTTTAAGAGACTGGACAATCATTTGTCTGGAATGGTATAGGATCTCTTGCTGTTGGGAGGGGGCTGAAATAGAAAACCACCAAGGTCCATTCCAGCCCTATGATTTTATGTTCTGATCTTTTGCCAAAATATTTCAACCTGCAATTTTGATTTTTCTTACAATTAAGCTGTCATGAGTACAAGCGAGGAGTTACTTCCATAGTAGATGTCTTTCTTCTTGTGTGAATCAACACCTCAATTAAATAGAATGTTTACTTTATTAATGATGGAACTAGCTTTAACTTTGTTTTTATATTATTCTTATGAATTGATGTGATTTTTAATGCTGCACAGAGAAATGCTTCGCGATACACATGGGGTAAGCAATGAAGCCTTCTTCTAAGAGATGAAGCATCCATGTTTTCTGGAGGCCTGGAGCTGATGGGTGTATATGTGCAATGTGTACATACAATACTTCATCTTGCCGTGTGATATGTCTGTGCATGAACATGCCAAAAAATCCAGTGTAGAAAGGCTGTTGATAGAACTGTACTGAGGCTGCCAAAGGACCCAGCTGCCTCAGTGCATTGTATACAAAGCTTGAGCACACAATTTAATATTTAAAACCAGGAAGCGAGGTGAGGCAGAGGAAGAGAGGAAGGAAGGAAGGAAGGAAGGAAGGAAGGAAGGAAGGAAGGAAGGAAGGAAGGAAGGAAGGAAGGAAGGAACTTTTAAATGAAGAAAAAGAAATACAATGGCAATCTCATGTTTATCCAAGAACTGCAAAAGAAATGTCCACAAAATAACAGAACATGAACACATCATTTATAAATGAGCTACCAGCACAATGAAAACAATTTCAAAAGCTGTCATGCTTGCAGATAGATGCAAATACTACTTCAGAAAGCTGCTTCAAGAGACTTGTGGCATTGCATTTGACAGTTCTATTGTATCAGCATACACTAAGAACTTCTGAAGGAAAATAAAAAATGAACATCATTACAGCATAATCTTCATTCTGTTAAAGACCCAGGGACTGTTGCTTAATATTCACTGTAATATTGCCAAAGAGATATATATTGAATACCAAACAAGAAAGAAAGCCACATCTCTTTTGTGCAGAATTGTTGTTTCCATTGTGTAATGACTGAGTTTGTTAGCAATTGATCCAACCTTCTGTTAGTTCACTGTTCTATTTGCATACAAAAGCTTTCTGGAATGACTGTTGGATTTACAAAGTCTTATCTTAGGAGGGAGGTTGCAGGAGATGCTGAAAGCCTTACCCTGCAAACTTGAGTCCAGCTCACAATGTTTTTGTGCCACAGTTGGTATTCCTATATTGCTTTCTAGCAACAGCAAGAGAAAAATTCACAAAGCAATTGGCAAAAGCAAATATCCAAACCAATTCAATCTCCTCCAAACTAAACTGTCAAAAAAAAATCTCTCCCCTTTCTGTTGCCCCCTCCCAAAAAACCAGACCCCCTGAAGGAACTAAGAAAATCAGTTAAATTAAATGAAACCAAATCAGGAGAATCTGGCATGGTTTGAGGACAGACGGATTAAATGTTGAGTTTTTCACTTTCTAATACTAATTACCTTGACAAGTATAGAGTCAGATAATTCAGTGATGACAGTAATTCTAATAGAAATATTTAGTTTCTAGAATATGAAAATTAATACACATGCAGAGTTAGCCACACATTTTTGTGATCAGATCTCTATAATTGTTGTTGTTGTTATGAAATTCTAGCTTCCAGAAATCTACTCATCCTGGTTAATGGCAGGAGATGCTTAAGAATAACTGACTGCGTTGGAAAATGGCAGGCATGAACAGATGGCAGTAAAACAATATCAAAACTCTTAAATCTTGTTTCCATCTAGAATTTATCTGAATTTATGCATCCCAAATCAGGGAGCTCTAGGGATGCTGGGAGTTGCAGTTCATCAATGTTAGAAGAATCACAAGTTCTCCATCTTGGCACACAGAATATCTTACATCTTTTGTTTGTTTACATTTGCTTCACTGAAAAAACAAATCTCCAAAAGCTGAACAGACAAAGAAAATAATTATCCACAGATTTATTTTTTCTGGCTTAGATTTGCTTCCTTCTCCTCGGGGAGAATTAGGGAAAGGGAAGACAGAGCGATAACAGCTTTTTTTGAGTGTGTGAATATAAAGCAACACTGACTTTTCTGCTATTATTAGTCTTTTTTTTTTCTTTTACAGATACATTTACAATAAGTACTAAGAACATTTTAATTTTCCTATTTGTAAGGCAGAACGTGCAATCAGTTACTGGGGAATTATGCAAAAAAAAAAAAACTGCCAACTTCACTTTGTTTTTTCTATATTTCTCTGTGAGAGTGAAAAAGTTTATTTTAAATGTACATAAAGTCAAGGTAGGAATCCAGGTATCCCGGTGAAAAACCAGGATCTCACAAGGTCAATCTGCTGGCCCTCAGGCCGTCTTGATAAAACAAGGGCATTGTTACAATTCCCAAGTGCTTTTCATGTAGGAACGTTTCCTTCCAAAAACATGAATGCTAGAACTTGATTCATTCCCTTGGCTCTTATTGTGCATGAAGTAGATTTAGCTATGAATAAATTTATCCTGAATCTAAAGAATCTGATTCTAAATCCAGCTGGAGACAAATGTAGGCAGATCAGTTTCTGTTGCTGTGCATGACTCAGATTTGCACCTCAGTCTTGTTGTATTTATTTTCCAGTAAATTTGCAGATGAAGCATTGCTATATACATCTCCTCTTTCCCCCTAATTACATAGTGCTTAAAGATTACATTGTTTTTCTCAGTGTGCCTATAATTTCCAGAGGAAAAATAAGCTCTGATGTCACTAAAGCGCATCTTGAGAGGGCCTGGAACTGAGTCAATTCTCACATGAATTGCTGCAAAGCCAGAGGAAGACCTATGACAAATCAAGGCCTGAGGAAAAGTGCAACATTCAGCATTGCACAATAAGTCTCTTGCTTGCCAGAAATGTCTTCTCTTTCTTCTCTTGTTCCCTGCATAACCCAATGTGACAGATGGTTCCCCAAAACTTATAGAAAAGATTTGGGAAGGAGAAAACACATAGATTTACAGAGAAATTTGTTTTAGTTGCAAAAGGATATGCTTGGATACAATCCAACCTGTTGTTTAGGAGGAAGGAAGGAAGGAAGGAAGGAAGGAAGGAAGGAAGGAAGGAAGGAAGGAAGGAAGGAAGGAAGGAAGGAAGGAGGGAGGGAGGGAGGGAGGGAGGGAGGGAGGGAGGTTATTTGGAAATAAATGTGGGTTATGCATCTGTTCAGAAACATCAAGGGCCCCCCAATTGGCACTGGAAGTTTAAACAACATTTGGAAATGGAACACAAACATTTGATTTTCCTTTTCAGATGATAAAGAACCTCCCTATTTACAGCTTATTTACCCAGCTTGGTTGCCCTGCTGCCAGTTCAGGCCAACCACCACTTTAGGAGAGCAGGAATGGATGAGGTCACTCTGTACTCTTCATTCTCATAGTAAATGTAACATTTAGGCACATTCTTCTGATAAAATTTTAAGGAATATATTTTTCCTGCATGTTGTTGTCTGTTTTGATTGATGCACTTTGATGCATTGCAGCCTAACTCCAGCAGGAACATCCCAGTGTATCAACTCACAATTTGCTATATATTTGAACATGTGTTGGAACTATCTTTATAAATATTTCTATAACAGTATGACCGGTGCCAGAGGCGGCACTCAGAGCCCTCTCTGTGGGCACGCGCCATCGCCCCAGTCCTAGGCCTTCAGCTGGGTTTTATAAAACCTTTTCGCTTTAGGCCTCCGCCGCCGTGTGCAAAAAAAAAAAAAAAGGTTCAATCAGTCAATTTCAACTTCTCGCGGAAAAAAAGATCTTGCAAAGTTGGAATTGATTGATTGAACTTTTTAGTCCCACCCAGTCCACCGTTACCACCACAGCCACGCCCACCCAATGGGCCACGCCCACCCAATTGGCCACACCCAGCCAATGGGCCACATCCACCCGGCACTCTATGATGCATAAGTGGGTTTTGGGTTGCAGTTTGGGCACTCGGTCTCTAAAAGGTTCGCCATCACTGCCTTAAGATATCTATATATCCTTTGACTTTTTTTAAAATAAGTCCTGTTGACCAATGTTTTATCACTGTTCAAATCATTTGATGTAAGGATTTCATTGCTAAGTTTGGGAAGAGCTCTGTCCTTTCCCTACCCACACAATCTTGCCTGCTAATGCCAAAAACAACAACTTCCATAACACCCAATAACTTTGAAAAACAAAGTTGGGAAATGGAATTGATTTCCCTTCCACACCATTTCATGCTCCTTTTATGCCTCACCAAAAATTCATACAGGTGTGTTTGTATGGGTGTGGTATCTTCTGTCAATCTCGCCCTGTTGGACAAAAAAAAAAAAGAATGAAAAGAAAAGTAAGTATTCCAAACTGTTACATCTATCAACTTCTTTCTAACATTTATATATCACACATGGCAACGGACTCTTAAAAGAAAACATTTATTTAAAATATCCCAAAGATATTTTTTACAAAGGCAACAGGGCTTTCTTGTTTTTTTTCCTTGAAAGATGTTTCGCTTCTCATCCTAGAAGCTTCTTCAGTTCTTCTTAAGAACTAAAGAAGCTTCTTGGATGAGAAGTGAAACATCTTCAAGAAAAAACAAAGTCCAGTTGCCTTTTGAAAAATCACCTTTGGGACAACCATGACTTGGATGACTGAGAATATCCATAGACATTTATTTAAAATGTTTGAGCTTTTCTTTTACTTCTTTGAAATGGGATTATTGATCTCTTAATCACCTGGAAAATATGGAAGATTGAGATCAATATCCACATGTCATGGGGGAGGGGGAAGGAAGTGGAGGGAAGATACTTTTTTTCACCCATACCTGCACTTTGCACAAAGCCATAGCCAGAGCACTGGCATCACACTATACAGCTTTGAAGCTTTTCATTAAAAAATATTGCTTTTCCTTCCCTGCTACCGTAGTGCTCCCATGCTGATTTCCTTCCCTGCCAGACATCTATCAGTACCCATTACAGCCACATGAAGATCCATTCCTGTCTTTGCCATGTTTTTTTCCTCTTGATTTGCCACTAAACAAACCTGTTTTGACCACCTGAAGGCTTCTAGTTTCTTCTCTCTACACTTTTTAATTGTGAATACACTTTTAGCTCCAAAATGGCCTACCTGCTTCATTTTTCTGGGTATACAGAATATTTCTTAGAAGCCCCAAAACCACTGGGAGATGACATTGAATTCAAACTTGGAATTCAAAGTACAGAAGTCTAATCCAAAGAGTTTTCCGTCTTATGATGTCCCTGGATCTATTTTTTTCCTTTCTCTCTGCTGAAGCCCATTTCTCCAGAACATTTAGAACATAGAATCCTAGGATTGAAAGGGACCTTGGAAGTCTTCTAGTGACTAGTCCAATCCCCTGTTCAAGGCAGGAGACCTTATTCTTTTCCAGTCAAATGGTTGTCCAGTCTATTTTTGATAACATCCAGTGATGGAGCACCCACAACTCAAGGAGGCAAGCCATTCCATCGTTTAATTGGTCTCACTATCAGAAATTGTCTCCTTATTTCTAGGTTAGATCTCTCTTTAACAAGCTTCCACCCATTATTTCTTGTCCTACCCTCTGGTACCTTATAGAAAAACTCAGCCTCTTCTTCTCTGTAACTTCCCTTCAAATACCAGAAGATATCTCAAATCCTTTTCTTTGATAAGCTAGACATACCTAACTCCCTGAACCATTCTTCATATATTTTAGCCTCCAGAACATTTCTGTTTCCAATCACCATTCTCTCTCTCTCTCCGTCCCCCCTCTTTCTGTGTGTATTTGTGTTTGTTTGTGTGTGTGATGTGTTTTTCTTATTTTATGATTTCCACAAGCAGGAAAGCCCCCTCTCCAGACCATCTCCACATGTACACCATGCACAGATCCTGAATAGCAGCAGTTGTTAGATTGTCTACTGGATTAGCAATAATTCCTTAACAAACACACAAAAATCCTGGTTGCAGGGTCTATTCACATTCCAGTGTAAAAAAGAGAGGTAAGACAACACATTCAGACTATTTGGCAGTCTAGCCCCAAGTGGCCTTAAAGTGTAGTACTCAGTGATCAGGTTGAAAAGGGACATGAGCACTTGGGAGTTACGTATCACTGTCAATATCATCGCTGAGATGGCCTGGATTGTCATATGACACGTTTTGCATCTGAAGGAAAATATCACTACTATACCAGATCATTTTCAACAGTGCCATCCTGAGTATATTGAGCACTGGAGGTAGACTGCTTCTAGTAGGTTCTATTTGGGTTGCTTCTTAGTGTCATTATTGTGTTGCTTACAAAAATGAACTTTATTTGGATTAGCTTAATTTGATTTTTTTTTTTTTCATTTTGCTTTCTTTTCTTTAACAAGAGAATTCTTTAAAACTTCATGCAGATTCGAACTCATATTCACAAGCAGGAATCAAAATCGTCATCGTCATCATTGTCACCATGGTTTTGTGTTACTTTTATAAGGAATTTTGGTCAACTCAAGGGAATCAACATAACTCCTATCTCCTATTTTCCCTGCAATAACCACCTCTGAGATGGCTGGACTGGGAGAGAAGTGCCTGTCCCAAGGTCACCCAGCCCATTTTCGTACCAAAAGGAGGGTTACAACTCAGAATCATCTGGATTCTTGGCCACAACTCAGAATCATCTGGATTCTTGGCCACAACTCAGAATCATCTGGATTCTTGGCCAGCACCTAAATACAGTAGATAAAGTGTGTAATCACAAAATGGAGGCAGGTCTCTAAGGCATTAATAAAACATTTTTTAGGACTCTAAACTGCTGCCACAAAGTCTTTTATTTTTTATTTATGTTTAATTCAATGAAAGTTCTGAATTTTCTTAAAAAAAAAGAAAATTCATAATGTTTCATATCCCTGCAACACTTCAAACATTAATATAACTGTAATCTCTGAAGGATGACTCTCTTTTAAGCACTCTTCAGCATTTTATCTCTTTTGGATTCTGTTATTATCTAATATTAATTCATTTATAATTCATTATAAAATTGCTTTGTAATTTGGTTGCTAAAGAGCAATAAAAGATTTCTTTGTTCTACCAGAATTCATTATTAATAATGTTTTTTTTTTTGTGTGTGTGTGTGTGTGTGTGTAAACAGTGTGAAGCCATATCTACTTCTTTTTGTTTTGTAATTTATAATTCTATCCTGTTATAATGATCTATATGTTAAAAATAAAACCATATACAGCAATGAAATATTCAAACTACCATGCTGTTACAGTTGTTAACTGCTCTTTTGTTTCTCCAAAGCAGCTATAACCATACACATTAAACAAATAGTTCCTGTCCTAGGACTTTGTTTCTGGAGACTGGAAATAATATTCTTTGGTGAGTTCTGGTGACATATTTCTTATTTGAAGGGAAGGGAAGGATCCTTTTATAATTCTGTATATGTTCAGTAGGAAATCAGTCTCAATGGAATTAAAGGGAAAAAAATTAAGCATAATTGTTCTAGCTCTGGACTATGGACTCTACTGGACAGTAAATACAACACAATGCAATGCAAGAAATATGACAGCATTTTTTTGGGAATCAGTAGCTAAGTGATCAGCCAGATTTAATCTTAAGAGTATTCAACTTGAAGAGAAAGTTGTTCATGGAGTACCTCACTGGAACCATGGTCGTTTTGGTAGTTATATTGTTTACATGTTAGGGGTGAAATACCAAAGCAGGGGCTGCCTCATTTGCACCACCTCCTGTGCCTTGATGAAGCATCCAAGCCAAGACCATAAGGTTATGATACATTTGTGCAAGAGAAAATATCAGGCCCAAATTAAAATTCAGACATGCATGAATTGGTATTGAAGCACACGATCCATGGTCTGTATTGAAGCAGAAACTCGCTGCATTGGGAAAATAGTACATTTGGTAAGGAGTACCCAAAGCCATTAAAATGAGCACACAAGGTATGGTGACAGTTCAGATCCTATAGGAGATAGTCTTCAAAAAAGAGAGGTTTTGAAGGTCATCAAGCAGGATAACAGAGACAAACTGTAACTTCCCAATGGTTAATACCCTATATAGCAATTACTGAATGAGTTCAATTGTCATCTCAATGAAAAAAATATGCTCATCTTTAGATATGTCATCCAATATATCGTAAGGGGAATGATTAGTCAATCTTTGCATTGAACAGAGAAGATGAAACCCCAAAGCTACATTGGGCCCCTGAAGCTGTTGCATTGATATTTGGCTTTGCAATTAGCAAGAGGGAATCAAACATTGTACACCATCAAGTGCACCTTCCACAAAAGCATCAAGTATTCCTTTGAGATAATGCTGTGCAATTGAATAATGATTTGGCAAGACCACTTTAACAGAATTTGTCAATCTTTGCTAACACGAGTCATTTGTTAAAAAAAACAAAACCATATTACATAGATATTCATTTTGTTTCTCTGCTTAGGTAAGGAAATATTTCTAAAAAGATGATCCAACAGGCCACAGGTTGTCTAATTACTATTAAAAACACCTCTTTAACACCAAAGGGATGCATATTTAAAGGATCCACAGGAGAGCTCAAAGAAATCAAGATGGCAGTCACAATTTCAATTATGCAATAACAGTCACAATCAAAGCCCTGCTTCTTTTGGTGTACCAAATAATAACATGGGGTAAGGGTTTGTTCACATAGTCATGACTACCACCTTAAACAATTTTTTTTTACCCCTGAATAGGTGTGTGTGTGTGTGTGTGTTCTATACTATTGGAATCCTTTGATAATTTATATATGATCCAAAGATCATAAATAAAACATACCAGAAGGCTTCTAAGAATGTTTGGCTATATCAATCAGTGTCCTTTATGTTACATTATTTGTTCAACAATTTAATATTACATGGCATGACTGATATTGCCATGGGGTTGGGGTTATTTTTTGGTCCCTGTATACATAAATCAAAAACTGTGTGTGAACAGTACATATTAGATGCAATATTGATTCAACTCACCGTGCCATGAGTGAACAAGCAAAACAGTTGGGTCACAGCTATGCTGGAATTGTTTTAACCTGACTTGGCAATGCTTGAAAGAGCTCATAAGGCAAACAGTGAGGCTAGCAGTAAGGACATAGGGTGGAAAATTAATAGCTTGGAAAGAAAGAAAACAAGAAAACAAGAGAAAGATTGAGGTACAGATCCCACCCCCAGAGTAGTTTATGGATCCATGTCAATGTTCTTCTGAGATTACTTCCCTTTATTAATGAAGCCCAGCTAACAAAACAAACAAACAAAAAGATGTATCAGAAACACTGCCCATAACAGAATGATGACACACACAAAAATTGTTTATATAGGATAATTTCATTTTGTTCATTAGTTTTGGCTTCCAGATTTATGGCTTGGGTTTGGGATTAAATGTTATCAATTTGTTCTGACAATCAAAAATTTGGATTATTAAACCGCAGCAGCTTCTTTTCTTAGAAAAGATGTGCATGTCCAAAGATTTTATACCATTCCAAATCTACTGCTGCATGTTGGACTACTGTATATATGGACTATTCATTGCTGCCTTTCATAGTCTGTGGTGTGCCCTGGAATTGGAGTGAAAAGTGGTAGGGCATCTACAGCTTGGGGACCAATTTCAGATCCCATTGCAGACCTGTTCTTTAAGATTTTGTTGCCAATCTGGTGGTACATTCTTTCAGTTCACTATTTGGTGACTTAAGGCTTTTGAAGGTATCTTTTACAGATTTAGTCTGTTTTAAAGGGATTCCGTGACAAATACTGAGATAATGCATTTAAAGGGATGTTAACATCTGAACTATGTGCTCTTCTGCATCCCAGAAATAGCATGCTTTCATCCATAGTTGACAAGATAAATGGACAGGAGAAAGAAACCAGAGAGAATGACTCCCACTAGTTAATTCATCCCATGGAGTTTCAGCAGAAGGTCTGCTCTTACCTACCTCGACTGTAAGGGAATGTTCTGCCTGCTTTGTCTGGGCTAAGTGAGCAGCTGTTATCTGTGATAGGATAGCAAAAGAAATTGCTTCCATCAATATTCCCTTGCCCCCAAATTCTCCAATTCCATCAAAAGCCACATTGGAATAGCAGAACTGGTGGATAAGCAATGGTGGTCTTCCACTGCCAAAAAAATACAAGTACCTCTATAAATCAGTGACCAGGCAACAGAGGATTTCTATCATATTGTCCTTGGGTGGACAATATGAGCAGGTCATTAGCTAACCTTATATCTCTAGCAGGGATTTTGGGGGTTGGAACCGATGGGAGAAATGGGTCAAAAAAATACACCTGGTCTTCTCCCCCTACTTCTCTCACCATCTGCTGTGGAAAGCAATGGAAAAGAAAAGCTTATTATCTGCCGGTTCTTCAGTTCCATGTACTTATCACTTCATGGAATTGGAAAATTTAACTGTAGAAATTGTCCATGAGTTCTACTGTCAGATACGGGCACCAAAAGGGGCACTCCCACTGCAATCTCCTTCCTTGCTTCTGCAGAGAGATTCACTACTCTGCTTCACTATAAGTCAAATTAAGGTTTGGAAGGGTGAATATAATTATGCTGACTCCCAAATTGAATGGCAGTTGTATACTTGCTGCCATACAGAAGAGTCTTAAGAACATAATGTGATTGTTAGAAAGCCCAGAAACATTTAAGAGTATATTAGGCAACTAGCAAGTCTGAGACAATAGAGTTTAAGATAGTTCCTCATTTGACTACTCCAACAGAAGGCAAGAGAAATCAAGTCCATTGTATTTGCTTTGTTGATATTGTCTAATGTAACTGTTAATATTAGTGAGGCTTGAAGAACCAGGATGGCACTGAAGGGCTGACATGTTTCCCTGTGAGACTTAGATAATGCTGTTCTGTAGCTTTCACTAAGTTGCCATAACTATCATTCATTCTGGGGCACAGGAAAGGATTGATTGGACCAACCAAGAGAAAAGGTAAAATCAATCAATTTGGAATTAATTATGTCAAATTTTGATGGCTGTCTTTAAAAAAAAACACCCTGAGAATAGACAGGTAAGCTAATGATTATGAAATATACTAAACAGAGATGTGAACAATTATTTGAGTCGGCATTGGACTTGGAAATCAATTTAGAGATGATGGATTTTCCTGCTGCAATTGAACTGATGAATTGATTTCACAGTTGTTTGGGTCCTTGAGGTTCACTTAAGATTAAATACCAGATATATATAACAACTGAAGCTGTCTGCTGTTTGCTGCAATAATTCATTTTTAAAATGGCATCAAATTCCCATCAGCCATAGCACTGTGTTAAGCGTATTGATTGGTAAAGTGTATTTTCAGATGGTAAAAGCCATTTTGCAGTCAGAGCACTACAAATGCTGAACTGTTTTTCATAATTCACTATCTATGATATGACTACATGGCTTGTTTTCCTCTAATGTCACATTAGGAAACATCCCTGAATTGGGTCAACATGTGGATTCCAGAAAACTCTTTAGTAACTTACCATTATAAATATGTAAATATTACTTAAGATATGCGGTTTAAAGCAAGGGGGGGATTCAAATAATGCTTCTGGATATTCGTGGACTTCTATTCCAACATTTTCTCGAACAATCTACTTCCATTCCTATTGACTGGGGTTTAGAGTAATTATTCTAATTCATAACAAATGGTCAAATATGGAATGGCTAAATGTCACCCAACTAGTCTTTTATGTATAATAAAATATACTATATAATAAAATATAATAAAAGACATTGCATTGGAAACTTAGGCTGATGAAAAAGAGAATGTTCTAGTATAATAACAGGGAGACTTTTCAGTCAGTCTTTCAAGAATGCACATGACTTAATATCACAGCATTTCATTGAAAAATATTCCCACCTATCTGTTCCTCTTCATATTATCTCAGATTAAGTTCAAATAATGTTTCAGTAGCCCTGTTTCACTTTGTTATGTGCTAGTATTTTGCCGTTTTCACTAAACAGATAATATATTGATTCTTTTCGCTTCCTTTAAAAAAAAACATATCTAAGAAAGGGGGGAAAACACCCACTTTTTTGTTGGTATTTGTTATTCCAAATGTCTCCAATGTTACCTTTTTCTGAGGTGTAGAATTTCCCAAACCATCTCTACAACTCTAAGTTATTTTTGTACTCTTCTTTAGCAACTAGCCTTTTCATATCCTGTTTATTTATTCTTTTGTTTTGTTTTCAGATGTTTTTCTATTTGCAATTTTGCTTTCAGTATTTTCTTTTTGAGGAACAATTCCCACTTGTAGATAGTCAGTTTACATTACAATTCTTCCCCTATTCTTTCCTTTACTTCTTTTTTTTTATTTTTGAGTAAAAGGTAACTTTTCATTTTAAAGTCGATTAATACCTGGTCTGAATTATACCCATTAAGTTACATTTGCCTTCTTGTATTGTACTATCAAACCTCACCCTGTTTATTCCCCATACTTTGAGCAATAGAATATAGAAAATGAAGGCTGTGAATTTTATGAGAATTGTATTCTTTGTGTGTGTGTGTGTGTGTGTGTGTGTGTGTGTGTGTGTGTGTGTGTGTGATTTAAGAGACACATTAAAACAACCATCCCACTTTCTTCTGCAATGTAAAAATTGTGCACTGATGTCCTTACTTGAGAATTTTTCTCTTCAACCTCCCTGGATACAATTTAAAGTTCATTTGTTCAAGCTCTTCATATTTCAGCTTCCATCTCACAACTAGTCATTGTGAGATGAAAGCCATCACAAGTCACAAGTCCATCACCTGATCATTCAAATCACAATCCCAGGAAAGAAATGCTTCCTGTCAGTCATTCATTCACTTGAAATATGTTTCTTTCTCTTTCTGATCCTCTTCTGTAGACTGGAAGAATTAATGAGAATGTCTCATGAGCTCTCTTTTTTATCTTTCAATGCTGTAATAAGGCAGCTGTAATTTAACTGGGAAGTCTTATTTGATGCCATATGGATTAGCAAAATGGGACATTTCAGTGTCCATCCAGCACATGCTTGTTTCTTTTCCTTGTAGACAACACCGTCTGCAATCTCTTTGTTCTTCAAGAATCAACTTGCCTGTATCTTCTTTTCCTTCTTGTGAAATCTCAGAGACCTTTTCATCTAAGAAGGCCTCAAAGCTGCTTCTGTCTCCTGTTTTTGTTGTTTCTTGCATCAATAACCTTGATCTTCGTTTGATTTCCTAGTTATGTACAATTGTTCCCTCTCTGTATATCAATTCTTAATCATAATGATGCCAAAATGTTGAAACATGGTATGTCACAATGCACCCTTGTGATGTCTCTTGTCTTTTCATGGACACCTATGCAAGGGGTGTTTGCAGGATGAGGCAAAAGGGGAGGGAGAAGGAGCTTTGTGTTGTCATGAAACAATTTCCATTCCTCTTTTTTCATATGTTGTGTCTTCAAATACATTTACAAAGCTTTCATCAGAATAATGCAATGCTTATTTTGTCATGTTGACAGAATCAATGGATTTGGTAGATGCTCTGCAACCGTCAGCAAGTAGATGTCAAAAGGCCATTTATGAACTAAAACCAACCAAACAAATATGCTTGCATGGACATTTTATGCAACAGCATCCTTTGCTTGTTGTGTATATTGTTTTCCATTTTCTCACATACTGTACAGTATATAACATATCCATACCATTAGTCTAGTTCCTGTTGGGGTACACAGAAGTTATAATCCAGACAAACAAAACTAAGGAATTTTCAAAACAAGAGGCTCCTAAATATTGAAAAGCACTACTTTTCCACTGTAAGCTACAAATGGAATTAAAGGTACTGTAATTGTTAGATTTCAGGGCTTCTACAATTTCTCTGGTATCCTGAATGTCTCTGACAAGTTCACTGTCATACACTGTGAAAGGCATAGCTGGATTGAAATGTTATCGTTTCCCTTCTCCCATCTGTCCATTTTCAGTCAGCCATTGTTCTGAATTTCTTTTTCTCCATCCCATTGCTCCCTTTGAATCTTCTACCTTTTTGCTCAGTACTGTTTCAAGCTGCCAACACAAAGGCACAGTAGCACATTTTTTTAAAAAAAATATCTAGAGTATGTGACTTACAGTAATCTATTGTTCCACTGTTTCATTTAAAACAAAATCCTTCAGACAATTGTCACTGGTTCCATTAATTTCCCCATAGAATGGCTTTCTTTGGTCAATGTCACAATGCAGTCTTAATGGAGAAAATGATCTAGTCAAATTCTGACTGATTACAATTTAGATAGAAAAATTAGGTTGGGTTTCTCTGTTTCCTTATTACATCTTCCTTTAAAAAAAACACACACACCAGGTAAGTGTTTAAGGTCTCCATCTAATCAGAGCCACTTTTCCTGGTTTTAAAGTGATTAAAGCTTCAGACATTTATGTAAGGAACAGACCTCCCCCCCCACTCCCCATGGGAAAAAATAACTTATTCTGATGCATTTCATCTTTGGATGGGGGGGTTATCTCAAATTCCAGTTTATATTCTTAAACAAGAAATTCCTTTTTTTAAAGAGAAAGAATGAAATAAAAGAAGAAGCAGATATTATAAGGTGCAAAGGAAAATCATAAAGCCTTTTTAGTTTCCAGGTTAATTCCTCTCACAGTGCTTCAATCATTCAGTTTCCTTCTTTTACTTCCTAAGTATTTGTGGTTCTTTTCCAATTGTGCCCTCTGTAACTTTTTAATGGGGTCAGAGGGATAATATAAAATATAAATCTTCTTTCATAAGAAAACAGAAATGTATGTTCCACTCCATCACCATGTCAAGGCACTAAGTCAGTGTTTGGAGGCTGTTTGGGTCTAAACTGGAAGGACGCACTCTAGCTCACTGCTGAACAGGTTGAGTATCTGTGATTTTGGGGGTCTCCTGAGTCTGAGAGTTTACACCTTTGGCCTTGGGTGAGATTGCACTTCTCCAATTGAGAATAGTGAGGTGTTCCTGGTCTCATAACTACTTGAAGAACAGGTGGCAGACGTGACCAAGAAGACCTTTATACAGGTCTTCTTTGTGCACCAGTGACACCGTTTTCCTTGTCCAGGGGACAGCTCGGATAGTCATTCACACTCTGAATGACCACCCTTTAAAACTGGACTGTGTAATAGGTTTTACGTGGGGCTGCATTTGAACACCACCCAGAAGCTTCAGTTCAAAATATAGCAAGGTGAGCAGTAATGAACATTTCATGCTGTGCCCACATTTCATCAGTGTGTCACAAGCAGTGGTGGGATTCAGCTGGTTCACACCAGTTCGGCAGAACCGGTAGCTGATTTTGCTCTAATCTAGGAGCATGTTTTGAAGGCAGACATCACATACTGTGAACACTGTGAATTCAAAATTCAAAATCCTACACTTGGTAGACCAGGTGCTCCAGCCGACACAATACAACTGCCTAACATGCAAGCTGCCCAGGTTCGAATTCCAGAGGGGTATGACTAGCTGATGAGAGCTAAAGAGCTTGAACTAGCTATACTAGTCTCCCACTAACTCTTTGCCAGCCACAAAAATTTTGAATTTACAGTGTTCACAGTATGTGACATCTGCCTGCAAAACATGCTCCTAGATTGAAGCGAAACGCAGAATTATCCTATACTTGGTAGACCGGGTGCTCCAGCCCACACATAGATATATATATACGTATATGTATTACATACATACATTGTTCTATAAGTGTCCACAGACTTTGAATGGCACTAAATTTAGCACACTGAAGCACAGTTCCCACAGCAGTTTTGGAGGGCTGACATAAAAAAAATTCTATATGAGCTGAGACTGTGCCCCTGTGTACAAGGGGCTATTGAAAATACAGCTCATGTCCTACTATATTGTACTTTCTATAACACCTCATAAAATGATAAAATACCCAGGAAATACCGATCTTTTTATATACAATTGCTGCCGTCGGATCAGTTTAATGTAGCCTCTTTGACTATAGCTAAATTTCGTTATACTGTCTGCAAAATGAGGCAGACTTTGACTGCCCACTGACAATCCACCACTAATTGTAATATATTATCTTGTCTTTTTATTTTTATTTTTTTAATGTTTTTTTTATTTGTAATGCTGGTCTGTGACTGTAATAAAAAAAATATTATTATATTTTTCTCAATTTACCAGACTATTCTGTAGCTTGGAGACTTTTCTGGTAGTGTCTTATAAATGTACTAACATAGTTTTAACTGGTTAACGTTTTCAAAAGATCAGCCCCAAAAAAAAAAAAAATCTAACTGCTGACAGTGTTGACAAAAGAATATGAAGTCGCCCCAAACCGGAACATTATTGTTCATGAGTTTCCATCACTCCTAGAGATCAGCAAATATAAGCTACCAACCTGACCCTATTTAGCTCCTCAGACCAGGCAAGCCACATTTTACATCCCATGTTTATTCTGTGGAAACAGAAGGCCTGTAACTCTAACCACTGCCTTCCTAGAGGCCTCTACCCCCAGGCTTTGATGTTGTTAATATACATTCCAGAAGTAAGGCTATAACATCCATCTCTTTACTGAGCACCCCAGAGAGTCGTGTCATTTGCTTGTGACATTTTACAGCAGTTAAGGATAGAGTGCAGCTTTATAATGTTAACTTTAAAAATACTCAGCATTGGGTTTAGAGATAACTCTCCGGAGAGCAAACTAAAGCCAACTGAGCCACTTGGATTTATTTTTTTTCCATCCATAAGATATATGATGACTGCTAAAAAGAACAGAAACGGCATTGATTAACCTATGTTGGCACTCTCCAAAGTCAGTTGATTCATCTGCCATCTGCATAGTAACAGAGTATTCACAAAATAAATTGACAGAGGGATAGGGGGCTGGGGAAATAGATTTTAAAAATAGGGAGGTAGGTTCCCCCAAAAGCACAATGTCTGTGGTACATGGAGGATCAATGCAATATAAGTGAAACAAGAGAACTGAACAACTAGAATTACCATCCTGTGTTTGCAAAGGAGATGGGGATGGTTACTCACTTTGTTCTTTATTGGGCTAACAAAAATATCAGCTCCTGAAAATGTCATATCTGGAAATATATGAAAGGGAGCAGAGAATAATCAAGTAATGGAATATAGATATTCTGCGGGTGGCGGAGCAAGGCTAGGAATGATCCAGCAATAATTCTGATCGACCGGGTACGGACGAGGCAGGGGGGAAGAGCGCTGCAACACGCGCACACACCTACGCGTGAAGAATGGCTGGGGAAGACGGGATAGATGGGAACGAACAACAGAAGAGAAGAACGACAAGTGGATACACTAGGGGAGGAAGGGGGGAGTGGCAATAGAAGGATACGCACAGTGTCAGATCGGGATACACAGCCCACAATGATCACGGGAGGGGGGAGATTGGAGGATAGATCGGCAGCAACACCATATGGTCAGGTGCAGGAAAGACGGGCGGGGAAGATGAAGAAAGGGGGGAGGGACCCCCAGAACCGGCATATAGGCCAGGAGATGAGACACAGCGAGGAGAGGCAGGATTGACCAGACTGGGAAAGGCAAAGAAAGGAATGATGGGAAGAAAGAGAGTGACAGGACTAGAATGTAGACAAGGAGATGCGGGGCAATTAGAGCAACTACAGTCAGTTAGAACAGGCAGCCCCATCACACGATCAATGGGTACAGCACGGAGTCAGTTGGGTTTATAAGCAAACTCCCCACCCCAAATGCTTACTCTGATGACACTGGCAGTGGACCAGCGAAAGCTAAGACAGTCAACTTTTAGGTTTTGTAAATAGTTGCTTTTATTGTTTTTATTGTTTTAACAATAAACAGCTGTTTTATATTCATCCCAGAGTTCGAGGATTTTACACCATTACACACACACACACACACACATATAAATAAATAAAACAAACAAACAAACAAACAAACAAACCACTGAAGTGCACCTGAAGTTTCTTCTAAGCCCACAAACTGGGTCCCTTTGAATGACAGACTCCATTACACATGAAAAAAATGGATGGGTGGGGTAGAAGAACAGACTGAAGATCATAGTAGTCATAAAACAAATGACAAGGAGTCAAATTTATCTATCAGAATCAAACCGGAATCTTAATTCCAGGCTTTGACCATATAATTTTCTTGGCAACTGTATGCAGTACCCCAAGTAGCCCTGGGATTTCCAGGGTTCCCACCTAAGTTCTGACCCTGATTAGCTTTTCAAGACTGGCCATAGTCAACTAGATGCCACCTAATCGGACTAGAATGGAATGTTAGAGATATATTTTAGGGAGCGAGGGAGGACGGAGGGAAGGAACAAGGATAAGTTATGAGTGAAAATTTAGAGCACCAAAACAAAAAAGGATATTTTTTCCATGACTTTGTCTATTCCCAGATTTCTGATCTTTTATTCCATTAACCTTCATTACATAACTTTGGTGATGCACCTAATCCATTTCTCACACTTCTCTGAATCCACACTCATGAATTATGTTTCCTCAGAAATATAATTTATAATATTCATTCATTCCTCTCCAGTACAACATTAACATTCGCTCCAGCAAACGAGGCCATCTTTGAATCCTGTTGGTCATGGAATTTCAGCTAGCGAAATAAAAAGAAGTATTCTTTGCGATAGCCCCCACCTTCTGGAACATTATGCTTTTACACTATTGTAAGATGCCCACAGTCATTCTGGAAAGAGAGGTAGGTGGCAAATCAAACAAACAAACAAATCTTTTGCTTCCCTCTTTGAGCAAACGTATATCGAAGAAGAAGAAAGCACAGTATTGAATTATCTCACATGGGCACACAAATTTTTTCCTGAGAGCTATTCCAGGAATAGGTTTGTAGAATTACAAATTAAATGTCTACTTTATGTTTAAAAGGGGACAATCTGAATAAGTCTTTCACACATTTATTTGTAAAGTCCACAGCTATTAGATGCATGGCTTTCTTGTTTCATATGCATTTGAAATGGCGTATTCAATGGATGTTTTAAATAAAATAAAAATAAAATCTCTCTCGAGTCCTGTTTCATTCTTGATAATTAATTGAGCATGTCCATGCAGCGATGCTGGCAACCACATGGAAATGACTTCCCATTGAATTCTTTCAGCATCTGCTTTTAATTTCTCAGCCTCTTCTACAATGCTGAGATTTTTCCATCAAGTCCATCCCTGCTGATATTTTAAAGATCAGCAAGATCAAATAGATGCCGCCACCTGCTGCAGGTAAGCATTTCTTTAAACTGGGAGGGGAGGGGGATGAAAACTCAAAACATTCTTACCCATCAAGCCATTAAGAAGATTCATGTGGGGAATATCATCTCCATTCCTATTTGCAGTCATACGGTATTGACAACCAGATTTTGTTTCCATTTTTGTAATGATATATATACACCTTTACATTATCGGATGCAGCACAGTTTGCCTTCTTCACAACAGTAGTTTCTGAAATGACTTTCAGCGTCCATAAAAAAAATGAGCAGTAATAGATAACTTGGCTTACTGCATGGATCATTACCACAGACACTGAAAGCATCGCAGACTCTTAATACCAGAACAACACTCTGAACTTAACAAAGCCATGATTTCTTAAAATGTATCTATAAGGGGGAGGGGTACAAAGGGCAAATATATTTTAATTGCTGAGTTAAAAAAAAAACCAGAAAACATGTTCACAGATAATTACAAGCTTATAGAGTTATTATTGAGCATATGAGGAGAACATGACAAAGAGAAGTAAACATATACACACAATCCACACAATTATATACAAAATGACTACAGGGGTATGGCAGTGGCCTCATAACTGATGTCCAATTCAGCTATCCAGGCAATCGCCTCTGGTGTTGCTTCATATAGATCTTCTAAGGAACCAGAATATACATGTTGTGGGCAGTCTTGCACAAAATGTTTAATGGATTGCATATCAGCACCACCACAGTCAACACAAGAGGAATCATTCCAGCCCCATTAGCACAGGACAGAGGCACGTCTTCCAGTGTTTCATCTATTTCTGTTCAGGTTCATCCAGATAGAGCGAGGCAGATTAAAACCAGGTGGGTTGGTAGAGGGATCATTAATGGTGAGGCAGCAAGAAAATAACTTGGAGCATTCCTTTCTCCAGGCATTCACAGTGTTAAACTGGGCAGATGTTAAGTGAATGGCTGTTTTCCATGCTGGCCTGGGATTTCAGTCTTTGAGTCTTATCCTGGTGGATAGGGAGGGCTTTATCCCTATCTAGGAAAGTGAAGGAACCAAAGATAAAAGATTTCACAATGAGCAGAGAGAATACAAGCAGAGATTTTGCTCAAGGGAACTATTACCAGAGATAATAGGATGGCAAATTTGATTAGGGTGAAATCTCACCGACTGAAGCAAATGCATCGCCATCTTTAATCCCTGTGAAAAAGTGGGAGCAAAGTATTAATTGCTCCATTCAAATAGAAACTGGGAATGCATTCAATCTTCTGAAAGAAGGATTGATGGCATTATTTGGACTGAGAGAAAGCGTGTTGGGTGGAAAGTGGCAAGAAAATCAGTTTCAAAGAAGAAACAGAGTATTTGCTTTCCCAAAGCACCAACCCAGGTACTTCCAACCCACTGGATGAATATGTAAGATGAAGATCTGCACTCTTCAGTCATATTCAGTTTCTCAGTCCTTCCATTAAACGATGAGGATGTACAAGATATGAGTAATTTAAACTGTTTGGGTTAAAAGGTACTGGAGTTCAGAACAAAAGGAATGTCCTTGGGGAATAGAATAGAATAGAATAGAATAGAATAGAATAGAATAGAATAGAATAGAATAGAATAGAATAGAATAGAATAGAATAGAATAGAATAGAGCTGGAAGGGACCTTGGAGGTCTTCTAGTCCAGCCCCCTGCTCAAGCAGGAGAACCTATACTATTTCAGACAACTGACTCTCTAGTCTCTTCTTAAAAACCTCGAGTGATGGAGGGCCCACAATTTCTGAAGGCAAGCTGTTCCACTGGTTAATTGTCCTCACTGTTAGGAAGTTTCTCCTTAATTCCAGGTTGCTTCTCTCTTTGGTCAGTTTCCAACCATTGTTTCTTGTCCTGCCCTCTGGTGCTTTGGAGAATAGTTTGATGCCCTCTTCTTTGTGGCAACCCCTCAAATACTGGAATACTGCTATACTGTTTCTTCTTTTCTTTAGACTAGCCAAACCCAAGTCCTGCAGCTGTTCTTCATATGTTTTAGTGTCCAGGCGTTTGATCATTTTAGTTGCTCTTCTCTGAACTTTTTCCAAAGTCTCAACATCTTTTTTGTAGCATGGTGACCAAAATTGGCTGCAGTATTCCAGGTGTGGTCTTACTAGGGTTTTATAAAGCGGTACTGATACTTTGCGTGATCTTGATTCTATGCCTCTGTTAATACAACCCAGGATTGTATTAGCTTTTTTGGCTGCTGCTGCACACTGCTGGCTCATAGTCAAGTGATCGTCCACGAGGACTCCAAGGTCCCTCTCATAGTTGCTGTTGGTCTACACAATATTGGATTAAAGGGAAAATTGTTTGACCTGATATGAGATATCTTCTTACATTTCTATCATTTTCTTCATCTGTTTTCCTACTCATGATGACAAAACACAAAGACTTTGAACAACTGGCAAGGAAGAGCATCTGCTAGGTCAATTATGGACCATTTCAGGAATGTGGTGCCCCATCATTCTTCTGAGACTCTGAACCATTTAGAAGTTAATTAGACTACTTAATTAAGTGCCCATGACACAGAGAAGATAAAACAAATTAGCTGAACACAAGTAGCAATGGAGGAAAGGTGCCTAGAGCAAAGTGAATGGCTATTCAAATGGATTAATAACAGAGAGAAGTCAAAATAACTTTCCTTTCCTTTCTTTTTAAAACAAGCCTATATTTCTGTTGGATAAGATATACAGGAAGGCCTTTTCAGAAAGGCATACAAAATGCTACTGAAATAAATCAGAAAAAGCAAACAATACCTCACAGAAGAAAATGTAGAGTTGATAGGAAACCATGTAACTCTGGACTGTGTTTCTTTTCCTTTTATAAGCATTCTTTAAGACTAATTCTCCATAACATATGGTGAAGAGAGCAGAACGATCTGATATATTATAATGTTCAGCTACTGAAAGATAAATTATCACGGTCCCTGAAGAAAATGCAAGACAGATATTCATAGTGGTGAGTCAATAAAACTTGTAGTGGTTACAACCACAGCATCTTGCTATGGAAGCAAATATCAACAACAGCCAACCATAGCCATAGAATAGACAATGGCATAGATCAGGGGTCTTCAAACTTGGCCCTTCTGGGAGTTGAAGTCCACAAGTCATAAAAGGGCCAAGTTTGAAGACCCCTGGCATAGATCAAGAACATGTCAGCAGGTTGAAAGGCTCTAAAGCAGGAGTCAGGAGTAAAAGCATACTAAGAGAGACAAAAACTACATCTGGGTAGCAAGCAGAGTGTTGGTGAACAACACGATGGTCATTTAATGGTTAACAATGCCAGGGAAGGAACTTTATTGCTTAAAAAGGTTGGCTTCATAGCTAGAAGATAGAACTGGGGCTCATGGGTGGTAAGGCTAAAAATGGGTGTGCATGCTTCAATATATACAGTATTGGCATAGGAAAATGGATTAGTTTGTAAAGCAAAATACCTTTGGAAGCTAGGCTACAATTTAGAAAAAGCCTATACAATAGGAGTAAATGTTCTCCTTTCCTCAGCTTTGTATCATTCATGATCATATCTGCAATGATATGGATATATCCAACTACTATATCTACATATAAATGCTCTCTAACTACTTCCCAAAATGTCTCAAGAAGGATTTCCATTTTGTTCTTGCTGAACATGCAGAAATCATCACCCTGGATGGTGAAGCAGGACAGATATGCAGGATGTTAGCTATCAACATACTCAGGCTTTTTGTGAACTCAAGTTTTATCATCTCACTCTGGGTTTAAGGCTATACATAAAGCATAATGCTGAAGGGAATATACAGTATCACAGCAAGGAGACATTGACATTCTGTCAAATATGAATTCAGAAAGTTACTTCAAAGCACATGGGTACAGAGAATGACTTTAAGACACCCAAGAAGCTTTACAGTGGATTGGAAATTCAGATGTGAATCTGTCAGGCCAGCCAAGCAACATGACAGGCAAGGCCTTATATTTCTTTTTTCAGGAAATAATGATCTAGGAGACAAATGAATTGTCTGTCTGAATGGAGTGGAATAAACCCATAAGATTTTGGATTAGACGAATTATAATAGAAACTCATTACTGGGTTCCTAAGTAATGGGACCCTCTGTGTTGGGACTTTCATGGTTGTTATTCTACACTGTAACCCTTTTGTGTCTCTCTAAAATATATTCTGTAGATTTGGTGAAACCTCTGGAGGGTCATCAAATTCATCATCAATTGATGCAGAAGGAAGGCAATCCTCAAATACAGTAAGAGGCCATTTTAACACAGGACGTCTTTATAGTTCCTTAAGGTGATGGCATAATGATGGCTTCATAGATAATTTTGTATTGTAGAATGGCAGAAATATAAAATTAGAGATGTGGGAATCATTTTATTTTCAACAATATACTGTCTATGTCTTCCCACTAGTGAAGCCTTGAAGCTAATAAAGGCAGCAACTCTGCCAGCTTCATATTTTTTGTACCCTGAAGTCATCATGAAAACTGAGCCAATGAACACAAAATTACCAATGCAATAATGTACAATTACATTATGTTACTTATCATGAGGTCTAGTCCCTTTTACCATTTCTCCCCTTTAGAATGACATTATATACAGCAGTTCCCTTCTTCCCATTTTCAACCCTTTTTAATCAACGGAGATCACCAGTTTATTTTTTTGTCCATTTTCAGCAAAACGTCTACAAAATGTTTCCAATTTTTTAATAAAAGTACTTATTGTTTTGTCCCTAATCAAACAAGTCAATTGTGTCATTTCTACAAGTATGCCAACTTCACAATCCATCCCTCTGCTTTGGGTGGTTTGGGGTGTATTCTAGATAAATAAACCCTTCCTAGAATGATGTCATTTGGTGACAGGTCCCTTCAAAACTGATTGACCAACAGATTTGTTTAAATACATACATATTTATCCACAAAGCAAGTGTGTTGCAAAGCTTATTCCTTGAGCTTTACCTCAGAATAACCAAAGGCAACCAAAGTACATTACTAACTCTTACTATCTCTGGTTTTCTGAATCTCTGGTATACATTTTTTGTTTCCCTTGACATGTTATATATTTAGTTAAACGGCAACATATTGTGTTTATCATAACCTTGAACTGAGGCCATGATAAAAACAATAAAACTGAGGTGCTGTTTTTTTAGAACTGGGTTATAGAGATTGAAGTAACCATGATACAACTATGATCTACTACTACAAGATTCCAAAGACTATAGTATTATTGCTAAAAACTGGGATTCCTCCTCCACCTCCTCCTCCTCCTCCTCCTCCTCTGGTCTGTTCTTTGTAAGTTTAACTTGTTTTATTAAACTGATACCCCCAGCTAATTGAAAATTAGCTCTTTCTCCAAGAGTATTGCAAGAGAGAAGTTGCCAAGGTTGAGAAACATTGCATTAGATGTTGGTAGAAGGCATTTTAGCAGGATTCTACAAAAATGAAAAAAAAAGGAAGTTTCCACCAATGAAGGAACAGGATTGTTTTTATCTGTATAGCAGAAGAAAAGAAGCAATTGACCCCAACTTCTCCCAAAGAGGCAAAGAATCATCCAAGGACACTGGTTAGGACTTTATTTCAATCTGAGGTGAAATGTCACCATTTTCATTCATCTTTCTTTCCCTGAAGTCATAATGATGATCTGAGTGAAAGATCTTTTTATCCTAGCAAATTACCTAACATTTTGACTGGGTTACTCCCCAGAATTTTCTATTTTGTGAGATTTCACTCCCAACCTTTCCTGCTTTCAGAGAAGAGATGCAATAATACATTAACCCAAGGCTGACTATGTCCTTGTGATTTTGGCGATATTGAGTGTATTAACCATGTATAATTGCACTGTCCTTTCTATACAGATTGGCACATAGATTTAATAATCCCTCTCTTGTCAAACTGTTGTGGCTTGGCTGGTAATGAAAAAACTCCCTTTCCTCTGGATTTTTTCTGAAACCTTCAGAAAGTGACCATGTCTTGTGAAATTGCCATGAGGAGCCTATTAATTTAGTTTACACAAATGTTTACATTCGTATATACATGTTTATTTATTTCATTTTTATGCCACCCATCCCCATCTCCATTTGGGATATGGTCCTCAAAAGTAGATAGATAGATCCCAAATGTACAGCCTTAGATATTACAGATTACTCCCCACTCCACAGTATTACATATTTTAATAGTCTACAATTAAAGAACTACTTATGGAAAATTATTTCTGAAAATCACAACTACTTATTCTGTTATATTTAAATAGCTGCAAATAATATATTAATTTATTCCTCTGAATGTCTTCGTACTGTATCCACATAAAAGTTTATTATTATTTTTTAAAGAAAGGACTATAAATGTGTTCATTCAGAATGTCTTTTATTTTACCACAGAAACTAATTCCAATATATGTGCCATTTTGTTCCTCTCTTAAAAGAGGGGGGGGGGACAAAGATTCCAAGTTGGAAGATAGGAGAACTGACTCTATAAGGTGGTTAATGCTCAATTCCATAAGCAGTGCTCATTTATCTAAAGCAGATGAACTTGGTTATAGCAGCATGAACTTTAGCAAATGTAGCATACTGTATATACATGTGCTACATGCATTGTTTTTTTTTTAATATAATGCTATCATGTGAAAGAATTTATTTCTTAATGCTCTGAAATCTTCTCTTCTCTCTTTTTAATGAATTGGACATGTATCTCACCTTACTTTGCTTAAAATGAAGGCCCACCAGAGTGCTTTCCTTTGATTTGTATATTTCTAAATTTTAAATGTAGAGAAAATCAGAATAATGTTCTTGTTCTTGACTCCTGGGGGAAAAAGAATCAAAGACAAGAGCAACTGGAATGAAGTAGGTTCTACAAATTAGAGTCAATTTTAAAACAGTTTGGGAATGGGAACTAAGAGACAGCACCTTAAAAAATGTGAAACAGAAACAGACCATTTATTTAATTTCTACAGAGAAAAGGATGGCGCAGTGGCTCAGCAGTTAAGGCACTGGGTTTGTTGGCTGGAAAAACTGGCAGCCCAGGTTCAAGACCCGAATGCCATATGGCGGGGTGAACTTCCATCCTCACCCCAGCTCCTGCCAATCTAGCCTGGCATTTTTATTTAGCCCACCCAAAATGTAGGACAGTTTGCAGCCCCTGCTGTCATCTCAGAATATGTGAGACCAAGGTGGCCTTTTTTAACTGAACATTTTAGTGTTTGAAATGTATGCCTTAGTCTTACAAAGCTTGTAAACACAGTTTAACTCATGAAGAATTCTGAAGAACCTCAAAAAATGGAATGTTGACCTTATCTAGTTTTGAATTGTGGTCCTTATCATGCCAAGCAAAGCTTGGTGCATTCTTATAGGAATAATATATCCCTCACTTAGACCAGGGAAATAAAGCTATTGTGGGTTTTTCATCACCATATTATGTGGTTGCATAGTCTATAAGTGTATTATGTACTACATTAAAGGACTAACTCTAGTGAATCCTAAATTTAGTGTCCATCAGTTTTTGTAAGTTCTAAACCTGGTGCTTTCCAACTTTGTTAGGAAAGGTTGTTCTGATATAAAAAGAGAGATTTCTTTTGCTAACGTTGTGCATAATCTTCTATTGTTTTTTTTTTCTTTATTTCTCTCATTTCTATTCCAAAAATAAAAACTTCCTGATTCCAAGAAGAAAAAAAAGAGCCAAGGAATTCTTTTAATAGCAACAGTGTTTGATGCATATAAGACCTTACTTTCTTGTTTTTTTTGTTGTTGTTTTTTGGATCAGCAACACCAATTCAAGGCTGTCTGAGTTGACATTTGAGGTCATAAGAGATTTGCAGGCAGTGTAAATTTGAAAAGTTCTGCCTAGTGTTTCCAAGGAGTTTGGCAGTTTTTATTGGCAATATCGTCATTTCCTGGCATGTTGAATTAGATGATTAGTGTAGCAAAAAGTGTCATAAAACAAAACAAAACAAAACAAAATCAAGTGGTTCTAAGTATTATGGTTATAGAAGGGACAAAGTGTGCTGTAAACCTCCTTACTGAGCATTAAGATGACCTGTTTGCTGTACATTTCCTGTCAGAGTACAAATGAAGTTTGTTTGGTGATTTGTAATTTTGAATATTAAGATCTGTTCAGCTCAAGGAGTCCTCTAATTCATCAGCCAAGGAATTCTTAAATGAATCTTTGTCACCTTCTTACATCAGGAAAAGAAAAAGCTATCACAACATTTTTTTTTAAAGACCCACATGTACTTCAAACAGTAAATCCATTATTGGGAGCTACCATCTCAGCAGATTTAAAGGTTACACTTAATAAGAATTTGCCACACAGATGCATTTGGCCTTCGGCCATTCATACTGCTGAACCATTAGAATTCCATATGGAAATTGAAACTTGAAGCCTTTTTTTCTTTCCTGAGATGATGACACTCTTCCTGCAGATTGGAAATCAAAGGTTATATTGATCCTACCTAAACGTCTGCCTAGCATGGTCAAAGGAGAACTCAAGTTTGTGGCTTTAAGAAGATGATACATGATTCAAATACTACACCCTATCCATTAAAAAGACAAAAAAAGGGTGCTTGTGTATGTATGCCTATGTAACAAGAGGCAGCATGTGAATGATGTAGCCTAAAACTGGCTCATGGCATCAATTGCAAAACAACCCAAACTTGAGAGCATAGCTTGACAGTACTTAAAAAACACGGATCCTAGAGTGCATCTAGATCTCAAAAATGGTGGCCACACATGATTCAGAGAATGGGGTGGGTTCTGTTGAGGGACAATCTGGTGATAACATATAAATGGAAGAGAAAGCAGCTAACAGTTGGGGAACGGTATTCTATGGAGACTTAACTTTCAAAACAATAAGCAGCATTGAGGGAATAGCATTGAAACTATGAAAAATATTCATAAAGTTCTCTGTTGGGAATGGAAATGAATAAAACAAATAACAGACATTGGGGAAATAGACCTTAAACAGGACGGAGGGAACAAGGGTGAACGATCCCCAGGGTTTAATGATGGAACAGCTGTTTTAAGGGGAAAGAGATGCTCTAATACACAGTCATTTTTTGCTATAGAGAGGAAGGGAGGGAGAAAATGAGTTTTGGAGAAGCCAAACAAAGGAGTGGTTTATGTCTCTTAACAATGGTGCTTAAGAAGATTGAGGGGGAGAGGGAGGACTGTGAAGCCAGCCACTGTATAAATACAGATTAAAAAATAAAGTGGAGAGGGAATGAGAGATCCATGGCCTTTCTGTGGCATGGTCCTAGCCCTTGAAGATTGGTGGTTCAAAGAACTTCTAGATGTTTTCAGAAGAAAGAGCAATAGGAAGGCAGATCCTGTAAACAGCCTCTCATGTATGATTATTCAACAGGGTAACCTCAACAGGTTCCTTGTTTTCATAATGCCCCTGGAGCTGGGATTCAGTCCAGTTCAGAGGATAGGCATTAATGCACTGGTGCTTTATTTGTCTGCATCCAGCTGATCAGACAGAGATCAGATGATTTTCCAGGCTGTGAAACTGACCAGCAATTGCACCATGGATATATGAAGGATATATATTTTTAAGGTTTAAATAGTCATCGCACTAGAGTTGCTCCTGGATGTTATACTGACCTACTTGAGGCTACAACTGCAACTCTAGTAGAAGAAATCAACAGGCCTCTTTCTTTTCTATGGCCAGGCTGGTCAGGCTCAAATAAGGATATTTGGCCTCAGGTGATTCAAAAAATAAGCCAAAGTTTATCACAAATGGGAAAGTTCAAAGCTGGTCACTCAACTCTCCAGCTTCCCCTGGAGTGACTTCAGTTAGTGTCTGGCCAAAAGGTTACGCAGAAAGGCCCTGATTGAGTCATTCTATTACCCAGAGGCAAGTTCACAAAAAGGTTTTAAGTTCTGATTGCATTAAAAATTACTACCACATAGTTCTTGCATTTAGTTGATCATCATTGTTGAAGTTCAGAATCCAGTCAACTTGTCAATAGGATGTCTACAGGCTTGCTTTACTGAGCTATACTGGAAGATGTATTCTTACATTGGCATTAAACTTGAGCAGAAGGTCATATCTACATATGATGGAGGGAATAAGGAAAGATTTCTAATACACTTTGTCCTGGATTCCACATCTTCTCCATCCTGCCTTATTATAAAGGTGTTTCCTCCTGTGTAAATCTAAATCTAAAATGGTATGGTATTGGGATTTCAGGAGCAAGGATTTCTTGGGATAAGCTAAAGGATAGCTGTTTCTGTTCAAAAAGAGGGTTACAAAAAGAAAGTGCAGGGAAACCCATTTTGTGAAATCCTTCAGAAACTTCATAGAAAGAAAGGAAGAAATGAATGTAGGAAATGCATGCAATAATGAAACAAACTAAAAGTGACACCAATGACATGATTAAAAAAAGCAGTTGTCATTGTTGGTAACTATACAATCTAGAGCACTTTATTTTTACAATCTGGATATGTAATTACAATTACAGTATTGCTTTATCAAATATTGGGCTAGGTTTGTAACAAGTCAGTATTTGTGTGTTTGTGTGCATGTGTGGATGTCTGTCTTTCAGTCTGCTTATCAATCAGTTCGTTCACACTGTCCTATCTTTCTGTATGCTGCTTGTGTTAGAATCTGATTATAAGTAGGTACAACTCAAGGCAGGGTACGAGCAAGGATTGCGTTCCAATCTTTACATGGTCTAATAATATGTTTCTCATTTCACCAATACAGAGGCTTAACCAGTGGTGGGATTCAGCCAGTTCGCACCAGTTTGGCAGAACCGATACCTAATTTTTTGTTGAGTTTGGCGAACCGGTTATAATAAAACTATGTTTTCCAGAACATGTCTGGTTTTCGTTCAACTTCCTTCCAGGCAGGAAAAAAAAAAGTTCCACAAAAGTCCAAGAGGGGAGCGACGGAAACCAAATGGAGATGTGGCGCCTTCAATCACGTCACTCAGGCGAAAACTAGGTGGTGCTTCTCAGAGGTAATTTCAGAAATAGATGCTTCATCTGTCTAGTTTCCCGATTGGAAAAGGGAGCAAGACCACCAAGTATTAGCTGGATGTCAACACTGCAAACGAATTTGGCTGAAGCCATTTCCACTTCATTTTCGGTTGCCACAGAGTTGGGAGGGGAGATGAGTATTTTTTAGCTTAGTCAAAACAATAAATTGTTCTGTGGGAACCAAGGTCATTGTTGCCTGAGTTTTGGCGGGCTGAAACTTTAGTTAGGAAGCCCGCCAAGGTAGTTTATTGGAGAAGGTGATTTATGACACATTACTGGGGTGGGGAAATCAACTTTGTAACATTGTAACCTTTGGAGGAGAAACTTCAGTCTTGGTTTCACTTTTGAAATTGCTGATATTATGTAGCCAATAAATATGTTCTTTAAGGAAATTTCTTGCCTTGGAGTTCTCTTTTTACTGGTCTCATCTATCGGAACCATGACACTAGGGTTGTGGCCCTGGAACTTTTTCCTGTCTAGCTATACAGAGTGCAACTAATGATGAGCGGGAAAGCTCTTAAAGGCTTCTGTTCTGAGAACTGGTTGTTAAATTATTTGAATCCCACCACTGTATGAATATAACACAACTAAATTTCCCCCACCGTGGTGCTTTAAAACCACTTCTTTAGTTACAAGAATCCATAAAAAGAATTAAAGAAAAGTATTTGGATTGAGGCCATTAGTACAGTAAATATATCCTATATTTATTTCATTGCAAATGTCATCCATTTTAAACTGAATTTTTAAAATAGCTTTTGATTTTCATGAGAAACGTTTAGCTATTAAAAGAGTCATTCAGTTTGCAAACACTATTTCTGAGCAGCAAGATCCAAATGTAAGGTGTGGTTTGAGGAATCTCAAAGCATTTCAGAAGTACAAGAAATATTTTTTTTTTAAATTATGAAGACTGGAAGCAGAGGGGAGCAAAAGGATCTCTATACATCTATGAAACAAGAATTAATGAAATAAACAATCATAGAACTGAACAGACTACAAGCTGGAGAACTTCCAAACAATCACACATTAAGCCTAAGCAAGCTCAGTAACCACTGACAGCTAACAAGTGAAAAGAGTAAGAATGAAATGGAAATTTGTGAATAAAAACATTCCATATTACAACAGTTCGTTGCAGCTTCCACTCAGAATCATAATGTAGTACAAAGATGCAAACATAAATCAGTCCACCTCTCACTATATGGGCACCAGTATTTTTATTCTTTTTCAAAACTAGATTCAAATAATGCTGTTTTCATTGCCAAATAAGAATAAAATATCATTTTCATCCTAAAAGAATTATCACTTTTACAATGCAGAATCTGGGAGACTCAGCTCATCATCTTCCAGATGTGGCTGTGTAAACAACTTGCAGAAGCCCTAGCCAGCAAGACCAATGGCAATGGATGCTGAGAAGTGTAGTTCAGGAACATCTAGAACACCACTGCAGAAATCATAACTTAACCATGCTATAAATTATTCTTTCTGTTCGCTGAGAATCTGAGCCTTCACCTCCCTTAAACTATGCTTCTAAGAAACTACAGATAAAATAAAACGAATCCCTTTTTGTTTGCTCTGGAGGATGTTCTTCTCTCATTACAATTTGGGAGGGGAAAAATGTTCTCTTTTACTGCACAAAATGTTTTCTAGCCATGTTTTATTGAATGCAGTATGAACTGTTGGGAAGAATTTTATCACTGTAGGGGGACAAAGCTGTCTAATGATCCTCCTCCAAAGTTCAAGGTGACCAAGCATACTCTAAATCAGGAATTGGGTAGCATCCTTTCTGAGTAACACACTTTATTGAAAGGATGGAGTGAGCTTCAGCTTGAGAAAACCTATAGCATTTAATAAAATGTGCTAGTCAGAAAAGAGGCTACTAGATTACCACCATAGATGAACACATCTCTTCTACAAACATTCTCTAAGTGCACAGATAAGAAAAACAAGAAAGATAAATAATGAATGAAGGCAAATATATGTGTCCAAAGATAATGTTGCAAGATCCAATCTGGTTGGTCACTGGGACCAGAGGTTTATTCTTCCGAGTTTCCAAAGACTTGGCAGCACAAGGAAACAATCGCCTGCCATCAACACACCAATCAACCAATAGGAAGGCACCACATAAATACAACTCATAGAATAGCCCAAAGCACACATTCTCCTAATAAGTTCCCTGAGAATGGGCTGCAGCATGAATCTGGAAGATTGGAAGAGTAAACCTCTGGTTCCAGTGACTGACCCAGATTGGATCTTGCAAAGATAACTAAGACTAAGTTCTTGCTTACACACTACAACTCCAAATGACTCAATGGTTGGCAATGCAGGAGAAAAAGTCAGGCAACCTTCAGGGATAAAGCCAAGACCACATAGTCCAGATGTTGGTGGTAGGAAACTTAAGACAAATTGTTACTCAGTGAGTGATAGAAATTGGGAGCAATAACAAAACAGACTAGAATTAGTCCCTATCGTCTGGTCTTTTTATATATATATATTTTGCCCAAATTCATGTTCATCACATTGATAACACTCTCTATCCATCTCTGCAATCTCCTTCTCCTTTTGCCTTCAATCTTTTCCAACTTCAGGGTCTTTTCCAATGAATATCCTGCCTTATAAAATATCTACTGCTAGGAACCATAGTGCTGCTTGAAATTTTCAACTTGAATTATGAAGCATCCTTGTTTAAACATCATATTTTCCATTACTGCATGGCAAGACAGAGTCTGAACAGAAAGCAGATGGTAATGTTTGCCATATGCTCACAAAATGACCTTCATTTACTTTTCACTGTCCAGATATTTATTTTATAGGGGCTTAGATCTGGCTTATTGGGTCACCTCTGTGCTCCATGAATCTGATCCATCACTTTGAAAAATAGCCTTGTCCTCCCCCTCCCCCCCTCAGCCTTCTTGATTATAGGACTGGATATACAGTATATTCCAATCTACTCTATTTTACCTTACTTTTAGATACAAATAGTGGAAAAAACAGTATATATATCTATCTATCTGTCTGTCTGTCTGTCTGTCTGTCTGTCTGTCTGTCTGTCTGTCTATCTACCTATCAACCTATCTCCCTTTCTGCTTCTCTTCTATCTTCCCCCTGACATGTTTGGAAAAAAAGGGTGGGGGGACAAAAAGCACTAATGAAGAAAGGTGACTCTGAGAGCATCATTCTGTGTGCATAACATTACCATTTTGTGTATCTATGCATGTCTACTGTGTGTGGAAATATTAATATTATTAATACGGTTTGTCACACAGTCAGCCAGATGTTCAGGCTGGATTTAGCATTTTTGTTCACCTATCAAGTCATTCCCAAGGACCTGGGATAGGCAGATGTGGATGTTTGATGATGTTAGAGATATCATTGCAGGATGTCAGTTATTCTGAGTAGAGTTGCCTTTTGCAATTGACTGGTGGTGAATTTGTCAATGCCAGTGGTGTTCAAATGCTGCTCCAAATGTTTTAGGATTGCACCCAAGGCACTTATTACTGTTGGTGCTGCCTTTGCTTTCTTTTGCCATAATCCTTCTATTTCTATTTGCAGAACTTTGTATTTTGTTATCTTTTCCAATTCTTTATCTTCTCTTCTGCTGTCTCCAGGAGCTGCCACATCCACTATCCAGACTTTTTTGTCTTTTTAATTGACAGTTATTAAGTCTGGTGTGTTGTGTAGCAAGCACCTTTTAGTCTGAATTCTAAAGTCCCAGAGCACTTTAGCTTGTTCATTTTCTATTTCTTTTTCTATTTTGTGATCTCACTAGATCTTGCTTGTAGGCAAATGGTACTTCTTGCAGACCCTCCAATGGACCATGTCATGCTACTGCTTACAGTTAGTATGTGTTATCTTCTTGCAGCAGCTAACTAGGTGGTCCACTGTTTCTTCATCTGTTTAATACATGGTTATTCCCATGTGTGAATAGTGATGGGTCTTAGATATTTGCTCACATGTATTGATCATTTTTTTCCTTAATCCAAAAATCAGAATAATGTACATGTTAGAGATAGTGAAATTAAACTAGGTTGCTAATTTAAGACCCATTAGACAGAATACTCATTTGCTTTATAAATAATATTTTTTCTGCACAATCTCCATACCAAATAATTTTCTCCACTTCTGCAGCCAAGCATACTTTACCAAACCTATGCTGTCAGTAATAAACCAATGCTGATACATTTCCGTTTCTAAAAACTTAATTCCTAACTACTGTGGAAAACAAAAAAACAATTCCTCTATCTCATAAGCTACAAATACAACTTAAATTCCAATGGGTTCAATGCATCATTGTGGGAATTTGATTTCTCACTCGATGGACTGGCTGTTACATATCACACATCCCAGTTCCATTTCAACAGACCCAGCTTATAGGAAAGCCCAAGATAATATGAAGCCAAACATTTATTTGCTCTTCTTTTTGTGAAGGGGTTAAAGCCATCTCTTAATTTATAGATATCGAAAATCTTAGGGTGGAGCAAAAAAACTTAGCAACTGCCTAGTTAAGCCTCATTTAGACTTTTCTGCAACTGCACAAAGGGGTCGATGCATACCTACTCTGCAAAGGGATTGATGGGTAAGTGTAGGTTGCAGATGGTTATAGATGGGCCAACGAGCACACCTCCCAAATCTCAACTACATGTTTTATGAAAATAATAGAATAACAGAGTTGGCAGTCTTCTAGTTCAACCCCTTGCTCAAGCAGGAAACCCTATATTATTTGAGACAAATGGTTGTCCAATCTCTTTGTGTGTCCTGCATGCTGATTGGTTGATCTGACTTCCTGTTGGGAGGTGAGCAGAAGGCAAGGCACATTCTGGTGACATTAATATTCACAGAAATAAAACTGCTACAGCTATGCAACTGTCTCTGAATGACAGATACATACATTCCCTGATGTGCAGTGATGCAGAAGTCTAAGCTTTAGACTTCAAGCTCTAGAAGGAAAGAGTGAATACAGATTGTTTGGCATTTTCTGCATTCATCTTTTGGATGGCTCAGACTGATTAATGATTGGTCCTTTGTGAGTTTTAAAGCTGCAAGCATATGGACATCATGCTGATTATGTTTTTGATATGTAGATGTTGAAGACAAGTTGGGGAATCACCAATTGATTTTCAAATGATTTGGCATAATTTGCAAATGTGAGACCAGTGGAATGTTACAACAAATATCATATAAATGGTCCAAGGATTTTAAATATGGCATGTGAAAAGAGACCTAATATCTGATGTACAGAGATAGACACAACATAAATAAACTTTTAAGTGCTCTCTTTCTCTCTGTGTTTCTAGTTTTAGTCACAGCTGAATACTTTCCCCTCTATAATAAATGTAGATCTTCAAAAGCTTTATTTCAAAATATATCCTGTTAAGCAATGCATAGAAAAGGATAGGTATGAGTAGGATTCACTGCAAATCACTAATAATCTAGCCTGCTTTATATTCTTTCTTCTCTTTTTTTAGAAATATTGGCAGCAAGTCAACATTCCTTTACTTTGAAAGGAACAGGAAAAAAGAGTAAGTTCAAGATGTTTTCATGAAATTGTTCAATTCATCTCTGCATTTCTACCTGAATATTTTCTGGGTCTATTGGCATAGTTAATGTACGTGTATGCACAGTTTGCAGATTTGCAGTGGATTATATTCAAACCCAAAATCCGATCTACATTTTTAATCCTCAGTTTCCAGTTTTTACAAGTCTCTGTAAGAAATTGGCTAGAACTGAGATGTACAGATGTAGCCTTAATGACATTACTTTGCCTGCAACAGCACTGAAGACCGTGATATCCAAACATTTTATGTGTAGGTACTACAATTTTATTATAGTATCCAATAAAAACCTAATTCCTATTACTAGATAGTTTGGGTTTATCCACTTTATGGAGGAAAAACAGATGTTTTCCTTTTCTTCATGTACCAGTCTTGAGAATGATGTGAACAAAGCTTAATAAATGTAAAACTTATAAATACGATGTGACTTGATCTTTTGCAGAAAGCTGCTTCACATTTTTGATTAATCATTGACCACACAACTTGGAGAAGCATTATTTCTGGACATTTCCAAACAATGGGGTGGTATGGTGGAAGCATTTTTTGTGTCTTGTATTTTTTCCCCCTTTTTAAACTTTTATAAATGAAGCTCTCTCTCTCTCTATATATATATATATATGGAAAATGGTTTTTAAGATTTGAAGAAAAAGGGAAAAAAGTTACATTAGAAATAACACTTATATTTCAGTATGCATTCTTTGTCCTACATGGTTTCAGCTTGACATACATGATCAGGTATGAAATTATTCTTGACTTTTCTGAAAGGAATTCCTGAAATGCACCAAGTTCTCCTTACTGTTCTAAAAAAGTTGAGCTGGTTCTCTATAGAATTATATGCTCCAAAAAATAATGTTATTAATGCTGTTGTGATGTTACCCTGTCTCTAAGCTTTGTTTTATGCTGTTATACTGAGATAAGGGTAAACCTTTTTTTGCTTCTCTTGTTATTTTTAATGTAAGATAACATAGAATGTAGAATAATAGAGTTGGAAGGGACCTTGGAGATCTTCTAGTTGAACCCCCTGCTCGAGCAGGAGATCCTATACCATTTCAGACAAATGGCTGTCCAATCTCTTTTTTAAAAGCCTCCAGTGATGGAGCACCCACAACTTCTGGAGGCAAGCTATTCCATTGCTTATTGCTCTCACCATTAGGAAATTTCTCCTTAGTTCCAGGTTGCTTCTCTCTTTGGTTAGTTTCCATCCATTGTTTCTTGTCTTGCTTTCTGGTGCTTTGGAAAATAGTTTGACCCCCTCATCTTTGTAGGAGCCCCTCAGATATTGAAACACTGCTATCATGTCTCTCCTAGTCCTTCTTTTCACTAGATTAGACATACATTACTGAAAGGAAAGGATAGATAATTTTAAGAATCTCACTTCACTTTTCAGAAGTTTGGAGGTCTTTTAATTTTTTTTTCTAAATATGTTATACATATTTGAAACACCACAATCAACTTTTCTTTGCTTTTTAGAAAGTTTTTTTTCCCCTCTGTCACTGGAAACCGACAAGAAACTGCAATGGAATTCAGGAAGGTGAGGGGAAAAAAACGTGTGTTATAATAAGCAAGGAGATTGGGTTGTTTCTAATTCAGCATTTCCATCTTTCTCTCTCTTACCAATAATCTGCTTTGTGGGCTTATAAAAACATGAAAAAAACAAGTTCAGTCTTGCAATAAATATTATTTGAGTCATTTAAATGCAATGAAATTCATATAATTGTGCAGAGGTTTCTAAGCCAGTCACTTTAGTTAGCCGTTCCTGTCAACATTAAAAATACCCTTCAGGGCAAAAGCTAAATGTCAGCATTAACTAAAGCTCCATTTCTGCTCTAATTGTAAGCAATCAGTTAGGTTTCAGCCTAATGGACTTTCTGACATGTGGACCAATAGTAAGCTATCTTCTACCCACTCTGCCTTTCTTTCCGGTTTCTGCGGCTGAGTAAATTAAATGCAAATCTACACCACTGTTACTTCTTCAACAATATCTGGTATTCGGCATTTCTTGAAAGTGTGACCAATGTATTACAATGCCTGCTTTCTTCCATGGATTATTTCCTGGAAAAAAAAATGCTTGTAAAACCCCAGGGTGGGAATGGAGATGGATAATAAAATATTTGCCATTCGGTATTTAATTAAATATTCAGCAGAGCAGAGATGGGCAGGCTTGTTTAGTTGTTAATCTGATCTTTAAGGTTAATTTCATCTTAATACAACACAACACAACACAACACAACACAATGTTATTTATTGGCCAAGTGTGATTGGACATACAAATAATTTGTCTCCGGTGCATAAGCTCTCAGTGTACATGCAAACAACAAAGTAATATAATCATAAGATACCAATAGTAGAAGGTAATAGGAAAGATGAGAAGGATAATAGTAATGCAGCCCTACTACATGGGTAAATATCCTTAGACATAAGAAAGTGTTGTGGGAATTAGATGTTCCTCAAAATGATGGTATGAGGGGAAAAAAAACCTGTCTTTGTGTCTAGCTGTTTTGGCATGCAATGCTTTATTGCAGCATCCTGAGGGGAAGAGTTGAAACAGTTTATATCCAGGATGTGAGGAGATTTTCTCAACCCTCTTTCTAGCTTATGCAGAATATAAGTCCCTAATGGAATGCAGGCTGATTGCAGTTGTTTTTTCTGCAGTCCTAACTATCTGATGAAGTTTATACCTGTCCTATTTGGTTGTTGTAACAAACCAGACAGTTATAGAAGTACATATGACAGATTCAATAATTCCTCTGTAGAACTGTACCAGCAGCTCCTTGGGCAGCTCAGCTTTCTGAGTTGATGCAGGAAATACATTCTCTGTTGTGCCTTTCTAAGGATGGTTAGGTGTCTATTTCAATTACAGAACCCAGAAACTTGAAGGTCTCTACTATTGATAGTGTGTTGTCTAATATTATAAGAGGTGGTAGTTTTAAGTGTGTTCAGCTCCAGATTGTTCCAGCTGCACCACAGGGCCAGTTGTTCAACCTCCCATCTGTATGCAGACTCATGACCATCTCATGACCATCATGTCCAGAATCTGGTACTTCAGATGCTGAACTTATTATTTTTTTCTGTTACTATGATTATACTTCTGTTACTAGAAGTATTTCTTTCTTCTCAAATAATGATTGAGTTCTCTTCCTATCCTGCCACTTGTCACAATTCCTCTTTTATGTTAATGATATTTAATGAATGATATAGGTGCAGTTAAAAATCTTCAGTGGAATTCGCTTTGGTGAAGTCAGATGCCAAAGTGCTAAAGGCAGTGAATTCAAAGGCTTGACAATCTTAAGACAAACACACACACAAACTATAAAATATTTCATGGTTCTTAAAATGCCTTTCTCCAATGGGATGAAAATAAGGACTGCTAAAATGGAGAGTGCATCATTTTTTTTTTAATTTTTCTTCCAAGACACAACCAATTGTTTTGTGATATTGTAGTACCAAATGCAGACTTTCGTATGTGATTTTCCATAAAATAATATATGTATAAATCTCTCTGAAAGATTCCAAACCTACAAAATTTAAAACTGCATTTAGAAAGCGTAGCAAGCAAAATCTATCAACAATTCATATTTGTAACATTTCATGGATAAAATGCAGTGAGGAATAGTTGAACAGGAAAAAAAGTGCTCAGTCAGAATTTCCTCAAATGTTCAGAAGACTCAGTGTCATTACTGCGTGATATTGTATCGCAAAAGCTTATTGCAGTAATGAAATAATGAAATGAATCACTAAATGAAATAATGAATGACGTTAAAAATAATGTTTCCATAAATGAAATAAGTCAATAAAAGTTACACTTATTCTCCTGAAGTTATTGCTTGAAAAAAAAAGTTTCAACTCAAGCACTAATAACAATTACAGAGCTGAACGGGGAAAAAAACATAACTCAACTGTTGAATGGATTTTCATAATGGAAAAACTATTGCAGATACGTCATATTTTCCACCGTGAGGTTCCACCTCCAACAAGCAGAAAAGAAAATTAGTTAATCGTCATTACTTTGCCTTCTCTGTCAAAAGGTTGCAAACTGTTCCTGTATGTGAGGTAATATTTGTCAAGCAATCGTGCTTAGAGGGTAGTCCTCAATTTACAACGATTCATTTAGTCACCCTTCGAAGTTACAACAGTACTAAAAAAACCAGCTCATGGCTGTTTTTCTCACGACCGGCATAGCATCCCCATGATCATGTGTTTATGATGGCTGCAGTGTCCTGGGGTCACGTGATCCCCTTTTGCGACCGTCTGACAACTAAAGTCAATGGGGAAGCAAGATTCACTTAACAACCATGTTACTAACTTAACAACCACAGTGGTTCACTTAACAACTGTGGTAAGAAAAATTGTGAAATGGGGCGGATTCACTTAATAGCAGTCTCACTTAGCAACAGAAATTTTGGACTCAAATGTGGTCATAAGTCAAGGACTTCCTGCGTGCTTCTAGTGGAAAATTGAATAAAAACATAAGCACTTACAAATTATTACATTCCATCTTCTTTATTTATCTATTTATTACAAAAAGTATTTATTGATTATTGAGAAATTATTATTTTCTTACATGAGCAACTTCTAAAACAGTGGTGGCGAACCTATGGCACGGGTGCCAGAGGCGGCACTCAGAGCCCTCTCTGTGGGCACGCGCGCCATCGCCCCAGTCCTAGGCCTTCAGATGGGTTTTATAAAACCTTTTTGCTTTAGGCCTCCACCGCCGTGTGCAAAAAAAAAAAAAGGTTTAATCAGTCAATTTCAACTTCTCGCGGGAAAAAAAAAATCTTCCAAAGTTGAAATTGATTGATTGAACTTTTTAGTCCCACCCAGTCTGCGGTTACCACTGCAGCCCTGCCCACCCAATTGGCCACACCCACCCAATTGGCCACACCCAGCCAATGGGCCACACCCACCTGGCACTCGACGATGCATAAGTGGGTTTTGGGCTGCAATTTGGGCACTCAGTCTCTAAAAGGTTCGCCATCACTGTTCTAAAATATTAATAACTACTTGATATTACTGGCTAAGTGTAATAATTAAGCAGGTAAGATTACTTTGCAGCCATGCAAGTTTTTGCTGCCCTGCTGTTATTACTTAATGCCTCTACCTCCCCTTTTTCTGAATATACTTTGAAATATCCAGTGTGAACTTTTTCTTGAATGGATTGATCCCGCTCTCTTCTATGGCAGTCCTGAGCTTATTCACTGAACAATGTAGAATGAATGCAGGGCCAATAATGTTTTATAGCTCCCAATTCTTAGCATTGTGTTTTTCCATTGCCTCTATCTTAAAAGCTGGGCTGATTCATACAGCTGTCCTTAATAGTACCAACAGTCTAACATTTGACAAAAAGTGAAAGCTACTCAGCCACCGTTTTTCTTCTTACTGTTTATGTTTCAAAGATTTTTTTCTTGATGTGTTTCAGAGAAACAATTATGCAGCTTATCATCTTTCAAATGCTTGCTGTTCTCTCTCTCTGTCTCTCTCTGTCTCTCTCTCTCTCTCTCTCTCTGTGTATAAGAACTCACAATTATTAACGGTAAAAAATAATTTTGTGTTTTTGTGTTCGTGTATATATTTTAGTTCAAAACTGATACAAAGAGGAACATCCAACAACTGAAAGAAGCAGTGCTTGACAGGGTAGCATGGAGAGCATTTTCATGTAAATTCGCAGAGAGTCGGACATGACTGAATGGTTAAAAACAACAACAACAACAATATATTTTAGTAGATTTGTGAATGAGTTTTCATATCTTCCATTTTTAAATACCATTACAGGTAGTCCTCTACTTATGACTGCAACTGAGCCCAAAATTTATGTTGCTAAGTGAGAAATTTGTTAAGTGAGTTTTGTCCCATTCTATGACTTTTCTCGCCACACTTGTTAAGTGAATCACTGCAATTCTTAAATTAGTAACATGGTTGTTAAGTGAACCCAGTTTTCCCATTGACTTTGCTTGTCAGAAGGTCGCAAAAGGGGATCACATAATTCTGGGGCACTGCAATTGTCAAAAATCTGAACCAATTGCCAAGCACTTTTTTCAATGGTGTTATAACTTCGAATGGATACTAAATGAACTGTTGTAAGTTGAAGACTACCCGTATTTTGTACTGATAATTCCAGTCACCTCATGAATAAATAATTACAGACTTAGCTGGCCAGACTGCTAATGGTGACAATAGAAAATAGAAATAAGCTAGTGTTTATAAAATATGATAGGCCAATGTATTGTAACCTGATCATCTGCTAAGTGTTAACAATGGAGACCAGGGAAATTGGCCACTCAAATAAATATATTTTGCTTGATTTACATTGATCGTGCTGGTGAATTGATTTAAAAAAAATTGCAATATGCATAGTACTATTCCTGTCACTTCTTATCTATAGTATCAGAAATCTTGGACTGAATTTTGTATTTTCAGATTGGCTGTAAAGATGGGGATGAAACAGATGAATTATCTTGGAGAGAAGGAAGGAAGGAAGGAAGGAAGGAAGGAAGGAAGGAAGGAAGGAAGGAAGGAAGGAAGGAAGGAAGGAAGGAAGGAAGGAAGGAAGGAAGGAAGGAAGGAAATAAAATGTCAGGAAGCAAATCTCACGTACAGGTTTCCTAACAAATTTGTCTTCCCTTTGAGTTTTCTGTGAGCATCAGTACAATTTTTTTTAATTACCTAATTCAAATGGAATTAAAATACAAAAACAGGACTCTGAGAAGAATTAAGTTTGCCAATTCTATATACAGTAGTCATGATCCAGATTAGACCACTATGTAATAAAGAAAAGCCACTGGGAAATTGCACAATAATATGCTTTATGTATGATGTAGCTTGCAGGTTATTTCCATATTTGCATAGAGCAAATGGTTAGCGATAGCTTGTAACTATAATCACATATAACCACAAATCCAAGAGAGGTGTAAACAGTAATAACAATTATAATCATACATTGATTGTAATGGATATTAATAAAGCTAATTTAAAATCCAGTTTGTTTTCATAATAATCATAACCATGAACTTATTTTCTTCACAGTGTCAATCCTATAAGATAAAACATGTGGTCATATTCTGATGACCTAATGAATTATCCTGGGTTCCCAATACATTTTACATTCTTTTTCTCTGGAAAAAACCAAAACAAATGTACAGTTTAATTGCCTTCCTCTCCTCATTCACAGCTAGGCCTGAGATAGGATCTTTACCTTTTATTTTTCCGTGTGCCATATCCCAAATAAATATCTTACATATTTATTTATCTTTCATTTATAATGTAGATATGTATAGTTACCAAATCATAGCAATTGTGAGCAGGCCACAAATTTATAAAAAAAACACAAACAAACAAGCAAACTAAAGATGGCCATAGTAAGAGAATATACAATAGTATACAATATACAATTGTATGTAATGTATAATATACAATAGCATACCAGACATAATTCATTCTAAGTGGGTAGACATCTGGATCTGACCTGGGAGTTTCAAGTCTGGTTTAAAGGATAGGAATGTCAAGATTGTTCATACCACTGGGGGGGGGGGAGGAGAACATGGAACATAATGTATTATTTTTCATTGAAGCCATACATTTATAGGTGAAGGCCAATCCAGCTAAACCTGAACACATTACAAACCCCTATATTCCAACGAGAAAGCCATAGGCTACTAGGCTGTCTGCAAAAATATGGACAAACATCAGTTAGGTAGACTTAAGGCTTCTCTATATGTCTGATTCTACCATCTGTTGTATCATCCTACCTCTAGTTCAAGTTTAGCCTATATTTTGATGATTTCCACTATTATCTGTACTACAGCTACAATATCTATGGAGTTTCTCAATCATCCAGGTCAGGATTGTTCCAAAGATGCTTTTCAGAAGACAACTGGATTTTTGTGTTGTTTTTTTCTTCTTGAAAATGTTTTGCTTCTGAACTGAAGAAGCTTCTTGGTTGAGAAGCAAAATGTTTTCAAGAAAAAAAAACCCAAGAAAGTCCAGTTGCCTTCTGAAAACCACTTTTGGTACAGCTTACTACTTTTTAAAAAAAAAAAAAATGTTTGGCAGGACTGCAGGTCCATCTTATAGGTAGAACAAACAAACAAAAATATGGTTATAAAGAAATGAGTTAGAGAATTATATACAATATGTGGAGAAATAAAATGAATACAGGTGGTCCTCAATGTACGACCACAATTGAACCCGAACTTTCTGTTGCTAAGTGAGACATTGTTAAGTGAATTTTGCCCCATTTTATGACCTTTCTTGCCACAGCTGTTAAGTGGATCACTGCAGTTGTTAAGTTAGTGACATGGTTGTTAAGTGAATCTGGCTTCTCTATTGACTTTGCTTGTCAGAAGGTCGCAAAAGGTGATCACATGACTCCGGGACGCTGCAACTCTCAAAAATCTGAACCAGTTGCTAAGTCTCCGAATTTTGATCACAGGACCAAGGGTTGTAAGTGTGAAAAACAGTTATAAGTCACTTTTGTAACTTTGAATGGTCACTAAAAGAACTGTTTTAAGTCAAGGACTACCTGTATCTTACCTTTGTCCTTTAGTGCTATTGCAATAACAGCACATAGATGAAAAAGAATAATATTTTATAAAGCATAACTTCATAAAAGTTTATGAAGTGCTTGTTGTCTGCTTGACACAGCAGGGTGTACAAGGCTGTGTACATATTCTGAAAAATGAACTAGGACACTTTAAAAAAAAAACTTGACTGAATATGATAGGACTCTACAGTGTTTCCTTCCTTGTTGGGCACAAAACAAAGATACATTATGATGGCATTTGAGTTTGCCTTATGTTACTGGGGAACAGAAGGCAGTATAGTAGCTTTAGAGAGAAAGCAAGGTTACTTCTGACATTTATGCACTTCCTTCATGTTTTGAGTTACTTTATTTCTGAAATTTTTCATTGATGTTCTTGATGTTGCAAGTTTGACACCCCTGCTCTAGTGGCTTCCCTATGATTGTTGCTGGCCTCTAGTCTTTGCAGCCCGATTTGTACCATTAAGAACTAAAATCATAGAATCGTAGAATTACAGGGCTGCAAGGGACCTTGGAGGGCTTCTAGTCTAGCCCTGTGTGCAAGACAGGAGGCCTTATAACATCCCAGACAAATGAATGTCCAACTTTTCTTGAAGATCTCCAGCAATGGAGCAGTCGCAACTCTGGGAAGCAAACTGTTCCAATGATTGATTACTTGCACTATCAGGAAATTTTTCCTGAGTTCCAAGCAGGATTTCTCTTTAACAAGCTTCCACCCATTGCTTCTTGTGCTGCCCTCAGGTGCTTTGGGGAGTAAAGGTGCTTTGGAGACAACCCTCTTGTCTCTGTAAAAGAGAAAAATAAAATAAAGAAAATTGAAAAATTTTCCATTGATCTACAATGAGAATAGACCTAAAAAGAGTTTATTCATTTATTATTTAGAGCCGTGGTGGTCCAGTGGATAAAATGAGTTTTGCAGACTAACTCTGCTCACTGTCAGGAGTTCAATCCTGACTGGGTCAAAGTTGACCTCAGCCTTCCATCTTTCCAAGGTTGGTAAAATGAGTAGCCAGATTGTTGGGGAAAATATGCTGACTCTGTAATCTGCTTAAAGAATGCTACAAAGCATTATGAAGCAGTATATCAGTGTAAATGGTATTGCTATTTATACTGCCTTCAATGTCAGACCTGCCTCAGCTTGAGTCTCTAAGTAAGAATGATCCTTAGCACCTTTGGGTTGAGAAAGGTATTCTTTACTAGAAGCCAAGTGAAATACAATAATGGAAAGCCAGAGCTGAAATTCATGCACCAAAATCCCAAGTCTAACTTTTTCCCTCTCAAAGATTCCTCCCATAGTTGGTCCCTTCATGTCCAATAAAATTTAAAAGAGATGTTTTTAGAACGGTCTCCTGAGGAATGCAGCTGCGGTCCATTCCCAAGCAGTTGACCCTGAGACTGCACTTGTAAAGGAACGGTGAACTTTAATTCCCCTGAAATATATTCCCCTCCCATCTGGCCCCCAGAGCCTATGACAGACCCGCACTGAAAGAAGTTCTTGAAGCGTAGTGGCAGAGTATTGAGGTGGCATCTGACATCCAACTTCAGAAAAAAGAATAGATCCTAATTTTTATCAGGTCCTTCTTGAACTGAATCATCACTGGATCAGAGCATCACCTCTGCTGCTCCCTGCCTTCCCCACCACCAATTTTTGGTAGAACAATCAGTCTTGGGCAATGGGATGACAAGAGGAGGAATAAATATTCTCCCCGAGCTTCTCCTTGGGGATGAAATGGGGATATCAGGAGAAGAGTAGCAACCTCTCTAGTTAGAAACTTTGATCATCCTCACCTAACAAAATGACATAATCAATAGTCAGGAATTCTGGAAGTTTTAGTGAAGACTTGGTCTCGTAAGATAGGAAGCAAAAGTATAATCAGTTTCAGATAATACAAACCTGGAAACGTAAATGAATATGCCTTTGTATTGAATTATGCTGAATAATAAAGATAAACATTTGGGAAACAATTCAGGATACTAATAATATTTTTATTATTATGCAAAACAGGCAGATGAAGTAGGTTTGGATCTTGAAGAGAAAACCCA